>WUAM01000101.1:2297187-2315105 GCA_024336885.1 Actenoides hombroni | reverse complement strand
AGTCACCAATTGACTGTTTTCCTTGGAGTGGTGGTGCAGTCACCTCTTGCCTACAAAGTTAAAAAGGGGTGCAGTCTAATATCCAACATATAAACAGGTTTTCAAGGGAGAGACCACGCTATACCATTAACATATATTCCAGTATCATGCATCCAATGCAGCTTAGTGTAATACAATTACACTAATCATCATAAGCACAATCAGCATTAAGAAACAACAAATATGTCAAAGCTTTTCTCAAGGAATTGGTCCCCAGCCTAGAAACAATTGCTTTTGAGTCAATTGGCCCCTAGCATAGCAACAATTGCTTTTAAGTCCTTTGCCACTTTCTTCATCTTGTTTCTCTGATCCTGTAAGTGGCATTGTCATGTCCAGGACGTGCACACTGCACTACTGACAGTGTCGTTCCAATCCCCACCCCGTGATGTGACTGCATCGCTTGGGTGAGCCCACTTTGTCATCCAGGTCCTGTCTGTCACCAGCGAAAGCACCAAGGTGATTCCATTGCCCTATAAGAAAACACAGGGCTGGCCTCAGTTTAGAAACCAGGCTTCAAGTTAGAAGTCGTGGACTATCCACCAACTGCTAATATGGTGGGTGGTTTTCCCATTCCCATCCAGGGCTTCCCAGGCGTGTAAGCCAGGGTCACAGGAACAATGCCAGTGGAGGGTAGCGTCACTATTACGGGTTGCCCCATGTGTGTCCATAGTTGGGATTGGTCTCTTTTTGTCATCCTGTATCAGGTCAATGCCTGGTAATGGTTCTGTTGGAGAAAATGCTAAAAATTTGGGGTTTCCATGGCTTCCCCAGTGGTTGCTGATAAAGACTGCCTGTGGTAACCCTATGTCCCAGTTCTACTGTGAGACATTAGAGCGTTTTTTAATCAGACCACTGATTCATTCAACTACACTACTGCCTTGAGGGTAGTATGGTGTATGAAACACCCATTTGATAGCCTCCTTTCGCGCCCAGTCTTGCACCACTTTGGCCGTAAAATGTGATCCATGATCACTTTGATTACACTCGGGAGCAGGCAGAATGCTAAACCATTTCATCAGGGCTTGAACTGTCTGATCACCAGCAGCAGTGCTAGTAGCTGTAGCCATAATCAGTCCTGAAACCACTTCTACTCCCACCAATATATATTTCTTTCCATGGGATGGTTTCGATGGACCAATATAATCAATTTGCCAAGTTCATCAAAGAGCCTTGCCTCTCTTGCTGGGCCAGAGCTTGATTTGTGTGATTAGCCTTAAGCCTTATCCGACACTGTGAACAAGCTGTAAGAATTGCTTCACATGTTCTTACAGACACTGGCCATCCCTGTGACCAACACTCATAATAGAGGTCTGTTTTCCCTGAATGGCCTCGCTTACTGTGCAGCCACTCAGCCAACCATTCCCAATCTTTGCCTTCTGTATTTACCACCTTCCTTTGTGCTAGTTATCTACCTGCTGGTTCCATTTTGCAGGAGTTTCATTCTTCATATGGTGTTTTACCCATCCCACCTTTGAGGATTGTGATCTGCCTATTTCAGATAATCTCTGCAAGTCTCCAGCTCTCCAGACTTTTGTATGAACTATTTCCCAATGATTGTATTCCCACTGGCAAATCCACTCTGTGACACCCCTATAGGTTGCATAGGAATCAGTGTAAATTTTTAGTGGTACCATTCTCTGTTGCCATCAGGAGGACAGGTGATTTCCCCCTCCTGTGCACTACCTTCCCCCTCCTACTTTTGTCTGCTTTCTACTGCCAGCTGGATCCCATAGGATGGGATGCATCCACGAACCACAGCCCTTTGCTGTTACTGTAGAAGTTAGACTTGGGACGGCAGCTGTTAACGCATCAATTGTCAACCACCACTGCCCATCCGGTTTACCAACGGGCCAGACAGAATTTTAAGGGGAGCGGGAATGGATAATTATCCGCCTCTCCTCCAGATCACTAATCACTCCTGCGATGCCCCGTTCAGCTGAGGCTGGCAGGGGGAGTTGGGCAACGCGGGTCACTTTAGATTGCGGCAGCGCAGGCGGGATCTGCAGGGTCCTAACGCGAGCCTCTTCCACCCCGCGGCTCCCGAAACTCCACACGCAGCCACTCGGCAGGTACCACCTCCTGCCTGCTAATACATCGAATCCCAAGATACTCTCCTTGTAGGGGCTTAAAGCCACCTCCACGGCTGTCACCCGTTTTTCCCACGGCAGACAGAACTGAGTTTGAGCCAAGAAACATTTTGCTGCTGTACACGTTACCCTTACCATGTTTATGGATTAGGGCTTGATTCCTAGCTCCTCGGATAGCTGCTTATATAGGACATTAATTTGGGCCCCTGTATCAATTAAGAACTCTAAACTTATTCGCTTCGGACCCACGGGAATGTGTGTGTAAGGTTCCCTGTTAACGAATCACTGGCAAGAATTCACCACGCGGAGCGGACGGCCTGAACCCCACACCGCAGCTTCTAGCTTTTTTGACCCCTTCGGTTCCTCCCCCAGGGGTGCGAAAGAGTTAACACGCTGTCCTGCCGAGGAGCGGCTGCTGCCCGTGCTTCTCCCGGACCCCTCGTTTTCCCCCCTAGCGATGGCAGCAGTGTCCGGAGGTGGTCGGCGGGCATTCGGTGCAGCACCGCCCGGGCTATTCCCCGCGCTGTGCCTTTTCACCACAGGCCTTGCTGGATCCGAAGTTACATCTCGTTTGTCCTGGCAGAGTTCAGACCTCCGCGGGAAGGAGGAGGAGAAGGGGGGCGGTCGGGGTGAGGTTTGTGACTGATTTGTCACACCCTCCTATTCCCGCCCTCGGCCCGCCGCTCGGATCGGCCCCCGTCACTGTATTGGCGAAGAGCTCTGCCCAGGTCATGCAGTGCGCGGGCGGATTCCGAGGGTTTTGCCGGTGACGTTCTATGGCCCCCTGAATCCTTTCTCTGAGAGCTTGCGCGTGTATCTTTAAAACGTCCGGTAGCCCTTTAACGAGCGGTCTGAGGGGGTCGGGGTCCTCTGGTGCAGCCGTCTGCGTCCCGCACCGCCCCCTCGTACATCGCCTGGATGCCGGCTGCCTTTTGTACTCCCAGCGCCAGCTCCGACAGACCCGGATAACCACCGGCTCTCCCCTTTCCTTAAATGGCACACCCCCAGCCCAGTAACACACCCGGCATGTGATCGACTGCTCGCCTGCCGGCCCGTCGCTCAGAAACACTCCGGGACCCCAAAACCCGGCTGCGTTATCAACATTCAGCGGTATCCGATCGCCTCTCCACAAGTATTCCTTTGGCTTCATCCGGCTTTCGAGAAAACCTGTCACTGAGCTGGGATGCCGACCTGGGGGTGGGACAGAGAGTGGTGCGGGGGCTCCCACCACGTGGTCCCGTGCGTGTCTCTCGTTTTAGTAACAGCTTTTTGGTTTATTGCAACCAAAGCTGCCCAGCGCTCCTTCTGACCAAATACAAATTCGGATGTCTGTTGGGAATTAACTACTAAACAACTAATTCCTAAACCTTAAGGAAAGATGACCCAAAATGGGCACAGCCTCATTCATCAAGGGGAAAATTCCCACACCAGGGTGCCCAAGATACCACTCATCCAAAAGGAGGAGGTAAAGCTCACTCAATCCATGGAGACTCTCTCAATCCATGAAAATGCCCTTGGATGGCATGTCCAAGGGGAGGGTCCAACTCCCAGTCCCGCTGCCCTGACAAGAACTAACTTCTCCAGCTCTTAGGCAGGATCCCAGTTATACTCCAGTCAAGGGTGCATTCTGACTGGTTGAGGGGACAGGCTCAGACACAACACAGACAAGTGCAGCCCCCAACCCTGTTTACTAAGGGGTCCAGACCTTGAGGTGCCAGTTAAGCACCAGGAGGTGCAGTTTAATAAGCTGAGGCATCAAACTGCTCCAGCACACCCTGTCTGGTTTGTCTGTTGAGGGGGGGGGAGGGGGGGCGGCACACAGCACAACCTTCTTAAAACCAAAACCCTACTGCATTCACTCTTTTAAGATATATTCAATGAAAAGAAACAAGTCCTTGGCTTTAAATGGGGACAGATCATCCCCAAACATGTGCCCTGTTTCCTGCCTTGCACTGGGACTGTCTGCAACATAGTGAACTCTCTGGTGAATCCCCCACAGTTTGAATATCCTAGTTGCTAATGAACCTTTATTAACTGAGGCAGGTGAGTAACATTTTCCAACTTCACCATGAGGTAGAGTCCTTCCTGGCAAGGAGGATGTGGAAGATCTCAGGGAAAAGAGACCTAGTAGATGGAGTGTGGAGATCAGATGCTGCTCAGAGTGCTTGGCTTGATTTTTTTGGGCAGCCCTTGCATTGGCAAAGAGGGTAAGGGGATTCTTGTGCCTGGAAAGCTGCTTAAGGTCTGTGGGAAGACACAAGCCTTGATCTTCATAGGCACTGTTGCATTGCTCTATAAAGAAGAACAGGAGTAGGGAGATCAGAGCCCCCTCTATGGGAGCAGTAGGGCTTCCCACCACTGCCCACATCTGGGGAGCTCACGGAGGACCCCACTGAAGTCCATAAGCGCTTCTCAGGAGAAACAGAAATCTCCACACTGAAGAGACCAGGGATCCTCCTTTAATCAGTAAAAATTCCCTTTCACCCCTAATAGAGGAGACCATGTAAAACCCTTCTACCCTACTCTGGGAATTGCCCCATCAAAACACCCAAAGTTCTTTCTCACTATAACACTAAGATGTTTGTGAGGGAGTTGATGTTTTTTCTGTCCTAGACAGATTTTTTTTTTCCTCTGGCAACACCTCTCCAGAGCAGCACGTTTGCACAAACAAAGTTAAACTGATTGGTTTCCATTAGTAACACGAGCAGTAAAAATAGAGGACAGGTGTTCCTTAGGAGGTGTGAAAGATTAACAGGATTTTCTGGATTGTGGATGATGCTGTCACTGTAGGGTATCTACTTTTTTTCCTTATTATTATTTTTCTCCACAAAGAATATAGGAAAACTTTCAATAACATTCACTGGTGCTTAGTGATATTCAGGCAGGTTTGTGCCTGCTGTGCCTGCAGTCCCTGTAGGCAAAGAAGAATTTCAGCAAATAACCCCTTCTTTTGCCCAGTAAGTGTATATGTGTATCTATATACCAGTAAGAGCAAGTAAGTTCCCCTACCTCCCACCCTCCAGCCTCTCTGCACTAGAAGTCTGGAAGGCTCTTCCGTGTGCCTTTCTCTGATCATCTTTTCGCTAACACAGTGGCTAACAGGTGTAAAGGGCAAGGAGACAGGGTGGCTTCAGCCCTTGTGAGGTTACCTTTCTTTCTCTCTTGACAATCACCCCTGTACCAGGAGGGCTGTTCCTGTGCACACAAGGAGCTCTGCAGAAGTGCATTTTCTATAATGGGAACCAGCACCAGCAAATGCCATTAAATACACCCCTAGCATCAAATGCACAAACAGACTAAATGAAACCTGTGGGCATTGTAGTTGTGTACAGATCTTAAATATCTTACTGAACCAGCTGAAAACATCACTGCGTGTGAAAGCTGGCCAGGCATTTTCTACCCCTCCCTTGCTTTGTTTACCTCCTGCTTATGTCAAATGGTGTATTAGGGCTGTAGTGTAATATACAGCATTTGAACTTTTCTTTTGTAGTGAACAATGTCAACAGACTGCTTTTCTTGATGAAAAGATCCTGAGCCCATATATATTGCCCAGGCGTGCTGTATGTTGCTCCCATTGTATAAATCTCCGCATAGTACTCACCTCTGCTCCTATATCATAGCGAGATAAATGTGGTGCTTAAGGCCTGATTTATTTCAGTCAAAGGACAAATAGTTTGATATCAAAAGGAGCTTCGTAACAATTAACATGACAGGCAAGGAGGATTAGCTGTTGTGATTTTCAGTGTGGCATAAGCAGGCAGGTGCTGTTACTTGGGTTGCATCCCTCCCCCACACCCCTTCCCATTAAGGAGATAGTTATTGTACCGCTGTGAAAAGAGCAGCTGCTGTGCCTGAATTTCCCTATCAGCCACAGTTTCTAGTGTTGGTATGAATTGGGGACACATTGTTGGGCTTTAATTAGCCCTGTGTCCCACCACCATAGGACTGCCCTGCTCTGACATGCACCCCAGGACACTTGCATTGAATGTGCATTAATCTCCTCATGCCTGATGGCTGGGAGACAACCTCTCCAAAAAAAAAAAAGAAAATTATACCTTTCTAGTATTTTAGAAATTCTTGTCTGTATGCTAAGCAGCCAAGTTAAACATAACCTTCACTCTTGACTCTATTGCCAAGCTGTTCTCCAAAGTCCCATTACTATTTTTACATCTTTGCTGTTGATGCTGACTCTAAGATTTAAACAGATGAAAACGTACTTTTAAACAGATGAAAACCATTTTCCAAACCTGAGCCTGAACTTTGAGAGGAGCAACATTTGACAGGTATTATGTGGCACATAGGACTGACTTCTCCTTCCAGGATTTGTGTGAAGCTGGCTTGTGAGGCAGGGTGGTCACAAAAGGGAAGGTGGGTTGCCAGCAAATGTAAGCATGACTGATCCCATATAATTACTGTGATCTCACTGATATCACCAAAGGTTAGTTTAAAACAAAGAAAATCCAAGAAACTGTGGACTAGCCAGAGGGTCAAAATGGTATGCACATTTTTTTTTGCAAGAAACTTCCCTGATCACGCTCCTCTTTCCCCCTTTGTGCCATCTGACAAGAAGAGCAGACCTCGTTTCCCAACCTGGGATGTAGCCAGTCACCATTTGCTGTGATCCTGGTAACTCACCTGAACTGTGCAGGTCAGGATAAGGGATTTTCTGCTACACAGCAAAGTACTTGTGTGAAGGTTTCTTGGCGTCCTGCTTCTTACCGTGGTCAAAAATCAGATCCTTCATAAGGCTGAAACCAGTTGCTCAAGTAAAGCCATACTAGAATGAGTTAGCAAAGAATCTATGCTGGCTGCCTGTGTCCAGATGAAGATTTTACAGTGTTTTCTGTAGTCTAACTGCATAAACACTCTTCAAACTCTTAAACACGTTGTGCGTACTTAAAACACCAAACCAATGCTGTTTTTTCCATCCTTTCACCTCAGACTGTCCCAGAAAGCATAAAAGACCTGAGGGAGGAAAATCAAAATTGTTGGTGAGCCTTAAAGAGTTAATCTCTCTGCAACTTGACTGCCAGCTATTAGGAAGCTCTTTGTAGCACAGCAACGTGTTCACCTGCTGTTTGTGTAGCCTGTAGCAAAGACGTGAACTGGAGTATTTTTGTGGGGACGTTTAGCCAGCCGGGAGTCTCCCACAGGGAGTGTTCTCCAGCTGAGAGAGGGTGTGCATGTGCATGTGGGGAGATCATAAGAAAAAGCTTTTCTAGAAACGTTGCAGTATTTCTCAGTTTGAGAAGCAAGGAGATATTCCAAGTGGCCTTGAACTTCAGCCAAAATCCTGACTTTTGCTGCTCTTTCTTTTGATCACTTTTGTCTTCGTTTCACACAGATGCTAAGGGAGAAGTTCACATTTATTATCCCCGGAGCTAGGTGCATTCAGATCCAAAGTAGTGCTAGTATGGATTTAATCACACCTGGTACACGGGAGACAAATTTGACCCTGAGTTAGTAAAATGTCTGTTACTGATATTTATCTGTTAGTCTTCATCTTGAAAATGCACAGATGTCATTTTACTGCTTCTTTTGATGAGATCAATTCTAAATCTGTGTTTTTCTTTCAAGCCAGACCATACCTGCAAAAATAGTAACAGCAGAGCTAGTGCCTTCCCAGTGACTGGTGGACTCTATAACAGCCTCTACAGCCCCATAACAGTAGCTGGCTCCAGATCACAGCATTTGATTTAAAATCCGATCCTTGTTCAGTAGACCAAGAATAAAAATAATGTTGCAAGATGAATCAAACCTGAGTTGTTTTCTCTTTTTTTTTCCTTTCCCTGAACGTGTCTCCTTCTCTGGAGACATTCAAAACCCGTCTGGATGTGTTCCTGTGTGGCCTGATCTAGGTGATCCTGCTCTGGCAGGGGGGTTGGACTACATAATCTTTCGAGGTCCCTTCCAACCCCTAACATCCTGTGATTCTGTAATAAAGACCAAATGTGATTTTTAGTCTAGATGACTTGTCTTCCAAAGAGATGAAAACAAGAAGAAACTAGTACCAGGTCCCCCAGGAACAGATGAGAACAGTGACTTTGTAACATTTGTCACGTGCACTGAAATATCCACTGAGTGGTCTTGCTGAACAGGACATAATTTCCACACACTGCAAATTTTTTTTTTTTCAGATAAAGAAAAATCTAGATCTAAAGAGGGTAAAAACATAAAAAGCAAAAAACATTTGAAAAATAAAAATCTAAAAAAGTTAGTACAAGTCTCCGAAATAGTTCTCTTTGATTCAAAGCACCCCTACTTTTGAAATAACTTTACTCTCTCTACAGTAATTAATCTTCTAGGCAGAAAGAGCAACCGGTATTTTTTGTTTTGCATATGCTGTAGCTAATTCACTGATTCAAAGCCCCTTTCTGTAAAGAGAAAAAAGGGAGGGGAGAATAAAAATGTTGAAAAATGCATCAAAACTGACCATTTCCCACAAAGCCAGCTTTCATTTGTGTGTGTCAGCATTTTTGAACAAAACAAGGCACTACACAACTTTCCTGAGCATCTCTATTCAAGCAGGATGGGAGGCCAGCAGGGACACCGCTTTAATGTAATGATGTAGTTGCAGAGAACAAAATGATTCTCTTTCCCTCGGCCTGTGTATGTCTAACCATGAAACCATGAAAGGAGAGAATTGCTATGGTAATGATCACATAGCTGCTGCATGTTTATGCAGATTGATGACCAGTGAGCCAACTCCCAGTGTCTTTACGTCAGTGAAGCTCTGCCGCCTATGAACCTCTTAAAAATTGCAGTTCAAAGAGTTGGCCCAAGAAATTGGGGAAGAGATAGTTTTAAAGTGGATTTGGAAATATTTCAGTGACAAGTAGGAATAAACCCCATTCTTCTTACACAGGGGGATGCTATTTTTAACAAGTCAGAATTGCTCTCCCTAACTGCAGGGTGAGGAAGGGAAAATTACCCCTAGTTCCCTGGAAATAGCTAAAGCATAGCCTGGTATTAAACACTACTCATTCAAGCATTACAGCACATCAGTATTTGCAGGGTTAAACTGACAGGGAAGAAAATGGGATCCTTCTTGAATATTCCCGTTCCCAGTAGTGTCTAGCCAAGCTGACAGGAAAGATAAAGTTCACTCTTCCCTCCACTTAACTGGTGCTAGGAGAGAGATTCGCACCCAGGAGAAAAGGAGACATGGCATCAGTCGTGACTTCTTGGCGTAAATGAAAGGAAATTTTGACAGGCGTAAAAATGTTATTTTCTCATGAAAAGCTGCTGCTTCACTATGTGAAAGGAGATGCTTCTTGGGAAAGAAAAAGAAAGGGGAAAAGAAAAGAGCAGTCTCGGTCTGGTGCCAGTTTATAATAATTCACAGTATTGCCCATTTCTCACTGCATAATGATCTCCATCAAAGGAAATGATGAACTCTTATTCCTGGATCCACATTTTAAATATCAAAATAATTGGGCTGAGTAAAGGTCATCTCTTCCCACTGCTGTTAGCCACCCTCCTTCCATGGCAGCCCTGGGCTCTTGTGAAAGCTTTTAGCACATCGAAAGACCAGAATCATCCCAGGGTGGGTGCTGGGAGTCTGCTGGCATCTGCTGGAAACTTTGAAAATAAATGTGGGCTACCATGTGCTGCTGGACTATTGACGTGGGAGCTACTCACTCGATTAATGCATTTCTAACCATGTCCCCACCTGCAGTTGCTTGCTTTCACCATCAGTCTCCCTGCTCCCACTCTGCCTGCTCCAGCTGCCCTGATCCACAATATTTTGTACAAATTCACCCTCTCATCTGGCTGAGAAGCTGTGGCTGAGTGATGGAAGCAATGCCCACAGCCATTTCTTGGGATGCTTCACCCCAATGGCTTGAAATTATGGTGTTATTTGGTCCCCAGGTGCATGGCAAGCACCAGTACCGGGGGAGTCTCAGGTGAATCTGCTCCTGAATTGCCACAAAATTCAGCATTATGGTCTGCCATTTATGGGGGGGGGGGGGGGGGAGATGCTTAGGGCATCTACCTCCTTCATGAACCCAATCATGGGCCCCCACCCATGTCCATTGTGCTGGGCTGCGGAGTATGTGGCAAGATTCAGCCATTTGCCTCAACAACTAGTCCTGGGCTCTCACTCACACACACTTTAACCTAAGCTCAGGCAAATAGGTAATCTTCATCTTTGTCCTTCTCTGGAAACCCTACAAGCCAAAACCATATTCATATGCCCCCCTGACAGGCCTAAAGAGCAACATGTATGCAGCTGCCCTGATGCCATCCTGGGTGGCTCTGCAGTCCTTATCACTAACTCCAAGCATGGGTGCTGTAGAGGCTCCTGTTATCCTTGCTCTGTTTAAACTCCATCTGCATGTCTCAAAACAGTCCCAGTTTGACTCTGCAGAACACCACATATCCCAATGTGGTCTCTATTCTACTAAGTCCTCCTTTCCAGCTCTGTCCTGAGATAAACTTATGGGCCTCAATCCTAAATCTTGCTAGTGAGGCCCAAAATGTAACCCAAGCCCAGAACACGTGAAGTCCTACTCTAACACTAGGCCAGGGATCATTAAACACTCACCTGCAACCTTAAATTATTTAGATGCTTTCCTATATCCTTCCGTGACTTCAAAGGAACCCATTTAGAGTTGTTTTCTCCAAGCCCTGTGTCTCTTCTCCAAGCCCTACAAGCATAGGTCCTAATTCAGCAGAGGCTCAGCAGAGCCTGTAAATCTGCTATAGAATGAATTGATGCTGCAGTGCCTGAACTTCTTTGTGAGTTTGCAGGGCTTGTGTGTGCATGTTTGTTTAGTATGGACACCGACAGACCATGCGCAGGCACTGTTATCTTTCTCTGAGGTCTATGCTCTGGATAGTAGATAGCAAATCTGTATTGCCCGGGAGGGTTTGGGTGAGATTAGCTGTAGGACCTGGGATTTGTTGCTACCTGAATGGTGTGCATGTTGTCAGTTTGGTGTGTCTTTATTTCTAAGTGAGTCATATTATACAGATCAATTGCTAATTCAATTAATCATGAAAAACATGCAAAAGGACATCTCCAGGAGCTGTTTTAAAGAATGTTATGTATGGGTGATTGAGCAAAGAAAGTTAATCTGGGTCATAAGACTTTGATTTTTAATTCTTAATATTGCTGATTTCCATTCTTTTGAACTAAAATCTGACTTACAATTTATTTTTCTAAGGGTGCAGCTTTATAGCTCCATTGACATTGGCGTGTGTGGTCATGCATACTGAATCTGTTCTCTTATGCCTGACGAATAAGAGCTTTTATGGATGCACAGATCAATACAAGCTTAAGATCTATAAAAGGCTGCCTGGTGGTATTCGTATGGAGGACACATATCATTGTGTTTATCTACAAAGTTGTTTACAGGAGGCAAAATTATGATTTTATTGCATTCTTCTTTCTGTTTCACCAGTCTGTGAAAAACAACAGATTTTGAACGTTTGTGTTCCTTTGCAGTTTCTGGCCTAAATCTTAAAAAACCAAAAACAAACAAACAAGCAAAAAAACCCCAAAAAACCTCCAGGTGAAGAATGTATGAGTTTGTGGTGCAAAATAATGCCTCCATCATGATTTGTATGGAAGACACCTCATAAACTCAGTGGAAAACAATTGTCAACATCTCTTGCAAAGGAGATGTAATGGGGGTGATAATGTGACTCCAGTCCACTATGTGAGCAAACTCAAAAGGTAGATTCATCCTTAAGACTGAAATTAGACCTTTTAAGCATGTAGGAATCTCATCTGTGAAGAATCAAGTGCCAAAGATTACAATCTTAGATGATAATATATGCTTTAGTCCAAAATAGGATTTTGAGTTCCCTCTTGACAGCCTGAAAAACTGACATTTCTGTTTTGTGGAAACAGAAAAAAGCAACGGTGCTATAAATTGCATGTGTATGAGTGCAGAGTTAGAAGAAAAGGTCAAGAAGCTTCTACTTGTCACTGAAACTTTGGGTACTTCTAGCCTCTGTTCACCCTTGAAAATGTGGACCGCTGCCAGGCCCATGGGAGAGCTTCAGGGACGGTGGAACCAGGGCTGTGTCCCTCCTGGGTCAGCTGCCAATTCTCGATTTCCTGCTGTAGTCTTGGGCAAGTCACCTTGGCCCAGCCAAGGTAACCTTGGCCAGTCATTAGATGTTGCACCTCCAGTCATCACCTGCATGCATGGAATGCATCCACTCCTTGACATGGTGCTTTGTCTTAGAGAGATTCCTTGGATTTGCTGGGAGGGAGGTGGTACACAGCTCACACTGTGCAATACTATAGCTCAGGTCAGGAAAGGGATCTTGCTGAATTTATTAATCCTGCTTTCACAACAGGCTTCTTCATTTGGGCAGCCCAGGCCAAGCTGATTTCCAGACTGGAGCTGGTTGCTATTCCAGCAAATCTGAGCTAACTCACAACTCCTCCTTCTGAGGAGCTAAAGGGATCTTCAGAGAGTACTGTGACATGGAGTATGGGAGGCAGCTGCAAGACTGTCTCCCATATATGACTATATACCATTTATATTTGCCAAGATAAAGCACAGAATCATGAAATTTGAGAAAAATTCAGGTTGGAAGCAGCCTGAGGAAGTATCTAGTATGACCTCCTGCTCAAGGCAGGGCCATCTATGAGATAAAAAAACTTTCACCTTTGTCGAGATAACTAGACAATGGGTGCTCCAAACTTAGTACAAGGCTCCAAAACGGTGTGGACCGGCTTTTTTAGGAAATACATGATGAGTCACGCAGACATGTGACTATCCTGGGAAGAAAGTTACTAATTCCAGCTGAATAGAAATGCCTAAAGGACATAGGCTTTCTTTGTGACTTTGAAGAAGGTCAGTAGTAGAGGAGCTGTGCATGGGGAGATTTTCAGTTTCAGGATGAGATATTCTTCCGACCTAATTGAATATACACTTAATGCAGGGAGTGGGAAATAAATGTGGTAAGGAGATGAGTACAGCATTATCAACACTTCATAGAGCAGAACTACTCAGGGAACACGATCAGGTAATGCAGGTAATGGTGACAGATTCCCTTGTCACTCATCCAGGTAGAAATGGCTGGGCTGCTACGCTGCAGAAAGGCATGGAAGCACTTAGACAGATAAGCAGAACACCAAGATGACCCTGAAGGAAGAGCACGAGCTGCTAACAAGTCTTGCCACTCTGTGCAGCTGTGCACCCTCACTGCTGCTTCCTCACAAGGAATATTGTAGGCTAAACCTTTTCCCCAGAACTCAACACCCTGCAGCCCAAGTAGGGAGAGGAGAAATGGATCAAAATTCCTTTTCAGATGGTTAAACAACATTGCTCTGATCAGGCCCTGCTTCCTCTGTAGCACATTTTCCAAAGGCAGCAAGCACCTTGTGCTTGGATTCTCTGGACCCATGGGTAGTGTTGAAAGTTTGAGGCAAAAGCTATATGACAAGTCAAACTGAGGTCACTAATCTTTGAAGACAGAGCTGGAAGAGACTTTTAAAAGCCACCAAATCCATCTTCCTGTTCCAGTTTCATTGGCAAAACACGATTTTCTGGTTAAAGTAAAATTAAGCATTTCGAGTCCATCAAAATTGATTTGAAAAACAATTAAGCTAACTGCCCCTGGTGAGCCTATAAACCAAGATGGTGCAGAGGAGCCAAGCCTTGAGGAAGACAAGCCTAAAGCCATACAAGAACTTTCATCTTTTTCCTTTATATTCCTGCAACATGTGTTGAATGGGTCACCACGTTCAGGACTTTTCCCAGCTCAATGCAAAAGTTTTAGTGGCTGCTTGTCTGAAGTAAGTTATCCGACAAAGGTTTGCAGAAGGATATGTGCTTCCCTATCAATCACCCTCTGCATACACGAGCACAGTCAGTGCCTTCCTCCTCATTGAAACAGTTCATTTCAAGAGATTTATTCCCCAGGTATCTTTCCTATTCACTGACTATCTAGTCATCATGACAAAGATGGTATTGCTTATTCCTTTCTAGCTGCCTAAGAAGATGAAACAACTTCATAACCTGACGAATTGTCTATAATAACTCATCAACAGAATTGGTGATCTTACCCAGTGGTCAGCTAGGTCAATAGCAAATTTGGCCTTTGGCTGTAATTTACAGCTGCCTGCCCAGCTGTAAACATTGATGATTTTTTACAGCATCCTTCCCCAGTGTTGACACAAGATGTGGTGCACTCATACCTTTTCCACTGACAAAGCTTCAGTTCTTTCTTTTAGAAAGCCCTGTGATTAGATTGGGGCCTGTCTTCCTACCTGTCTTACTTTAATGAATGGCATCAGGAGAGGGGATCTTTCTTTGCAAACTAATATCTAGCTTTATATACCTGGTGTTTGTACTACTGCAGTGGAGTTACAAAGTCCTCAACTGGACTTCTCCTCCTCTTCTCCTATCCTTCCCCAGCTGCTCTGCCACATGCAGGACTATCCACCTTCAAAGCACATCTCCCATTGACCTGACTGCTCTGGCCTACCAAGGGAACCTACTGAAGGAGTGACTGTTATTTGGGTTTCGTTTTGGTTTATTAGCTTGTATGTTAGTATGCACTGTGCATTTAATTAAAGATCCCGCAGGACAGATAAATGCTGAAATCAGAATCTGAAATAGGTTTGTCTTGAAGGCAGTTCCCTATTGGGATGCAGTGTGACCATGCTTTGCTCCTGTGGTGCTGCTGACCAAAAATCAAGGCTGTTTCTTTTTCCCAGCCTCTTTCCCATATTTCAGCACTCCCCACAGTCGCAAATGTCTCCTTCAGCTTCCTGGGGAGGGGGATAATTCTCCCACAATAGACATTGATCTCTCATTAGGCTCCATCCTGTTAGTTAAAAGCTGGTTTTACTCAGACAATCCAGAACTCATTTCCAACCTTAAAAGGTTACACTGTTGGATACTCACCGAGGGTATAATTTTTAACCACTCTGTTTACTGAATCTACAAAAGCAGTTATTGAAAGTGTTTGTATACAGTAATTTCTCCCTAGGCTCTCGAGAGCAGGAGCAGATGACCTAGCATTGCTAACTGTGGTCAAGCTTTTTGCTATTCAAAGGAGACAATATTATCCCATTTCACAGAAAGTCTGTTCATGCCCTGGCAGCCGGAGGTGACTTGCTTAGAGCTGCACAGGGCAGACCAGGGCCAGTGTCCCACTGAGGAGCTGTCCCACGTTTCCCTGGGCCTTCTCTCTGAGTCAGCCAGATGCAGTGCCACTGGATGACTGCTTGTGTTATAGCCACTGGGTCATCCAGTGCTGCTCTCAGGGAGATAAAGTAGTAATTCCCAGAGATACAGTAAAAAACTTTCACACCATCAGGACATCAAAATGCAAAGAGTAATCAGTGAGGTACAGATGAGTTTTCCTGTTGCGTGTGCACATGTATATAGTCCATGCCTTGCAACTAACTGACATGTAACTGAATTAAACCAAAATTTTAACTCAGGCCGGCATGTATTTCTTACAGTTGTAAGAACCATAGATTATTGCGCTCTTGGAAGGAGTTACCAGTGAGATTGCTGGGGACTATGCAGGTGTAAGAAGTGGAGCACCTGTCTGGGAGCAGGATAGAGTAAACTTGCACAGCCTGTCCCGGCTTTTCACCCTCCTGCCTCCTGCCCTGTGCCACCATGTCTGGGCGCAGGGTCAGGGGATGTTGTGGCTTCAAATTAACTCAGCAAAAGGCAGAGATGTGTTCCTTCTTAGACTTGGTCATGGCTTGGTGTACCTGCATCTGAATGTGCAAGAGTGAGCGCTAGTACCAGTTACTGTGATAGTTCCAAAGATTCACCTGTTAAACTGGGCCCTGAGCCTGGGCCAGGGTAGGTCCCTATGAGTGGGAATTTTATGAGTAGGCCTTATGTCAGCATGCAAGTTTGACTTGTCAGTTGCAGTTAAAAAGCTGGCCTTTTATGGTTTTTTTCTTAATGAAGTGACTAAGAACTTCTTGATGAATACTCTTTTCTTAATACTTTTTACCCTACTCTGCTATTTCATTGTATTTTTAACAATGCCAGCTGCTTCACTTTGAGTATCAGTCTTCTGAAAGTGAAATGCCTCTTAACCTGAAGCATCTCTGGATGGTGTCTGTTATTGATTTGGAGCTGATGATGGTTGCTGTAACTGTCTCTGACTCCCTGTACCACTTAGGGCATTTCTCCTTGAAGTTAATAACAAGCAGCGAAAGGCAAGGAAGAAGTTAAGGTCTGGCTCTGTAGAGCCAGCGCATGGCAGGTACACTTAATATAGTGCATATCAGGGCAGCTCCATTCCCTTCCATTTTCCTGGGGTACTGTGAGGTGTTATTTGATACATACTTTACCCCTTAGAAAGTCTCAGGACACATTCAACAGGCACAGTGCATGAATTTTCAAAAGCAGCAATTTTGACTGATGTGACACTGGCTCACAAGGCAAGGAACATGCTTTCTTTGTGGAGATCACCTGCAAACAGAGTTCCCAAAATAAAGACAGTGCTGGGACCTCTGGGACCTTCAAACACCGGGGACAGCCCCTGGACAGTTGGCCAAGTACATAAAATGTTTAAAATACCTAAAATATCTATTCTTAACTGGAGCTGTCACTGCAGATCCTGTGAGAAAGTGACAGACGATTTGTTGATTCTCCATGGGAAATCTCCTTGGCAAGGTTTTGCTAATGGCCAGGGATGCCCCACAATGCTCATCTCCTGGGATGACAGGGAGGGAGAGCATGTGGGCAGAGAGAGCTGTCCACAGCTAGGTTACAAATGCTTCCAATTTGACCTCTTGTTCCAGTAGCTGAAGCATGGAGGTGGAAAATGAAGAGGAGGAAATGCTCCTTGGCCTATTTAGAAGTGCAAATGCAGAATTAATAAATGCCCATGAGATCATCTGTAGTATTGCCATCCTTACAAATTATTTTGTTGCTGGCCGGCCAAGGAGAGCTTTGAGCCAGAGACAATGCTCCTGAGCAGGCAGACAAGAGCTTCAAGGAGAATCAAAAGTATGACCTGAACAGCAAGGAGCTTCCTTCTCTCAGGCTTGATGAAGCCTCAGTGCTGTTTTACTGACATCCACTAACAGATAGAAATCCCTGTAATTGCTTCTATCCATTGGCTTGGATGGGCATACACTTTCCTGGGCGAAAAACTGGTTAGATGGGCGGGTCCGTAGAGTTGTGGTCAATGGAGTTAAATCCAGTTGGCTGCCAGTCACAAGTGGTGTCCCACAGGGTTCAGTACTGGGGCCACTATGGTTTAACATCTTCATTGATGATTTGGATAAGGGGATAGAGTTCAGCCTTGGTAAATTTGCAGATAACACCAAGTTGGGTGAAAGTGTCAATCTGCTTGAGGGTAGGGAAGCTCTACAAAGGGATCTAGATAAGCTGGATCACTGGGCCAAGGCCAATTTCATGAGTTTCAATAAGGCCAAATGCCAGGTCCCACACTTGGGCCACAACAACCCCCAGCAGGCTTGGGGAGGAGTGGCTGGAGAGCTGCCAGGCAGAGAAGGTGTTGTTTGACAGCCACCTGAACATGAGCCAGCAGTGTGCCCAGGTGGCCACGGAGGCCAGTGGCATCTTGGCCTGTATTAGGAACAGTGTGGTCAGCAGGAGCAGGGAGGTGATCATTCCTCTGTACTCAACTTTGGTGAGGCCACACCTCAAATAACATGTCCAGTTTTGGGCCCCTCTCTACAAGAAGGATGTTGGGGTGCTGGAGAGGGCACAGAGGCGGGCTACAAAGCTAGTGAAGGGTTTGAAGCATGTCTCTTATGAGGAGAGGCTGAGGGATCTGGGGCTGTTTAGCCTTGAGAAAAGAAGGCTGAGGGGAGACCTT
>WUAM01000101.1:2277610-2297087 GCA_024336885.1 Actenoides hombroni | reverse complement strand
TCCTCTGGCCCCGCTCCACCAGGTCCCTGTCTCTGCTGTGCTGAGCACTCCCAAGCTGGCCCCAGCACTGCAGGGGGGTCTCTGTCCCCAGAGCAGATCCCTGGGAGCAGAGGGGCAGGATCCCCCTCTCCCCTGCTGCCCACGCTGCTGGGGGTGCAGCCCAGGGTGCTCCTGTGATCCCCTGGAACTCTATTCCCTGGACGTCTGCATTGGCTTTGTTATCTTGAAGTCAGCTCTGTGGTCTGCTATCCTTGGAAAACGAAATGCTCTGGGAAAATGACATTTCTCCACTCACCTCCTGTATCTGCAGCCTCATGAAGATTAGCCTTGGCTTTGTAGCCACCTACCCAATTTATTTGGAGCACTGTTTAGTTTTGGTTGCAGATTGCTTCTCCTAATCACCAGGCAATCGTGGCCCTGTGCCCGGTACTGTGAAGAATATAATTCCTGCTTTACAGGCCCACCAGGCTGAAGTTTCACCGACACCTCGCAGCACACGACACGAGAAAAGTTTGTTTCTTTTTTTCCCAGAGAAACTTGCTTCGAAGTGCTGGGGCTGGGGCTCCAAAGAGGTGCTTGGGTGATTCCCCATTGTCCACGCAAGTGTCTGGGGTCCCTCTGCACTCAGCTGGTGTGAACATGGGGTGCTTTCCTATGGCTGGAAGAGCTCCAGGGGAGCAGATGCGTCAGAAGAACTGAAAAGGACAGAACCCCAAAAGGGGCTCTGTGGTGAGGAGCAAGGCAGGAATTAATTCATGTCTTGGAAGGACCAAGCAACGTAGGAGGGGGTCACTGGCATCACTCCCATATATTTGCCTTTAGTGAGGAGGAAGAACCACCCCCCTCCCTTCCCTTCATCTCCACCCTGTCATCAGAGTTATTTTCTGCTGAGGTTGGGCCAGAACCTCCTATGAACGGTCTTTCCACTCGGGCACCTCCTCATGCAGAAACGCTTGGCCATCTCTTATGCCTTCAGTAGTTTTTGCTTGTTTTTTAGTGCAGTGTTTTCTGTTTTGTGTTGCTGTGCACAGAACGACTCTCTTGGGCCGTTCCTTCTTGGTATTTGTGTTCTGGGACAAGAGCCAGGACTCCGGAGAGTGGATGGACCAAGAGCCCTTAGTCATAAGCACCCCAATCCTGAGGGGAAACTGTCATAGCAAGAGCACAGCTCTTCCCTGTCATGCCTACATGAAAAAGCAGTAATGGATGATAATCCAAGGGCCGTGCCAGGGTAGGAACTTTTATTATCACGTCTTGAAGCCAGGACCAAGGGAAGCAGCAGACTTTGATCAGAAGAGCGTCTGGTCAGCATATTGGGCCTTCTGTTCCCCTCAGAGGAGACTCTCCTATGACAGCAACCTCATTTCATTATAGTAGGGTTTTTGATGCAGGCCGTAGGCTGACTTGTGCTTGGTGACACCCCCAGCTGAGGAGAAACATTGTCCTCGTTGTATGAGGGCACTCCTGAGGCATTTCTTTGCTCGGAGGGAGGTGAACGTGTCACGTTTGGAGGGGACTTGTTTGTGGTTGCTCCTGGCCCCACCCAGGTCTCCTCAGCTGCTGCTCCTCGTGGGTCCCTCCACTTCCCCAGAGGTTATGCTGCGGTTCCCGCCAGCACCACAGCCGCTTACACCCACAAAGAGACACAAGGCCCACCCGCCCTCCCCGCAGTCTGTTTCCGACAGCAGGATTTCTCATCAAGCACGCGCAAGTGAAGAGCAGCAGCTATCGCAGCTGGGGAAGCTGCCAGCTCTGCCCCGGTACAGCCTGGGACAGCGGTGAGTGACCCCACACACACACGAGGGGAGGCCGGGCTGGACGAGGGCCGGGGAAGAAGAGGCGCTCACATCCCTGGCCGCGGAGCAGGCCGGGGTCGGTGTCACCAGCAGCGTGAGGTGGCCGAAGAGAGAGAGACAAGGAGACTGGGCACAGTGGCTGAAGAGGAGGCCGCTCGCTGTGAGGAGGCCTGAGGCAGAGGTTCTGTTGCCACCTGGACAGTGATCACCCACCCTCTTCACAAGGCTCCGTTCCATTTGCCCTGGCCAAAGGTGCCCAAGACATTTCTCCGTTTTTCAAAGCTGCCTGTGAAGAGGCTGAGAAAAGAAAGAACGGCGGCTGGATGTGCCCACCATTAACAGAAGACAAGTGAAGGGAACAGTAAGGAAGTGGAGAGGCCAAGGCGTGCCTGCGATGCACTCTGGCATCTGTGACATCACAGGGGACATGTCACAATGGAGAGGGGCAGAGGTGCAGTCATAAGGGTTCCAGGAGGCAGCTCTGCCACAGTGCAGCCTCGGACAGTGGTGAGTGCACACATAGGTGCAGGGTCGGTAATGTGGGACCTGGGGAGGGGGTCTGAGCCTGCCATAAGGGCCTGGGACTCTGGGGACTGCCATGGGCAAGGCACTGTGCTGCCAGCCCTGGGACGGGGCACAGGCCTTGCTGCCTCCTAGCTCCCTCGCCCACTTTCCTACCTGACCCTGTGTCCCTGTGGATCCTGCCCCTGCTTCACCCACCCAGCCCCACTGAGACCCCTTCTCTCCCCTCTCCTGCAGGGCATGGCTCCGGCAATGCTGTTGGCCTTGGCTGTGCTGGGCATCGCGCTGATGCCACTGGTGGTTAGAGATGGCGTGCATGCGGTTACGCACCAGCTGCTCTGGCAGTGTTTGGAGCAGCTCAGGCAGATGATTCTGCTGGTTGACATGGTGCATCCCCATATCCTGTGGAAGATGAGGGCGGCAGCCATGGGAGCGCTGGTCTTTTTCGCCGCAAGGTATTTCCCGCCCTTTGCTGGAGGTCTGGTCCTGTGCTTTTGGCTCTGCTGGTGGCTCTGGAAAGGGAGCCGTGAGCTAGGAAGCAGCAGAAAACACGACAGCTCCAGAAGGCTTGAGGAGAAGGAGGAGGAGGAGGACGATGAGGAGGAGGATGAAGACTCATTGCTAGTCGACAGGTTTGAAGCGGAGCACCTCGGCTGGCCTTTGCCGAACAGGAAAGAAATGTGTACAGCGGTGGAAGAGCTGGTGAATGAACTTCTCCGTGTCTGCCAAAAGCTCTCTGGCTGTGGCTTCGTGCCACAGCTGCAGCCAGCCGTAGGTCTTGGTGTCTTCCAAGGCGAGAGGGACCACGGAGAAGACATTGTCTGTCGGCTGCTTGTGCCCCTGAAGCCACCTCCCGGGCACTCCTTCCACCTCAAGGAAGGCACTGAAGGGGACACGCTGATGAGGAACTTCCGCCTGCAAGTAAACCTGGAGTGCGTGTGCACAATGGAGCAGTGGCTGGGGGACATGCTCTGCTTCGTCCACGCCACTGACTACG
This sequence comes from Actenoides hombroni, assembly GCA_024336885.1. Taxonomy (NCBI): domain Eukaryota; kingdom Metazoa; phylum Chordata; class Aves; order Coraciiformes; family Alcedinidae; genus Actenoides; species Actenoides hombroni. Next base: position 2,293,772 of record WUAM01000101.1, on the reverse strand, counting down.
AGCTGATGAGAATGCAGGATGCCAGCCTCCTGCAAACACTCTGCGCCCGTGGCTCATACCTTGATGTGAAGAAAACCACTGACTGGCTCCAGCAGATGATGACAGCAGCCTGTGCTGTTGTGTCTCAGAGAACCAGCTACAAGCTAACGGTGCTGCCCTCCAGCCGCTGCTGCCGGATCAAGCTGACCGACAACTTCATGAAACCCATCTTCATTGAGCTGATCATGGCGGTGCAGCATGGGGACTGGGAGACCTTCGTGACCATCGAGTAGGCAAAGGTCAGTGATACCAGCAGCGCGAGGTGGCCAAAGACAGAGGGTGCGATGGCTAAAGAGGCTGCTGCGGGAGACAGGCGGGAAAGGGAAAACCAAGAGCAGCAGCATCATTCTCTGGATGGTCTCATCAGTGTAGCAGCCCATGACAACTGCAGTGGCTGCAAAGATGACTTTCACCCTCCTGTCTTATCACACCGTCACCTCCCGGGTGCTGATTTCTCGGGGGCCTAGACATTCCCCAGTGAGAAGCACCACTGATGTGTACCCTGGTGTTCACTGAGTCTGGTCTGGAGAAGCTGCCTGTCCCAGGCACTCCCTGGGGAGCTGGTGTCACAGAACTGAGCATGCTGGACATGGAGAAGATGCTACTCAGTCGACAGTGGGACTTGCTCCTGCACGTTTTCTCTACAGTCTGGGGAGTCGGACCCAATGCAGCTGAAGAGGCCAGGGAAGGGAGGCTTGTGACAGAGACTGCGTTACTACCTGGGCAGTGACCGTCCAACCTCTTTCAGAGACTCCATTCCCCCCTGGACCTTTACCCTACATCAGGCTACCAATAAATGTTTCTCTCCTAAGTGAGTGTCTGTGCAAGTCTTAGTCAGGGAACGTGGGCCCTTGGGTGCCAACTGCTCAGCGGCCCCAGAGTCAGCGAGCATTCTGCAGAAGCCCGATTTCCAAGAATCGGGCAGTTCTCAGGTGCTGCTGCTGTGGTTTCTAATGTATCGGCATCCCCTGTGTCCTTGCTGCCACATGGATCTCCCTCCCCTACCCCCACCCCACTGAGATGGCTAAGGTGCTGCTGCGCCCCTTACTACAGGCACCTTTCAAATGTGCTCCAGTGTACTCAGCACATCGTGGAGCAGACCAAAGGACCTCGCTAGCACACCATTCCTTAACCGCTGGCCTGATGCCTCGCGCCTTATCATTAGTGAGCCTGGTCTTATCCCTTTGCGCCTCCAGGTCTCGTTTACAGCTCTTTCAGTGAGCACTGATAACTCCGGCGCAACGATCCTTTTGCCCCTCTGAGACAGGCGTACCCCATCTGTTACTAGCAGGCCTGACGTAGTTTAGACCAACCTGTGATCAAAAGCCCCCAAATTCTGCCAGTCACACTAGTGACAGAGCCAGGTATTAATCTGCTGGGCCTTCCTGTTTCTTCCACCACCATTCCCTGCAACTGGAAGGATGGAGGGAGGAACGACTTGCGCTCCTGATCCCTTAAGCAGTATTTCCGAGGCCCTGAAGGCTCTTTTGAGTGCCCTTGGACTTCCTCTTGGAACTTCCTTGCTGCCTACATGAAAAAACAATAATGTATGAAAATCCAAGGGCCGTGCCAGGGTAGGAACTTTTCTCATCACGTCTTGAAGCCAGGCTCAAGGGAAGCAGCAGACTTTGGTCAGAAGAGCGTCTGGTCAGCATATTGGGCCTTCTGTTCCCCTCAGAAGAGACCCTCCTATGCCAACAACCTCATTTCCTTATAGTACGGTTTCTGATGCAGGCCGTAGGCTGACTTGTGCTTGGTGACACCTCCAACTAAGGTGAAACATTGTCCTCGTTGTATGAGTGCACTCCTGAGGTATTTCTTTGCTGGGAGGGAGGTGAACGTGGCACATTTGGAGGGGACTTGTTTGTGATTGCTCCTGGCCCCACCCAGGTCTCCTCAGCTGCTGCTTCCCAGGGGGTCCCTCCTCTTCCCAGAGGTTACTCTGCAGTTCCCGCCAGCACCGCAGCTGCTCACACCCACAAAGAGACACAATGCCCACCCGCCCTCCTCACAGTGTATTTCCGACAGCAGGATTTCTCATCAAGCACAGGCAAGTGAAGAGCAGCAGGTATCGCAGCTGGGGAAGCTGCCAGCTCTGCCCCAGTACAGCCTGGGACAGTGGTCAGTGACCCCCCCCACACACACGTGGTGGGGGGGAGGCTGGGCTGGACGAGGGCCGGGGAAGAACATGTGCTCACATCCGTGGCCATGGAGCAGGCCAAGGTCAGTGTCACCAGCAGCGTGAGGTGGCCAAAGAGAGAGAGACAAGGAGACTGGGCACAGTGGCTGAAGAGGAGGCCACTCGCTGTGAGGAGGCCTGTGACAGAGGTTCTGTTACCACCTGGACAGTGATCACCCACCCTCTTCACAAGGCTCCATTCCTGATGGGGCCTTTGCCCTGGCCAAAGGTGCCCAAGACAGCTTTCTCTTTTCCAAAGCTGCCTGTAAAGAGGCTGAGAAAAGAAAGAATGGTGGCTGGATGCGCCCACCATTAACAGAAGACAAGTGAAGGGAACAGTAAGGAACTGGAGAGGCCAGGGAAGGCGAGGCCAGGGTGTGCCTGCGGTGCACTCTGGCATCTGTGACATCACAGGGGACATGTCACAATGGAGGGGGGCAGAGGGGCAGTCATAAGGGTGCCAGGAGGCAGCTCTGCCACAGTACAGCCTCGGACAGTGGTGAGTGCACACGTGGGTGCAGGGTCAGTAATGTGGGACCTGAGGACGGGGTCTGAGCCTGCCATGAGGGCCTGGGGCTCCGGGGACTGCTGTGGGCAAGGCTCGGTGCTGCCAGCACCGGGACTGGGGACAGGCCTTGCTGCCTCCTAGCCCCCTCGCCCACTCTCCTACCTGACCCCGTGTCCCTGCGGATCCTGCCCCTACTCCACCCACCCAGCCCCACTGAGACCCCTTCTCTCCCTTCTCCTGCAGGTCATGGCTCCGGCGATGTTGTTGGCCTTGGCTGTGCTGGGCATCTTGCTGATGCCACTGGTGGTTAGAGGTTGCCTGCGTACGACTATGCACCAGTTGCTCTGGCAGTGTTTGGAGCAGCTCAGGCAGATGATTCTGCTGGTTGACATGGTGCCTCTCCAAATCCCCTGGAAGATGTGGGTGGCAGCCATGGGAGTGCTGGTCTTTTTTGCCGCAAGGTATTTCTTGCCCTTTGCTGGAGGTCTGGTCCTGTGCTTTTGGATCTGCTGGTGGCTCTGGAAAGAGAGCCATGAGGTAGGAAGCCACAGAAAACATGACAGCTACAGAAGGCTTGAGGAGGAGGAGGAGGAGCGGGAGGATGAAGACTCATTACTTGTCAGCAGGTTTGAAGCAGAGCACCTAGGCTGGCTAGTGCCCAACAGGAAAGAAATATGTACAGTGGTGGAAGAGCTAGTGAATGAACTTCTCTGTGTCTGCCAAAAGCTCTCTGGCTGTGGCTTCGTGCCACAGCTGCAGCCAGCGGTAGGTCTTGCTGTCTTCCAAGGTGAGAGGGACCATGAAGAAGACATTGTCTATCAGCTGCTGGTGCCCCTGAAGCCACCTCCCGGGCACTCCTTCCACCTCAAGGAAGGCACTGAAGGGGACACACTGTCTTCACAATGCTCCATTTCTGCTGCGGCCTTTGCCCTGGCCAGAGGTGCCCAAAGACATCTTTCTCTTTTTTTTCAAAGCTGCCTGTAAAGAGAAATCCAACAGTTATTTACCCTTACTGGCCTCTCGGTAGATCCCTTTGCTGTAGGACTGCTACAAGTTGAAGAACAAGTGCGAGTTGTTATGAGAACAGTGCACCAATGGCTACATTGCATAATCTTAGACTGTCTTTCTCCCATCCATGAGCTGATTTGTCAATTGGAGAGCAAATGGGCAAAACCCATCATGCAGATGCCACTGGTGGACAGAGATGACCTGCGTGCAGCTGTGAACAATCTTCTCTCTGTTAGCCAAAAGCTCTCTGACTGTGTCTTCCTACCACGGCTGCAGCCAGTGGTAGGCCTCAGTGTCTTCCACGCCAGCAGCCAGAGTGCCCATGAAAAAGATGTTGCCTATCACCTGCTTGTGGCTCTGAAGCCACCCCCTGTCACTCCTTCCACGCCAAGGAAGGCACCAAAGGGAACATGCTGGTGAGGAACTCCCACCTGCGTGTGAATATGCAATGCATGTGCAGCAGGGAACAGTGGCTGGGAGACATGCTCTGTTTCCTCCAGCACTCTGGGGACGAGCTGATGAGCTGGCAGGAAGACAGCCTCCTACAAACCCTCTGCAGAAGAAGCTCATTTGTTGACGTGCAGAAAACCACCTTCTGTGGCCAGCAGCCTGTGCTGTCATGTCTGAGACAGCCACCTGCAAGCTAATGGTGCTGCCCTCCAGCTGCTTCTGCATGCTCAAGCTGACCAATGCCTTCAATAAACCCCTCTCCATTGAGCTGATCTTGGTAGTGCAATAAGACAGCTTGAACGCATTTGTGACCATCAGGCAGGCAGAGGTCAGTGTTACCAGCAGCATGAGGTGGCATATCCTGCATAAGCTACCAATAAATGTTTCTCTTACAAGTCAATGTCTCTGCAACTCTTTGTCAGGGAACGTGGGCTTTGGGTGCCAACTGCTCAGCAACCCCAGAGTCAGGGAGCATTTTGCAGAAGAGCTGATACAGTGGCCTCTGGTTTCACTGATTCCTTAACTAAGGTTCCCTCACCTGTCTGTGCTCCTGAACTGGGGAAATGAGAATAACTTACCACCCTCCAGAAGCCTGCACATTGTTGCTCTGTGGTGTGTCAGGATGAGGTGGGAATGGCGGTTTTTCTGAATACCACTCATTCCTTTATGTGTGGAGCTGGATACTCAATCCCTTGCTACCTTGTGGCAGCCAGAATCCAGCTCCCTTGGACTGCAGGGTTTCAATGCTTTCCAGGACACAGAGGTTTGGTCCGCTGGGACAGTATTAGCCAGCACCAGCGCCCTTGAAGACCTGGCCCTGAGCCTGGAGCAGACCAAAGCAATGTTTCTCCACACCTGTGGAATCATGTGTGTGCACCTGGGGAATCTTGTAGAGGTAGATGGAGTAAGAATCTAATTAATTTTTAAAGGATATTGACAAATGAGTAATGAACCACATTATGTGACATGATCTCATTCCAATCAAATGCCATAAATCACGAGCATAGAGCCAGAATTAGATTCTCAGCACAAATTCTCAGTGTGAGCTTGAGTCCACCACTCCAGCACCTAGATGTAGTAAAAAAATGCATTGTTCACATCATGCCCTCCCTGAGGGGGCTGCAGGTGAGACACTGTCCATATTAAACCACTAATCCTGTCCCAGCTTCTCCTTGGTAGTCTTTCAGAGCTGCCTTCTCTCTCTCTTCAGTCATTGTTCCCAATGCATCCTGGATTTCTGCCTGCTGCCCTGTAAAGCCCTGCCTTGCTGAGCAGCTCTGCCCAAATTTGCTTTTTGCAGCCCTGCATCATGTGTGTACCATGTTGGCATGGCTAGTGGGCCTGGGTGGCTCAGGTAAATGGATTCCATGGACTAATAACTGAGTGACTGCCCATCAAAACCAAACCCTGACCAAACTAGTCCAACCGCAGAAATATCTTTAGCTTGGGGAGGGGACTGAATTTGGTTTTTTTATTATTATTATCCTACTGTCCATTACAGACACAATACTTTAAATGTTCATATGATTTTCCCATGTTTCTAGATGGAAAGCAACCTGAAGACATTTAAATATTTGGGTGAGAACTTGCAAAACTTTCATTCAAGCCATGCTACTGTCAAGCAGTGCCAAGGAAGGACACTACCTTGTGACAGAGGAGTGAAATCAGGCTTCCTTATTTCTACTATCTTAAGAAGGACTATAGACCTGTGTATAGGAAAAACAAATACATATATCCCAGCTAAGAAAGACAAATCTACCATTAAGCGATGGCACAAAAGTTCAATGATATGATCACATTAGCATTACTAAGCTAGCCATGTATGTGAAGTACAATACAGGTCCTATTTCCTATTTGTCTGCCTTATGAATCCAAAATATTCATATTTTATTGTCCTGTGTTGACAGCAAACTGTAAGAACAGAAGAATGGCTGGCTTTTTGTCTGGAGTTCCAGGACTTAATGCAATCATGAATGGCAAGCAGAATTAATCAGGTTCTCAACTTCACTTTATCCAAGTTTATTCACACTAGCAGTCCTTAAATAGAGCTGGGCATGGTGTCCTATCCATTGGCTTGGATATATATATTCCACCTGCTCAAGAAGTCGTAAGGGAATTGAGCACTAATGCCTCTCTGAAAAGGCTAGATTCAAGCATTTGGCTGAGGCCTGCTCTATCTGACAACACCCTTCAGCCCTGTGCCAGTGCTGTCTTCCTGGGTTTTGACTTGGGAAGCAGGAGTTTCCCCACCATTGCTCCTTCAAGCAGTAGCTGCTGTGGCTCCCTGTCAGCACTGAGGGGGAGTAGCTGAGTGTGCTCTCCACGGAAATGGTTTCCCTGACATCATGCACACTGCTCCCTGAGCACAGGTAGCCACAGGGAGCATGGTGGCTTCTTCCTTTACAAGGAATTAGAGAAAGCAGCTTTGCCTCAAGAGCTCAGCATGGCAATGGGCTCAGAGCAACCTGCTGAGCTGCCTCACACCTGACAAAAGGAAGCTGTAATGAAAACAAGCGACTTTCAATAAAGCCTGTGTGTTCACTTGGAAATAATGAAAAGAATCACAAAGCAGCCGAGAAGCCCTTCTCAGGCTGTGTGTCACTGCTCCTTGTGATCACACTGTCACCAGTCTCTCCTAGAACTGGTTCCATTTGACCACAACAATCGGCTGCAAGGTGTTGTTGACCCCACAGAGAACTGAGTGCTAATGGACCCCACTAAAATAAGTAAGTTAAAAAAAAAACAGATAGGGAATTACTTTGCAATTGTCTTCCAGTTGCTGGAATTCCTGTTGGAATCTGGTTTTCCTTCAGGACCTTGCAAAGCCTCTGCTCACTTCACGTATGGAAGAAACTCTTTGCTCTGGTAGTCTACATGGATCTCGTTGCTAGGAAGGAAATGCCCCTAAAGAGAAGTACTCTTCATTCCTGAAGGTTTTAACCTCTTTTCAAATAAACCTGATCGCCATGACATGGGGACTGAGACAGCCCTGTGAGGATGGACTACTCTGATAACATGTTTTAATGACAACATAAAATAATTTTGTGTTTTAGAGTGCATTTCTCAAGCTCAGTTCCCATACTACAACCCAGAAAATCAAGTCTCTGTCTCTACTTGATGTTGGTTGCTCAGTTTCCACAGATGAAAAGTCTGGTCGGATCCCCACATAAAAGGACACTTTAAGTGTTAAGTCACTTTTAGTGTTAAGACACTAAAGTTGACACTTTATATGTTTAAATTAATACTTAAAGTTTATTGTTCTTATCTTTGCTGTTCACTGGGTGTGCCTGTCCCTCCTTTTTGTCTACTGAATGAAGCTGCCTGAAACACAACTTTACCACTGCAAGGCATTTGCAACAGCAGCAGCAGAAGAAAAGAAGCAAGTTTTTTCTAATCTTTCAATGCACTTCATCATCTTCCATCAATGCACACCTAAAAAATTTGAAATTTAGAAATACATCCAATAATAATTCCTTTCTGTAGCACAAACACAAACTAACCATTATTCTTCTGCACTAACATCAACATAAAACAGATAAGAACTAAATGCACAGGAGTGCAGTCCTTTTATGATTATGCACCTTTAATCTTCAGAAGATGGTTAATTACATTTTAAGCAGCATAAGAGCCCTAACATTTTTGTATGTTAATAAAAATGCTCACCAGGAGTTTAAAATCTAACATGTATTCACAGGTATAACTAATGACATTTTTCAGTAATGCTGTGAAAAAATATGCCTCTAAGTTAGTAGCTTCACACAGGAAACTGCTGGGAGTTTTTAATTTACTCTCTAACTATTCTCCTAATCATTCTCTTATCATGCTGGGATAGCTAAATGCATACAGATTATAATAATGGTGTGCACCCACCGTAGCAGTGTCAGAGATTACACTTGTCAGTGTTTGACGTCGGGCTGCTGCAATCAGAACTCTGCAGCTGAGGGAAGGAGGGAAATGAATGGGGATGACACTGCAGCCCTGCAGTTTCACAAGAACTCATGTTTGCTGGTTTAAGGCTTACTCCAGTTCAGAAAGGGATTAGTCTCTACCAAGCACAGGACCAAACATCTCTGTGATTCAGAGCTTTTAGGACTACTACCTGTTAACTGTGCCATGCTCAAAGATATTGAATGTGCAAAGACTCTTCTTTACTAGAAATCCTCATAAATGAAGAAAGAGCCTGGTTTTTATCTCTGCTTCCAATGTCTGGGAAGCCAGAACACTGGGATTCAAAATGGAATCCATATTCTTTATCCATATCTGCCGTTAGGAAATTTCATCTCCAGACAGTGGCTGGACAAGACATAGCCTGATTAAGGGCCAAAACCCTCTTTGCTTTCAACCCAAGGCAGCCCCAGTAAAGCAGAAGGCATAAGCTTTGCGTGGTCCCACTTCTGGGAAAGAGAATAGTGTACCAAAATGGGAGTCACATGCCTTCCTCCTGTGTACACCCACTGCCCAGGAGGAGAAAGGGACTCCTTTCATTCACTGAATGGCACTAGAACAGAACAAGCTCAGGGGGATGAGCATATGGGGAGAGGGGAAAAAGCAAGTGTTACTGACGTTTCCTGCAAGTGCTGAGGTCAGAGGCCACAGGCTTTGTCTTTCTCTCCAGTGTGTTCATTCTGTTGGTTGACCAGCATCATGTCAGCTTCCCCTGTGGGAGTCACCTGGTTTCAGGAAAAAAGTTTTACAGCTCAGCTTTATGTTTTCTCTACCATTTGGCAGTATCTTCCCACAGTAGATTCTCTTCATGCCTACCTCCCGGTGCAGACATTGTCATTCCAAAATATCCCCAGGGCATAAAGATAATTTTGGAAAGGGGGAAAAAGCTAAACTTTTGAAATGTGTTGCCTAATTACTAGTATTCCTCATTCTGAGCCTTATTTGTGGCAAGGATGACTCATTGTCCTTGAACACCCACTGCCTGTTTCCCCTAATGCTACTTTCCTTTTTGATTTTCTGGATACAGATAGCTGACTGCTTATCTATTCTGACCATTAAAATGAAGCATAACTACTGCATTTTGTGGATGGTAACATTATGGACACTGAAATGTCATCACAGATCCATTTGCTCATCTGCTGTTATTTACTATCCAGCAGACAATACTCAGTACACAAGCACTCACAATGCAGAAGTCAGCACAACATTTCATCACACTGGTATCAGGATGTACAAAGCATGCTGCTGCTGATCAACGGAAACAGTCCGGGCTGGCGGATTTACAGGGCTCCCCATCTCCCTTCAGGCTTTGTACACATTTCCCCTGACTGAGACATGGTAGCTCTGGAAAGGAGCCAAGGCATGGCTACCTGCCAGTGGGAGCAGATCCCAAAACAGGGAGATGTTGAGGTCCACCGTTAGAATGACCTTCCCCTCTGGGGGATATGACTGTGTGCTCATTTCCTCCAAAGCCTGCCTGTGCCACCACTGCACTAGGTGCTCCCTGGGAGGTTTGCACAGCACTCCCTCGGGCATCAGCTTGTATCATGGCCTCTGATCCTTTCCACTGGTGAGATTTTTTTGTGGATGCAGATGAAGGAAGCTCCGTCTAGAATAAGAAGACGTGTTTGGAAAATCATCCTTAAGTCCTGCAACACAGTCAGCTCATGTGAAGCAAACGCCCAGCTATCCAAAAGCAAGTCCCAGGGAAATCAGTAGTGCAGCCCAACAGGACTCCTTCAGTCCAGGGCTCAAAACCAGAAGCCACAATACATTGCAACTGTGCGTTGTCATGTGCTATGCCCTTTACAAACACTGTGCAACTCAGGAGAGTTTCCACTTCAGTAATGGAAGTCAGCAGATGGATCTTGCCCTCAGAGAGCTTGCGGCGACAATAAGACCCCTTACAGTGGTGATGAGGAATATGGAACCGGCTTCACAGGGAAGTGGTTGAGTCACCATCCCTGGAGATATTTTTAAAAGTGTAGATGTGGCACTTAGGGACATGGTTTAGTGGTGGACTTTGTAGTATTAGGTTAATGACTGGACTCAAAGATCTTAAAGGTTTTACAACCTAAATGTTTTTTAATGATTCTATGATAATATTTAGCCAACTAATGAGACTCGCTTGACAGGGAACTAGCAGAAATGAGGATGAGGATACAGGCTTTGGACTCTATGGGGACTCTTTCTCTGCTTCTGGGAGAATCACCAAAGGAAAGGATTGGACATCTCTTAAAAGCAGGTGGATGGTCATAGGCAGGCAGGGGATTGTATCTCATAGTGCTTTAGATCTATGGAGTTTAGAAGATTGTCACTGCATACCTACCTCCTTTTTATTTCTTCCCTGCCACCTACTCTTAGCCATTTTCTGAGAAAAAAAACCCCAGGTTAGCTGGACGTTTGGTGGTCTTTCTGATGTGCTTAATGCCACAGATTTCTGGGAGCGGCCAAAGGAAAATATCAGATATTAGATGGCGATGGAAAGTAAATTTTGTAGTGGGATTAAGCTCTTCTGTCTCACATTTCTTTCTTCTTACTGATTTAGCTTTCTTTCAGTCAGCTTCCATGATATGTCAGAACTTCTGGCTTCACATTTGCAGCAAGACGCTGCTACGCCCAGAGCAGAAAACTACCATATAATGCTGAAAAAGAGCAAAACAACCACAACACCACTTGCAAAAAGGTGTAGGAATGATAACAAGCAGAGCTGCTTGGAGAGCACTGGGGGTGGTAAGCAGCTGGCTGCAAGGTGAAGGGATCTGAGGTGAAATTCTCAACTGGTGCAAGACTGGGGCACAACCCAGCTGCTCCCCCAAAACCAGATCTGCTCCAAATAGCTGTTTCCTTTTCCTTCCACATGGTTCTGAATTTTTTTTATCTTTTCCCTTTGATGCCCTTTTCAAACAAGGAGCTTTGCCATATGGGAATTTGCAACTACACCAGTTTGTAGTTGCCTCATATCTGCCACATAAAACAGAGGCAGTGACTCCCATCATCTGGAGGCAGCTGGCTGGAGAGTTCTGATATAGCTTCAAAGAGTGTTCACATTTGTTGGACTTGTCCTCCAACCCCAGTTCACACATCTGTTTAGACACAACCAGAAAGGCAAGCTTCTAAGTTTTACAGGAGCTGCCTCAGCGCAGGTATGAGGAATGGCTTTGCCAGGTCAGATCAGAGACCTACTAATCCCTGTATGCCCCCTCTGATCTGGGACACACCAGTACCTGTATGCCCACTCCAACCTGGCCCGGAGCAGATGGATACCAAGGGAAGAGGATATGGACGTTGCAAGCAGGTGGCCATACTTCCTCAGCATCTAGTATTTGAAGTCAAATAATCCAATCATATACACATTTATTTCTTGCAATGGAAGGGGAGGAACAGAAAGTTGCTCATCCAAAGGGTAATTCAAATTTCTGATGCTGTATGCAGTCACAAGTGCCATTCAGAAAACTTGTGTCTTAAATCAACAGCTGCTGCCCCAGGTCAGACCCACATTGTGCACTTTGCTAGCTATGATGAGAAAAGACAGTCTTCATCCTTAGAGCAAAGAGGGTGGAAATACTCACAGTTGTGAGGTGCAGTGAGTACCAATGGGAATACTGATTCAGCTTTTTCTCAGCACAGCATGGGTGCGGTGAGCAATCACTGGGATAGGAGGCAGAAGAAAGACAGGAAAGAGCATTGAATGCACTCAAGTGCTCAAGCTGGCTCCTTTGCCTGCTCTTCACTTCCTGCTTCAGGGACTCAGCCTGTATCTTCTGATTGCAAATGGCTTGGCTTTGGGAGAATCCCTGTGGGGAGTCTTTGTGGTGGATATGGATGTGTGCAGAGGACTGCGAATAAAAATGGTGGAAACATAAGTTTTTTTCAAAATATTTGAAACTGGATACCAGTTTTACTAATCCTAAGGTTGGATTGCTAATGTTCAGGGTGGCATGTCATGGTGACCTAGAGCAATTTCTTCCCCCTTGCAGACATGATAAGGGGATTTTCAATTGAGCAAAAATCTGCTTATAAACTGTGATCTGGAACCCTCCACTATACACAAGGAAAATATTTGACTGTGACACCTAGAGAGCAAGAGGTTGCACATTTCCCATTTGCATCTTCCCACCCTGCTCCAGCTAGATGTAAATAATCCCTTCCTTCCCCTTGGGGTCCTTCCACTCTCGCCTTCCTTTCACAGCCCTTTGGCTGAGACAGAGCCAAAAGCTATCACTTGGAAATTTGTGAAATCACAGAATCAGGAAACTGGGGGTTAGCTCCAGTCTTGTTAACAATTTGCAATGACTCTGAGCAGGTCATTTAATGTAATATCAGTACCACAAGTGATGAAGGCCTCATTGATATCATATTAATCTGTAGTCAAAGCTTCATATAAGGATTACAGGATTAAACTACCGCAGCAACAGAATATTCTTCATCTGGATGATCCCTTTGTTACAAGAGCCCATGTGTATCGTTGCAATTTTCACATCTGTTCATCACTTGGAGAAAATGTCTTTTGTCCCTTAATAAGCTCAAGCATCTATTTTCCTCTGCCACATACCCTCACGTTATTATTTTTATATCTAAATACTTTTTCTAAAGGTTAGGACATATTTTATTCACTACAGCTCTTTTTGCTGTATAATCCTCCATCTGGAAAGTAGGTGGGGAATTTTAAGTGATCTTGTACTTACCAGCAAGATCAAGGCCAAGGTCACAGACATGACTAGTGACACTAGATGTTCATTGTGACACTTGTTATGGGAGCTTAATTTTTCAGAAGTTTTATTCGGTACATTCTGAAAATGAGATTCTGTAAAGTAATTCCAATGAGCATCCCAAACCCACAAATCACTTCTGTAAGTTGTGACTTTTGCCCTCACACTGGGAATTGCATGGTTTTGTAAGAAGTAGCTCCATTCTCCTTGCAGACTCCTTCCCAATATCTTGTGAAAGTAAATGAACTTTAAAATTGGAGGTGGTTCTCCGGAGAAGTAATTCAGCAATAATTCAGCCTACAGAAGTTCCCAAGTCTGTAATTTATTGATTTAACTAACAGTTTGTACTGACTAGATAACAGTTTCCTGTCTTATTACCCTGTGTTTTCATTATATCCAACCTGTCTGGTAGAAGGAATATCAATCTTTGGCAGCTTACAATTGCTAACAGTAGCTGTTAAATATCTCTAAACTTGCCTTTACTTCATTTTGGAGTCTCTCAAAGTTTCCTGATTTGGAGAGTTGGCAGACAGTTAAAAAGATTTACTTTTCTTCCCAAGGGAAACAACAACAAAAAAATCTTCACTTGTATTTCCAAAAGAGAGTCAGACAGTTCTGCACTTCTTGTGCATAAACCTCAGCTGCACTTCCCATCCAGTTCGCAGAAAGTGTTCACCATGTCACCCCTCCTCTCTAGCAAGAAATGCAGACAATATGCAGTTGCCTAGTAGATAGAATAACAGAAAGCATCAACGCACTTTATGGTGCTTGACGAGAAAGACAGACTAGCTCTGACTGTGGTTTTAAGGCAGACTAGATGTTGATTGCTGACACTTGTGGCTGAGAAAAGGTTTCCCCAGGTCAGAGCTGCTAAAACTGGGCCTGTAAAGAGGAAAGTGTGAGGTAAGTGGGAATAATACAAAACAAACATTAGGTACATTGGGATTTATGAAACAACTTTGTTGCAACAATAGTCACAAGTATTTTGTTATTGGTTTTAGAGGATACTTGAATGATTACATATATAAAAGGCTTGCAAATGGTGGCTGTTGAAATTGCACAAATCGACAAACTTGAAGGGGTGGCAGAGACTTCTCACTCAGAGGACCAGTTTACTGAGTGCTGTCCCTAGCCTTCTTTGCAGGACTGAGTCATTTTTTCATCTCATTTCTTTCCAAGATGCCCTCTTTGTTACAGAGTCAGTAGGGTCTTAGCAGCGCTCCTGATGCAGCTCTTAGTTTTCTTCTACTGAGAAAGCTGATGTCCCCAAGCAAGGTAAGGCTTATTCCATTGGGAGCTTTTTTTATTTCTGAAGCAATCAAAGAGGATGGTCCACCGCCTCCGCATCTAACAGCACAGGAGTACAGCTTTGGATGAGGCAGTCTGTGTGACTCAGCTCTCCTGCCAATGTGACAACCTTTGTTAGGAAGAAAATCTAGGGTTTTGGTGCTGAAATAAACTCAGCCTTGAGCGTGGCTGAACTCGTCTGACGTTATCAGACAGGCTGCATAGCGCAGTTCCAGCTCTTCTTTCCCATGTCTTTTCTTAGTCAACTATCTTAACACCACTGAAACCCTCTGGCCAGCATAGTCCCAGGTATGAATAAAGAATCTGAGATGTGCTTTATCTTTTTCTCCAGACAGATGCTCCAATTTGAACTTTCGGCCAGTTATTCCAAGCTGTGGTAGCATTAATCAAGCTAATCATAACTGGTTATCTGGAGGAAAATCAGTATTATATGGAAAAGAAAAGAATCCCACAATTAATAGTTTACTGTACAATGTCTGTGTTCCTGTGCCAGTCTGGACATAACATAAATGACTTCTCTTTTTTCTTTTTGTCTGCTCCCTGGAGGGGAATGTGGTACAATGAGAGTTATTGGAACCCTGCAGCTGTTCAAGGATAAGATAGCTTAGCTGTTGGCTTTACTACATTACTTATGCAAGGTTATCGTGGACACGGTTGCCAATGACAGCCTAGAGTCTCTATTCTACCCAGACACTTTGTGCAAACAGTACTGAAGTAACAACCACTAGGATAAACCCCTGGAGAAAAGAGATTGCAAATCTAAATGAAACCACAATGACCTGTGGTTTGGGGGACACCAAATCAGCTCTATTGGGAGAGGGAACATTCATCACCTCAGCCTGCTCTATTCCTTCGGAAAAGAAAATGAAAGCATGACCCCTTTTCTCCAAACAATGCTGTGGTCAGGAACTGATTTATCTTAAATCTGTCTGCAGTGCTCGCTTCTGGGTTTTATGATTGTGGCTCTTCAGCCATCCAGCAGCAATAAGTATAATTCAGTGACCAAAAATTCTCCTCACGTCTCTGTAAGGCTTTTAGCTGTGAGCTTCGAGCCTGTTGCTGAAGTACCAATTTAACCCTTTTACTGAAGAAGAAATGTTGTTTGATACAATATCTTCCACAGTAAGCCCCTGCCCAGCTTTTCCAGAAAATACATTGTTGACCAACCAAGGACAGAAGAAAGATGCTAAAACCTGTTTAAACCCAAGCAGACAGTGAATGTCTTGGTTGTTCTTAACCAGACATTATGATCCAGGATGCTTTGTAAAGGAAGTTCTTTACTGATAATGGGGGCTCTGCAGTGACCTCAGTGGCACACAGAGACCCCAAGAGGCTATCCAGATTTCTGTCCCCTCCTCCTAGTTTTACTGGTATCTTGAAAACAAGAAGACAGTATGATGTCTTTTTCCTCTGCAGTGATGTTTTCTCTGAGTTTGTTTACTCTGATCTCCCTTTCCAGGGGCCTGCAGAGGAGCATCGTCAACCTGTTCACTCAGGTCAATGAGACCCCCTTGGTGCTGTGACCCAGGGAGCTTTGAGTGGTGGTAGGGACACAAACCTTCTCAGAGCAAGCAGAGAAAGCCACCCTGCTGCAGCACATATTCAGAGACAGGAAAACCCTTCATATTTCCCCTTTCTACAGATAATTTTTTAATAGTGAAACTAATATCTCCCATTTGTGTAAATTTTATTAGAAAAAAATAACATTGACTCATGGATTTTCAATATATCTTTGTGCTTGCAAGAGTAAGTGCAGACTGCGATTCAGAAACCAGTAGTGCCACTGCTCGCAGCTTGATCTAGATTGTGCCTACACTGCCAAGGACCTCCCAACTCTACTTTATCTTTCTGTAAGCTCAAGGACCATGTTATCTTTCAACAATAAATACATGGAAGATCTCTCACAGTATTCTCCTCACCAGGGCAGGAGATGGTAGAATCATAGAATCATAGAATAGTTTCAGCTGGAAGAGACCTTCAAGATCATCAAGTCCAACCTTATTCCTAGCCCTA
>WUAM01000101.1:2230227-2277510 GCA_024336885.1 Actenoides hombroni | reverse complement strand
CTGCGGTGCTGGCGGGAACTGCAGAGTAACCTCTGGGAAGAGGAGGGACCCCCTGGGAAGCAGCAGCTGAGGAACCTGGGTGGGGCCAGGAGCAATCACAAACAAGTCCCCTCCAAATGTGCCACATTCACCTCCCTCCCAGTAAAGAAACGCCTCAGGAGCACCCTCATACAACAAGGACAATGTTTCACCTTAGTTGGAGGTGTCACCAAGCAGAAGTCAGCCTACGGCGTGTCAGCAACTCTACTAAAATCCATATCCATCTCTGCCTTATCCTCCTCTTCTTCCTCTTCATTCTTCTCAAGCCTTCTGGAGCTGTCATGTTTCCTGCGGCTTCCTGGTTCACAACTCGCTTTCCAGAGCCTCCAGCAGAATCAGAGGAGCAGGACCAGATATGAAGCAAAGGGCCAGAACTGCCACTGTCATGCTTCAGGAAAAAGCAGCACTCCCATGGCCACCTGGCTCAGCTCCTGGAGGCTCTGCTGCATCTCTTCAACCAGCAGAATCATCTTCCTGAGCTGCTCCAAAAACTGGCCTCAATGGCACCCTGTGCATGGGAGCAGTAGAGTGTGTGTTTGGAGGGAGGAAGGGTGTTAGGGATTTTTTTTCAGGTTTTATTCTTTTCCCCTCCTATTTCTATTACATCCTTTATGAAGAGGATTCTATTTATCTGTCTTCCTCCTTTTCATAGAACTTGTCTTTTTCATTTGCTTTTTCACGGTGCTGAAGTAGCTTTAGTATTTTTAAGACAATTGCAGTCTACTCTTGGAGATTGACCCTACTTTTAGGAAATCTTAACTGCTGTGTCCACATTCCTTATAAACTCAGATTTGGAAGGGAAGTAAGTGGGATAAAATGCAATCACTTTCCCCTCAACCCTTACACCTCTTTGTTCTCTCAGCCAACAATGTGGTTTAGCCAGGTTTTTTTAATATAACTAGTTCTGGAGGCATCAGTCACACTTCACATATCAAAAGTTACCATTCTATGCACTATGAAGCCTGAATGCATGGGAACACATTTCCTAAAAGGACTATGTTTGTCATGAATTTCCTAAGCTTAAATATCTGTAAAGCAGTGAGTCTAACACTTGTAGGCTGCATCAGACACTCTCTCCATACCAGATCAATTGTACATCAAATATATAGCAGGTCTAAATTTTCCCAGGAGGGGCAGGATCACTGGTTGTGGATGAAACATGTGCTGTAGGCAGTGAAACTGTCTGGGAGCTACCTCTCCACCAACCTATGAGACTCCTGGAGATGTTAGTCAGACATGGAAAAGCCAAGAATTCTGCCTAAATGGAAGAAAGGGCACTTCCGGCAAAATCTGCTTGGCCCAAATGGGAGCCCAACATTTCCAGACATTTCTATGAGATGGTTTGGTATATCTAAATCAAGAAATTCCTTGTGAGAGAGCTGATAGTCTGAAGGTAGACTGTGTACTGAGAATAAATAGTCATGTGGAGAAAAAAGCCAAGGGCTGTCTTTCCCCCACCACCCTCCCAACCTTTTTTACTGGTACATTGCCAGAGGAAACCCATTAGGTTTGCTTATGTTGGTGGAAGTGGCACTCCTGCATGCTTTTGAGTTTCCAAACTGATGAAAAGTGATACTCTTTTCTCCCATGTCTTGACTCCTTGACATCAGGCAAAGCATTAGGAATTACTCTGATAAGAAGCATACAGGCATCTCAGTATGCACTCTCTGTGATGTGGCTTTCGTCAAATGCTTTAGGCTGCTTGATACTGTAGATGGGATAGTTGGTTACAACACCACTTTCGAATGGCAAGGTATGTTCTTGGATGGTTTAGACCTGAAACAATGCCAGTCTATGCAGATGTACAGCTTAGCTTGGATGTCACAGGACATAGGTGGTTATTGGCAGTGAAAGCTGACACAGAATCCTGGTGTCACCATACATCAAAGCATTATTGTCTTTATTTGACAGCCCAAGGAAACAAATGGTTAGGATAAAATGGTGCTAATCATTACTTCTTACAGCCCATAGTTATTGTTGTTAAGAATGTTGATTTTTCTTTGCAAGCAACATGCTAAAACTCACCTGTAGGCTAGTTCCTATATATACAGGAAATAATAAAAAAAAGGAATAAAAGCAAATACATCTGCTGTATATCTACAATATATCCCTGTATACAACAGATTCCTGTATTTGGGGTACTTTTGAATGGCCAGGAATTATCTGCTAGGGAACAGTGGCCTCAGGAACATGCTCACATGCATTATGACACTCTGAGGGCAGCTCACGGAAGGCAATGTGCTAGATTTACAACACTTGACTTCTTTGCTTTTTAACTGGAAAATCAAACCATGTCCTAGTTGCTGGGTGTAGTCACTGCAAAGGGTAAACACAGGACAGCCTTTCCAGTGATATCCTTTCCTAAAGTAAAATAGCCCAATTACTCTTAAGCCTCAGAGGTTATAATGACCTTTCTGGGTTTTGCAGGACCACTGAAACTCAAGGTATTTTCTACAGCAATACCCCTTTTATAGCAACAAATTGCAAAGTAGAGAACTGGAGAAACTAGTCATTTTACAACAGCCTAAAAGAATGCTTCGATCCTGACGCAACACTTAACTGGCCTGAAACAGAAGCAGCTGTTTCTCTACTGAGTGCCTCAGCTTAGCAAACTGCAAGACTCAAGTGGAGGTCTGTGCTGAGTTACATATAATTACAGATTTTGTGTGTGTTTGGCACTCTCTATTCTACACCCTTCAATAGGCCTTGTCTACAGTGTAAAGTGGTGTGGAAAATTACTAGCTTAAAAATGCATCTGTGTGGGGAGAGCTTGAGGTCTGCATAGCAGGCAAATGTGGTCTCTCTCTGCTCCTCAAAACAAGAGCAGAGGTAATTCTCCTCTGCAGAATAGGGGACCACAGAATTGTGTGAGCTACCTTGACTCAATGCAGGAGGAAAAATCAGGACAGGATCCAGATGTGCTGTGGATGAGAACAGCTGCAATGTGGTCTGATGGCCTGTGCATGCTGCTCTGGGTACCAAGCATGGAGTGAGGGGAACTACTGTACTTTCATTTCTCCAAGCCATCATCTACATATTCCCCAGGCTGAGAGATGTTTGTGGTCAGGTAGTAAATAGAAAATGTGCCAGGTATTTGAGGTCTGCCTCAATGGGTCAGAGGTTTCTAGTTGAGCTGAACAAAACAAAACAGAAAAAACCCAGGCCTAGTGGACTGCAGGATATTTTTTGCAGTGCTCCCCAATCAAAACTGCCAGTGATGACTGGTGAAAAGAGATAAATTTAACTGGTATATTTTGAGGCTATTTACATTCAGACATTTGAATGGACTGCCCAGGGAGGTGGTAGAGTCACCATCCCTGGATGTGTTTAAAGAAAGGCTGGATGTGGCACTTAGTGCCATGGTCTAGCCAATGTGGTGGTGTTAGGCCATAGGCTGGACTTGATGATCTCAGAGGTCTTTTCCAGACTCAGTAATTCTGTGATTCTCTGATTATTAGAGTCACAGAATGGTAGACTATCTCAAGTTGGAAGGAACACATAAGGGTCATCAAGTCCAACTTCCTGCTCCTTGCAGGACTACCTAAAACTAAATCATATGACTAAAAGCATTGTCCGGATGCTCCTTGAACTCTAACAGGCTTGGTGCTATGACCACTGCCCTGGGGAGCCTGTTCCAGTGACCGACCACCCTCTCAGTGGACAATCTTTTCCTAATGTCCAACCTGAACTTCCCAACGCAGTCTCATTCCATTTCTCTGTATTCTGTCACTGATCACCAGTGAGAGCAAGTCAACACCTCCCCCTCCACTGCCCCCCTTGAGGAAGCTGTAGGCTGCAGTGAGGTCACTCCTCAGCCTTCTCTTCTTCAAGCTGCACAAACCAAGTGACCTCAGCTTCTCCTTGTACGTCTTGCCTTTGAGGCCTTTCACCATCTTGATTGCCTTCCTCTGGACACACTATTTTGATGTACTTCTTATATTGAGGTGTTCAAAACTGCACACAGTACTCGAGGTAGTGTGGCCTTAGTGCAGTATAGACTAGGACAACTGCCTCTCTTGACCAGCTAGTTATGCCATGCTTGATGCACCTCAGGACACAGTTGACCCATTTGACTGCCAGGGCACAATGTTGACTCATGTTCAACTTGTCATCAATCCATGATGCTGCTCTCTAGCCTCTCATCCTCCAATTTGTACATATAACCAGGATTGCTTCATTGCAGGTGCAGTATCCAGCACTTGCTCTTGTTAAATATCATACAGTTGGTGATTTCCCAGCTCTCTAGTCTATCCAGATATCTCTGTAAGGCCTCTCTATCCTCAAGGGAGTCCATAGCACCTCCTAATTTAGTGTCATCAGCAAACATACTTAATGTATGTTGAAGTCTTGTGTACAGATCATTTATAACAGCATTAAAGAGCACTGGCCCTAAAATCAAGCACTCTGGAACCCCGCTGGTGATATAACCCCATTTACTATAACACTTTGAGCCTGACCTATGAGCCAATTGTTCATCGAATGGATTGTAGACCTGTCTAGCTGTGTGGTGGATATTTTGTCCAGAAGGATACTATAAGAGACAATATCAAAAGCTTTGTTAAAACTCAAACCCCCCTACACGTACTGTCTTCCCTTGGTTAACTAGATGAGTGGCTTTGTCATGAAAAGAAATTTAGTTATGCAGGATTTACTCCTTGTGAACCTGTGCTGGCTATGACCAATGACTGCATTTTCTATCAAGTGTTTCCCAATAAATCCCAGAATAACCTTCTCCAGAACTTTCCCAGTCAATGAAGTGAAACTGGCAGGCCGGTAATTACCGAGGTCTTCCCTCTTACCCTTCCTGAAAATGGGGACATTTGACAGCTTCCAGTCAACTGAGACCTCTCCAGAGACCAAAGACCACTGAAAAATAATGAAGAGAGGTCCCACAATAAAATTGACCAGCCCTTTCAGTACCCTGGGGTGAATCCCTTTGGGACTTACGTGCATGGACCTAGAGCAGCAAGTCGCAAACAGGGTCATCTGGGAGTACATCATTCCCCCAGTCACAGTCTTCTAACACAGGGCTCCGGGGGGTCCCAGGGCCCATCATCAGTGATAAAGACAGAGACAAAGAAGGATGCTTTGTCCACATCCCTCTCTGTGAGGAAACGGACCCCATCAAATCATAAGCCAATGTTATCTCTGATTCTCCTTTTTATGTTAACATATTTTTAAAATCCCTTTTATTGCTATTCACAGTGCTGGCCAGCTTGAACTCTAATCAAGCTTTGGACCTACAGTGATGAACAGCAGCCCTGTAGTCTTCCTGTGTCACCTGTCACCAATGTCCACACATTTTATTTTTCTATCTAAGTTCTAGAAGAAGATCCCTGCTCAGCCAAGCCAGCCTTCTGCCCTGCTTGCTTGACTTGTGACACTTTGGAATTGCCTGCTCCTGTGGTTTTAGGAGATGGCTCTTAAAAAGTGACCAGCATTCATGGACATCAATACCTTCAAAGGCAGATTCCTGGAGGACTTTACTAACTACCTCCTTCAGCAGCCCGAAGTCTGCTCTCCTCAAATCCAGGGTCAAGTTTTCCCCCTATTGCCAACAATTCGAAACCCAAAAAATTCATGGTCACCATGACCAAGACAGCTGCCAATCACAATCATTGCTTTCCCCATAATCTTGTTAAGCTATCTGTCAGTAGGCATTTCTTTTCTAGGTGTGAGGGCTCATCAGCCACTCTCATGTGAGCTGTGGGCTCCTGGCAGGTCTCTCTGTTCCCCTGAGGTTTCCCCAGTTCAGGAAACCATCCTGTACACCACAGTCCTCTGCTTCAGATCCTGCTGGCACCACAGCTCTTTGCCTCAGCAAAATGGTTTAGCCCAAGCCATCTGAGAGTGGCATCCTAAAAGGTTTTCTTCATACTGATTTCTAATGGCTCACATACCACAGGCACTCCCTCCCTGTTCACATTGGTGTGCATCTGGCTGGCTTTCAATTTCCCTGTGTTCTCCTCAATGCAGTGAAAAGAAACTAAACAGGGGCATATAGTCCACCCACCGGCATATGCAAACATGTCAGCTGGAAATCAGGCTGCCTCCTGGTACCAAAGTAGAAGAGCAAGGAGGCGAGTCATGAGACACCATGATTTAGATACTGTTTTTGTCACAAAACCCACCACCATATATTAAAATACATTCACACACATACATAGTGCATGTGATAACTCAGTCTCTGACTTCTCAACATACTTACAGCAATTGGTCTTGGTGGAGGCAGAGCAGTTTGCAGATAAGTTACTTTTGCCCTTGGCATCATCTTGCCTCAAGGAGGCACTAATGCAACCTGAATTTTTGCCATAAAATCTCATGTGCATTCTTAATAGAACAGTGCGCTGATACCATGTTCCACTTCCAGAGACCTCTGCTCACAGTTGTTAGAACAATTACATAGACTTTTTTTTCCTACTGAAGAACTGTACGGAGTTCTCAAACTGCATTCTGGCTGGGAACATGCAATTAATCATCACAGGAGATAAGAGGCTGCTTCCATATATCTTCTGATGCGTGCCACATTTACAGGCGTCTTTGCCTTGGATCCACATTCCTTCTTGTGAGATGCTAAGAGAAGAGAAAGCTCAGCCTGATGTTCACCCTTCAAACTTGTGGATGTAGTTAGCCAACAATGAAGTCAGCCAAAGATGAAGATAACCAAACTATTCTGTGCTTTGAAATCCCTTACCAGATCTTGATGCCTGTGAAGCAAAGGAAATATGCAGCTTCTCTATTAAAATACATGAATAATAGCTGAATAATGAATATTGGAGATCAAAATCCCCAGTATCGCAGCCCCATCTAATGGACTGGCTGAAAGTCATTCAAAGGACCTACAAAGAATCTATCTGTTCTTTTGCAAAATAAGTTATTGTGATAAACAGGACCCCGTGGCATATTAAACCCTTAATTATGGGCACAGGAGACATTTTGTCTGAAAATTAAAAAGGTTGCAAAATGGCTACAGCCTCTGGGAGGCAATTCTTAGAAGCAAAATGTATCTCAGTGTTAGTGACTGCTTTATCTACTGCCTTCACTATTCTCTTGGCACAGATTAGAGTGGAGAGGGGAGTCTCCATATTTCTTAGTTGTGTTATCATTATGCCAATGACTCTGGCATGCCATAATCCTACTGAGTAGCACAGGCCCAAGGGAAAACACAAGGAAATCACTGAGAGAAGAGAGATATCAGTTAATCCAGGCTTCATTTTCTGTTGTACATTTGAGCCTTTTTTTTGTAATTTAAAAAAACCCAGCATGTGATGTGTTCCTTCCAGAGAAGTGCACAGTGTCAGTTTAGGGCTGCCTGTGCTACACGCTGTGTGACATGTTTATGTCAACCTGCCTGAAATGATGTTATAGAATCATAGAATCATCAGGGTGGAAGGGACCTGAAAGATCATCTAGTTCCAACCCCCCTGCCATGTGCAGGGACACCTCCCACTAGAGCAGGTAGCTCAGAGCCCCATCCAGCCTGGTCTTAAAAATTTCCAAGGGTGATCATAAGGCCAGTTACCAACCATTCATGCCTCATAACCAAAAACTTGTGGATTAGACTTCACTAAACACAGTTACTAGCAGCGGGATGCTGAGAATAGTGGTGGCAGGAGGCTTATACCCTGTTCCAGAGCTTCTGGAGGGAAGTAGAAAGATTCTTGTAGTTGCAGTGGGTGACAGATGGAGTAAATACTGGTTTCTAAGCATCTGCAAAGGTATTTCAGATCCCAGTAGTTTTTGTGATACTAGGTCACTAGGAATTTCTCATGATTCTTCCTCTGAGCTGCTCTTAGCTGCTCCAGCAGCGTCAGCTGAAAAAGTACTTCTTCCCAGATGACTCAGAGCTCTAAGCCCTCATCACATTCAGTAGTGCTAATTAGGCACTTGCTCCTGAAAACAGGAACAGGCAGCAGAAGCCTTTTATAGGCATTCTCATCCTGCGAGCCCACTTTTGTTCTCTTCTGAAGGTTTCCCAGCACCACTTTACTCAGCTCATTAAGAAAAAAGCTCAAGTACGGAGATCTCTAACATTTCCCTTGAGAGACTGAGTACCCAGACACAAACAAGGTCTTTTTGCACCAAATCCATAAATCACCTCTCTGTATCTGAGAAGATTTCTGAGTTGGGTATCTGACTGTAATATTTACCATGCTCTGTTACCTTGGGCCTGTAGCGAACTTTGGTTAGAGAAAATGTGCTGGTGTAAACCCCGGAAAGCCTGGCCAGGGAAGCACCAGAGCAGGAACATATGCTTTCCTTAAATTAAGAGACCCTCAAATAAATCCTTATTGAAGTCACGATCGGTTTAGGGGAGGAATCACTTCAGCAGGAGCAAATGCCGTATGTCATTTTCTATGCTGACCATTGCTGCCTACCTCCCCTGGGGTTGGAAGGACATGGTGCAAGCATTTATCTTCTGGAGGTGCAACTATTTCAGCAGCCATAAAAACTCTGTCACACTGACCAAGCACTAGACTCTCATTTGAATGGCGTTAGTCTCCTTTCTGGACCTATACAAAACATTCACAAGGAAACACTTCAGGATTAATAAGGGCAATGTTTCTGCTTAGGTTAATGGCTTTGTTCAGAGACTGACTTTTCTGATATTGATTCGTTCACTCCCAAGAGGCAGCAGGGGCTGAGAGTGCTTCTCCAGGGGTAGGATGCTGCAACAGGCTGTATGGTCACAGGGACAGGGTATGCAGTTCCAGGAAGCCATGCCCAGATGCATGACCACTTGTGACTGAGCTGTATGTCACCTCCTCCAGAGCCACCACAAAACTGGAGCAGAAAAGGCAGACACACAACACCATTCCCATTACGGAGCAGCACCATCTCTCCTAATTGCCACACATGGAATGACAGTCACAGTTAATTAGAAAGTTATTAGGGAGGAAGAGGCTGAATCAAACAGGTCTTCTCCATAGTTTGAGCCCCAATTCCAGGTTCTGACTGCTGCACCCCAGCACATGCCTTCTCTGGAGCGCTCATCAGAAAACAGGGGCATCTAGTGGCTGCGTCAGAAATGTCAATAAACATCACCGTTCCCTCGATGGGAGAATCTGCCTTTTTCCTCTCTCAGCTCTAAAAATAAAAATATTATATTCAATAACATTACCCGAAGGAGGAGGGAGAGGGACAAATCATCACTAGATTTCATGCTCTCGGAGCAGCATTTCCGACTTAGCTGTGATGTTCTGCAGTGATGTAAGCAGATTAAATGAAGCTGCTGATGATTTCTGCTGTGCTGCAGCTCTGGAGAGCCAGATCTGCTGCTCTGGGACTCAAATCCCATACTGACTAATTGCAGGGGAAATGTTGCATCTCTCTGTGCTGGCTAAGGCAAACAACTGTTTGCAAAGGTTTCCGAGTCTGTTTGCTCCCAGCCTTTGTCCCTTGTGCAGCGACTGTGTGCTGGTAGCACTGCCACTGTGTGTGGTACACTCGCTAGCCTGGGATCTCCAGACACCAGTGCTAATGAAGTGCGGCGCTTGCTGATGATCAGTCCCCCACAGCACTGGGCTGTAGCCTGGGTGCAGCCAGGCCACCTGAGCTGCACACCACACAACAGTGAGTTAGGGACAGGGAGGGAAAGCAAGGACTATTGTGTGTTTTGCTCCTGTGATTTCTGCTGCCTAGCTTTACCCACTCACCTGGAGGCCCTGTTACACCAGCCACAGAGCAAGGCATTGCAGCAGCTCCCCTTTCAACACTCTGGGGAGGGGGCCAATACTTTTCTTCTGGATCAGCACCTTCTACATCCCAAAGGAGCTTTTTTTGCCTTCAGGGAATAAGAGAGAGATGATTAGAAATGCAGGTGAGGAAATATTGTTTAATAGTTAGGATATGTTGCAACTTCAGGTATAGTTCCTTTATACAAGGCTCTGAGCCAACACATGCCTGAAAAGCAGTCCTTGCACACAGCACTTTTCAACCTATTTGCATCCTAGGGCTTGCAAATGCAACTATCTGGTAACTAATTACACCCTGGCAGTGACAGCTCTCAGTCCCTCTTGCTCTATTAGGTTCCCATCAGCATCATTGGCTTAGTGTGATCTGAATTTGCCTGCTTCCTAATGTATGGAGAGAGCTGGCATATTGTGAAGGGACTATCACATGGCCAAGTCCCATGTTTTCCTATTTAATGGCTAAACAGAGGACAGCCCAGTCTCCTGGGCTGTCAGGCATCTAACAAATGCAAAATTCATTCTTTTATTAAGCAAAAGGAGTAAGGGAGAAAGCACAAAGCAAAAGACTGAGTGCTGAATGCTAATAGGACTGCTGCTGTTATGCAATTCTGTACAGAAAATCAAAGACAAATGATAATACTAGAAAGACACATTATTATTTTATAGGCTTAGTCCCAAAGTGAGAGGATGAGAGAGGAAAACACACACAGCTGTTTTTCCCTTCTCTGGCCACTTTGATGCACTTACAGGATGCATAGTTTTTCAAGGTCTGTACATGCTCCTTGAGTTGTGACCTGACTCACAGGTAAACTCCAAACCCTGAATTCACCAGGCAGCCCGATTTACTCATAGATGTGTTTATTATGTATAGATACTATGTCTTTTGGTAAAATTAGGAGGATGGCACTCAGCTAAGAAAGGACAGGTCTGCAAGGCAGTTACTGCTGTGACTGACATTCAAGTGAAGACAGTCAAGCTCAGCTCAGGTGAGTGCACCCAATCCCAGCTGGCAGTGCAGGAAGGAGCATGGTCACAAGATGCCAAGAAAGGCAGGGAAATAAGTCATCCAGGAGCTCACACTCAGCTGTGGGCAGTTGCAGCAGAGGATTGGAGTTAGCTCAGATGTGTCACGAAGAGCTGGAGATTCCTTCCTGTTCCTACTCTGCAAGAAATACATTTACGGAGTTGATATGTACTTGAAAACTCTGTTTATCCACTGTCATGTGGAGTTTTTTATGCACATACACAGATGCATACATTAAAAATGCACACAGATAGGATATGCCAGGTAAGGAACTTTGAGCTAAATGGCTTTTAAATGGAAGGTGTTCAGCCTTGAGATCTGTTATATATCAGTTGTATGTGGACAAGGACATTTTTATTTGCATCCCTGTTACAATGTGGAAGATAACTACTGTGGGTCTGTGCAGTCTGCTGGGGATGGCCTCCCCTTGGTGCATGTCTGAGGCTGCCACATGGGCTCAGACCACCCAACAGAGAAGCAGCTCTCCAGGCTGCTCTTCCTCTTCTAGTAGCTCCAGCCAGCTGTGTGGATCTAGTCAACTTTTAATACCTTTAATTCAAGAAAATGAGAAAACAGCACATGAATTTGAAGAAGACGCTGGCTTGTTCTGCTCACTCCTTATAAGATAAGGAGATAAAGAACATCAGTGCAAGTCCAGCAAGGGTCTGACTTGCTGGAATTGGTGGCGTGGGCAGTGCTTCCTTTCCAGACAGCCATGACACCAGCTGAGGTGTCATCAAGGACTTGCTGCTGAGCGTTCAGGGCCATCTTGGGCAGAGAAAGCACCTGATAGTTGGGTTTGTCTCCATCAGTTGTTCTGAGTTCACCTTCATCTCTGCAGTTATTGACCTGACGTAATGCTTGGTTTCCTTATGAGAGGAAAAAGCAGCATTTTGGTGGCAAAGAGTAGGAAGCAGTCACAATAGGCATGGACTGGTTCTTGCTCCCTGTTTTTCCTGTGCAGCAGTGAGTATAGCAGCAGCCCTATTCAACACATAATCACCCTCTGCAACGCCTCAATGCTGAAAAGGAATTTTAATATTAACTTTCCAGAAAAAAGGCTATATTTACTATAGTGAGCTTAAAAACCCCTCAAACCCACTAGGAGACTGCCCTGGCAAACAGCTCCACCTCTCCAAGGCCAAGCTGCTGACAGAGGCAGGCAATGGGCAATGCCCTGTGCCATCATGACCATCCACGCCACACTGCCATGTGGCCAGGGCAACTGCTCTCCCCAGTCATCTCTCCAGCTTGGCCAAGAGCTTGACACAGGGGGAATGGCAGAGAACTATCATAGGTCACTCACAGTAATTAACTTTGGGACCACGTTTTTCTCTTGGCAATCGTCCACCAACACACTCAGTCACCATGGCTTAGGCGACAACTCTGCCATGTGTTAAGCTGCAGGAACCCATTTGTGTGTCTGAACTGTGGTGATAAGCTAATATTTTAAACATTTTGATCTATTACTTATCCTCCAGCTAAACAAAAAGGTCTTTTTTACCTACTTATAATTTCTTTGCTGCTGAGAGCAGTCAGCATCTGCCTTGGTGATGAATGACCTTGCATGAGATTGTGTAAAAGCCAACAGTTGTTGGCAATCCAACTCACCAGTGCCTGCTCTGCTTTCTGTGGCAGGAGGTGAAGGCGCTTTGCACTGGTTCCTCATTGATCATTGCAGATACTGGGAAAAAACATCTCTTCCCACTGGTCTTGATCAAGAGCTGTCGTGTACTTCGGGTGTGAGAATGAGCCTGGAGCAGGGAAGCTCTTACTCTGCTACAAGTCTCCTCCATTTGTTTCACATTTCCAGCTTTTTGATAAACACACCCAAGGCTGCAATCTCTCAAGGTCGTTGCCCGCTTTCCTCCTGGGAAGCTGATCCTGTTCTGTCAGTGTGTCAGGAGAGGCAAGGGCTGCATGAGGACCTGTATGAAATAGTAGCCTGTGGAGACTAAAGACCTTGTCACTTAGAAAAGAGACGTATCTTATACCCATGTAACAGAGGTGCAAAGAGAGGGGTTAATGGGCAGCTCACAAGTCTGTGTGTCCCAGCAGCCACTTTTAGACTTGGTTCTTTGATTTCTAAACTCTAATGAAAAGACGAAAGACGAAAGGCTTCCAGCTTTCAGCAAGGAAAGGACTTTTACAGCCACAAATAATCAATGCTCCATTGGTTGCAAAGAGAAAGTGAGGTCCTGGGGTTCAGATATGTGCCTGGGATGCCAGAGCTTTGCAGACTTTTAATGATTGAAGTGATCTTCCTAATCACTCCATCTAACGTCCCACATGACAGAGACAAAAGGATCTCCCTTGGTCCCTCTTCAGCAAGGCTGTACGTTCGGTTGCACTGACAGCTTATTTTCCAGAAAGATATCTTTCCTGAAATAATTGGAATGTAGAGCTGTGTTTGGTCCCTGGCAATGGCACATGCTGCTGGCAGCTCATTAACACCCTCCTGTCAGATCTGAACTGTTGGGATTCAGGAGTGCTGAGGACAGTGCAATGTGGTATAAAGTTGGTGCCTCACTTTCTCCTATATTAAGTGGTGAGAACAGCCCAGTGTTTCCACAGCTGTTTCTTCCCCAGTGCAGTCAGACTCTGGACATTTCCATGCATGGATCAGATCCAGAACCTTCGCATATGTGAAGGTCCTTCATTCCTCCCATGGTGTGGTGCTGCTGCTTCTCCCCTGGTGCTAAACAGTGAGGTCTTACCAGGGCTGCACCACCGTCAATCTCAAGCCATGGTGCACTCACCTGCAGATGAAGACATTGCCTTGCTGAGGACATAGGGATGGATGGGCCTTATGACTCTGACTTTTCGAAAAGGCTTGTTTCCTGGAGCCCCACCCCCTTTCTCACATGGTAAATGTGCCTCAGGGATGGCTGGGCTGTTCCCCTGTATCCTATAGCCTTGTTGGTGACAATAATCATCGCTTAGTTATGGAAAGGTCCAAAACCATTTGTGTAACAGAAACAGGGTCCATGGGCCAGGGGGAGAAGATGGGCAAGAGTAAGTACGAGCCCTTTCACCACTGTCCTCCAGACAGAGCTACACCAGTAGAACAGTTCACAACATTGACCCAGAAATCCCCAGTGTTAAACAGGGTTGTGCTAGCATACTGTGTAAATTATTGCAGGTTTCTGCTCAGACAGGACTTTGATTAGCATTTCGCTCATATTATTACAAACTCACATCCTTCACATCCTGCCAGTTCCCTTCTCTGGCTGCAGAGAGTTCACCCAGGGCCGCCTTTGCCGCATTTAATCAGCCTAGGCATATTAACTACAAATTCCTGCAACGATTTAAACACTTAGGTCTCATATATGTGCCCATAACTGATGATTACTGATTCTTTTTAGTTGGGAATTTGTCAAGAGGATCGAATAATTGTTCAGCTCCCCGCTCAGGATGGCATTGGAGTGAATTATATTAATTTCTAAAGTTTTGATAGCAATCTGAGACAACCCCATCAGTGTTGTATAAGGATGTCTTACAATTAACAACATTTACTGTAAATGTCAGTATGAGTTACAAAGGTATGATAACTTTATTTTAATGAATTAAAGCTGAACCCTGATATTTTCAGTCCCAGGCCAGCAATGAAGTTCAACAAGGCCAAGTGCAAGGTCCTGCACCTGGGCTGGGACAATCCCAAGAACAAACATAGGCTGGGCAGAGTATGGATTGAGAGCAGTCCTGAGGAGAAAGACTTGGGAATGCTGGTTGATGAAAAGCTCAATATGAGCCAACAGTGTGTGAGTGCGGCCCAGAAAGCCAGCCATTATCCTGGGCTGCATCAAGAGAAACATGGCCAGCAGGTCAAGGGAGGTGATTCTACTCCTCTACTTGGCTCTCGTGAGACCCCACCTGGAGTATTGCGTCCGTCTCTGGAGCCTTCAACACAAGAAGGACATGGACTTGATAGAGCGGGACCAGCCGAGGGCCATGAAGATGACCAGAGGACTGGAGCACCTCTCCTGTGAGCATAGGCTGAGATAGTTGGGATTGTTCAGCCTGGAGAAGAGAAAACTTAATGCAGCCTTCTAGTGTCTGAAGGGGGCCTACAAGAAAGCTAGGGGGGCACTTTTTACAAGGGCTTGTAGTGACAGGATGAGGGGTAATGTCTTCAAACTGGAAGAGAGTATATTTAGATTAGAGATTAGGAAGAAGTTCTTCACTATGAGGATGGTAAGACACTGGAACAGCTTCCCCAGGGAAGTTGTGAATGCTCGATCCAGTGATGACTGGATGTGTTCAAGACCAGATTGTATGGGGCTTTGAGTAACCTAGTCTAGTGGGAGGTGTCCCTACGCATGGCAGGGTGGTTGGAACTAGATGATCTTTAAGGTCCCTTCCAATGCAAACCATTCTATGATTGTATGATCCAGCTTGCTCTCTTCACTGTGCTCTCTGCACAGACTTCACCACGGTCATGGAGCTGAGGGGATGCAGTGTTAATTTCTGGATTGCTGTCCCTTTTACACATCAGCGGCATCTTTCTCACCATCTGCTGGGCATACGTTTCAAAAAATAACTGTTTCAATGGAGATGCAAGGGGTATGATCCTCCCAAATGTGACAGTGTTCACACTGGACATTAAATCAATTGACCACAAAAAAAGCACACACTGTTACATTAGTGGAGGGCAGTGGGGTGGGGATCACAATAGATTATACTTCCAAAGTCATTACTCATGTAAGGTGTCTCAATTTCAGAAGGTCCCTCTTGAAATACCTCAGGGCCTCACTTAGAGAGGACAAGTACCCAAACCTCTCTGACGGATGTGCTGCCTTAGCATATTTCAGGTTGGGTGGTGTGCTATGGAAATTGTAGCCCTGCAGAAGACTTGCTTGTAACAGGGAGCAGCGTTCCCAGTCACTGAATCTAAGTTTGGCCAATGGTTCCCACCATAAGTAAGCTAGAATTTTGCCAAGGTATTTATACACCAATAGCAGAAAAAAAAAAAAAAAAAAAAGGAGAATTCAGAACATAGTAGGGGCTTGGTCTGTCTTCAACCCCTGGAATAGTTTTGCCCAGGGCTAATTTTGTAGCAGAGTGATATAGGACTGTGTACAGAGCTTCTCTGGGGAAAAATAAAACCAGTCTTATTACACTACTAATAAAAATGTCTATTTCTATGTACACAGATCTTAGAAACTCTTCCAGTACAAAATTAGCTTTGCTTTTGTGTCATCACTTACAACACTCAGCTCTGACAGTCAGCAAATAGCTGACTTAGATCTGCACAGCCTGCTTCTGTAATTATGTTTGAGAGACTAAACCGGTGGCTTTAGAGACAGAATTTTTGAGAATATTTTAAGAATCATAGTGGCTAATCCAGACATCCATCTCTATAATCCCATAAACAGTGTAGGCTATCATGCCAGAAAGAGTCCCTGATTTCCATAGCAGCCCTGCAGCAATAGGAAAGGTACTAAATATTCCTCTCTCTTCTCACTCATTTCCCTCTGACGATGTTTTTAAAATACAGTCCTACAAATATGTCGAACTCTGAGTTTTGTCAGGACAGCTGTTAATCGTGTGGCAACAATGCATTTTCTGATAGATGTTTCTCTTATTACAACTGAAGTTTTGTCTCTTGAAATTAAGAAACGGTAATTAAAGTATTTAGCGCCATGGGCTGATGGAATTATTTTGACAATGGTTCTTAAAAAAACCTGAAGTACTCCATCTTCCTTCCCGGCACTGTCTTACACAGGGGCTTCCGAAAAATAATTGAGAATTGTAAGTCATCTGGGGCTATGGTTTGCTTGCATTTGAGGTGACTTTTAAGGGTGAAGAAACATCTGCCACCTTTTAAAAAGTAACGTCTGTGAAGAAAGCAGAGGAGAAAGAGACTATTGACAAGATGTTGTAAACAAACCACCATTATAAAGGCAGAAAATACACCAGGGAAGATTTTTGTTTGCTGATGTCATGAAACATGAAGTATCCTTAGGAAAAGCTGTAAGAAGTGGACTAATGGAATAACTGTACAGGGGCAGGTTGGAGAAAATCCTTCAGTCAGTCTCTGGTCTGTTGTGGATTCCCTTCATGATCATGACAAATGACATAACTCTGCCCTACTTTTTCCTCTGTAAGGGAGACTAGTACTAAGATGCTGCAGGGCTCAACTCTTTCCTATGTGTACAGTCCTACACAAACAGGTGTGCCTGTATGTAGGCACAGTATTTTGGGATGGCTCAGAAGTGGATGAACCAGAATAAAATGTCAGCTAGAGTGCTGGGGCTGCTTGATGTATGTGATGCTGGCTGTTATAGCAAGTGTACACTTCTGAAGAACAAGGAAATTCCTCCTCCCTGGATTCTTTTTGTTTTCTGCTCTCCAAAAATAGCAGGAATGGAGCTGCTAAACTGTAGCAGCCTTTCCTGCAGGCGCGGCTGAATGAAACCTCTGGGACAGCATGGAGATCCTTATGTATCTGGATCTTCGCTGTCTTTTCATGCTGCTTGGCAAAAGAAAGGTGTGCATGGGACAGGCTGGGCTACCACCTTCCATGGGGATGGGAATAACCCCAGGGTGAAGGAAACAATGAACAGCAGAGCACTGCTTCATCCATTGCTCAGTATGTCCAAATTGTCAGCTTCAAGGTACAAGACACTGAGCTGTCTTTATTTGCCCTGTAGAAACATTCAGGAAGCTGAACACTTAATTGTCCCATTCCTTCAAAAAGACTGGGCTATTTAATAACAGTCTTAATGAAGCGGACTTTAATCCAGAAAATCATCTTCTTTCAGGATGCTACATATTGGCTTGTATTAAGTGCAAATCTAAGTGCCTTTCTTGAAGCTGGTGTTACCAGATCAAAAACAGCAAGAGATAAAAGAGCAAATGGTTTAGAGCATGCAGCAGAATCAAAGAAATAATCAGCATGTCCCTGTGCTAGAGGTAGTGTTGGAGATGGGGGTTAGCAAAACGATAGCTGTGAAAATACCAGACTCTGGGTCTTGTGAGCTGAGACGAGGTGACAGAGATGTATAAAGATACAACTGGGGTGTTAGATACATGGCACATGGAGGATCTGTCATTTCAGGAGAAGTTGTCAGGCTGAAAGCTTTGGATGGGGCTTTTATTTTTTTAGTTCAGAGCTTGTGGATATAATTATGACGGTTTTCATAAAAGTCAAGCGCCTTGTTCAATCTAATGGGGCTTGGCAAGAGGATTTGGGAGCACTCGGTATGTCAGAGCAGCAGGGGAGATCTGTAGCATGAGCTGCTGCTTGTGTACAGGTGAAAGCCAGAGCTGCCAGTGGGAGGGCTGCACCCAGAGCAGGGGAGCTTGGCTAGCAATGGCAGACCCCCAGACCCAGAGTGTGGTTTCTGAAGAAACACATGGGCTTTCCAATGAAAAATGTTTCTCAGTATTTTTGAGCACTTAACTTCAGAACTAGAGCCCACTAAATACTGGCAGCCCTGGAAACCTTGCCAGCTCCTTAAGAGCGCTTCTGCAAACATCACCACCACTGGGATTTTAGGACTCTATTGGGCTGAGTGCAGATGAGCCATTGTCACCTACCAAAAGTGGGTCCCATTCCTTGGTGGGTTTTGGTTTTGACAACGAGAAGAGGTGAGTAGAGAGGGTCTCTGCAGGTTTCCTCTCTGCCACACTGGTGAATGGTGCTCAGAACTTCTCAGGAGTAGCTTCAGTATCAAGAGTGACCAAGTCTAAATTGCCCTGTCCCCTGTGGGGAAAGATCCAGGCTTGAGATGTTAAGGGAGTTCATACCCTCATAAGAGTCTTCTTCTTTCTTAGTATCAAGTAAACCAAATATATCTTTGAGATTGTTGAGGGGTGGAAGATTGTTTGTTTGTTTGTGTGTTTGTTTTTACTGGGATGCAAGTTTTCTGTCAGCAGTGGAAAGGAGGTGTCTGAAAAGGAGTTTGGTCAAGTTTGGGGAGAACAACTACAATACAAGCTTCTATTGCCCTAAGCCATTCAGAGCCATAAGTGGAATAAATCATGCAAGTGAAGGGTGTGTTTTGAATATGACCATAATCGAAGCAGTGGGCAGCTGCACACACTGGGAATTCATTTGGAACACTTCTACGTAAGTACCTTAACACAAAATTAAGACCTAACTCTGGGCCCCCAAGAGAGAAAATTCTGGCTTGTAGTCTGCCTACACACACTCAAATTAATGCATAATGCATCAAGTTTCTTCCTCTCTCTGCATGTCCCTTTCTCTTTCTCACACACACGGATGCACGCATGCAGCTGAACTCCCACACGAGTTCTGCGGGGAAATTACAGCCTGCTCATGTCACTCCCTTTTTTGTCGCTGAAATAGTGCCATGGGTCTGGAAAGTGCTCTCTCTGTGCAATGCTGAAGTTTTTCCAGCTCAGGAAGATCTTATTTTGATAATACATAAATTAGATTTTTCAATGTAAATCAACTAACTAGTTGTTTTTTTCTTCAAAAAACTGGATTGCAGCAACACTAGTCATAAATTATAGCTTTCACGTTGGCAAATCTTTGGGAACTAGGCATGAAGAACCAAACTTTTTGTTGTCAGGTCACATTAACTCCAGGATTTCTCATAGGCAAATTGTGTCTCAAATGCTCTTCATGAGTTACAAAAAAAGGCCTTTCTACATGTAAAGCATCAACTCCCATTAAGCAGAAGGAATAAACCTCTGCATGCAAAAGATGGAGCATAGGACTTATGAATAATCAGAACAACTTTAGAAACATCACCTCAGAGCATGACAAACAGCAATAACACACTCAGATTAGTATCTCTGATCCTGCAAAACCAATGCAAGTGGCCTGCTCTCCATGTTGAAAAGGGAATACAGCTCACGGCTTATTATCAGTGGTGGTAAGAGGGATGTTTAATGCTGTGAATCTTCAGGAGTCCCAGTGGTGGAGCTGAGCAAGGGCCAAGAGCAAGCATTTGCCTCAATGCTCAGCAGGAGCCAGGGCAGGTGGCTGCCAAGGGACAGTGGTGGAAGGGTCAGAGGTAGATAACAGTGTGGGAAGTACGCAGCGATGGGTTTTGAGAAAATTTTATCATTGTAAACCAGAGATGCCTAACTTTAAACTGAGTGAGGGCTATGACTGTATGTCCAGCAGCATAGAGCAATGGCTTTAAAAAATGCTTTGTTCAGTATTTTGTGAGGAACCTTGATGCAAATATTCCTACTTCACTCCATTTCTCTTTGCATTATGGCATGGATGAGGAAAGTTACAGCCTAGCACATCCCTCCATCTGAATACAATACATTGCTGTAGGATTTTAAGAAGCTTGCTAATTGGCTGCAGCCTCATCTATAAGCCTGAAAAAAATCAACATGTCTTACTACTAGCAGAAGTCCAGCACTTGCTGCCATTATACTGTAAAATGGAAGACTTTGCCTTCAAGAGAAGGTGTCACCTACTTCCCTGCTAGACATGTGCAGTATGGAAAATTACACTGCTGCAGATGATAGGGAACTCATAGTGATTCAGGCCCATATTAAGCTGTCTTGATCCTTAAACAGGATTAATAGACACCCCAAGAAACATCCTGTGTGGGTTTGGTCTGGTTTTTTCTCTTCACAAGGTATATAATCCCAACAGTTTCTTCATCTCTGAGTTTATTGTGGCTTCTCTCTATGAAATGGATAGATGAATGTTGGTGATTCTTTACTTATTTCAGCCTCCAAGCAGGTATTTCTAACCTCAGCTTTGTGCCCAATGAAATCTGTTTCAGTGTCTTATATTTAATAGCTGGGCTTGAGAAACTGGAGAGCAATAGCAACATTCCCAGGTAAACCGTATTAGTGTTGACTTGTAAATCTCAGATACTTGATTCCTCCAACAACACAGGGGAAACGCATGAAGCACAAGGTTTTGGACATGGAAAATACCTGGCTTCACCATTGCTCTTCACATGGAAATGCAGTATGGTTGTCCCAGCTTTTTCTCCAGGACATTTGGAAGGCACCACCAGAACAGGACCAGGAAGTGAAACTATAACTGCAAAGAGATCTCAGCAATGTTGTCAGGCCCCCATGGAAGACATTTCCTTGGCCTTGTAAATTGGAAAACTACAGCATTTAAACATTTGTGTGCAGATGAAAAATGAGAATCAGTTAGTACAGTTCAGACTCACTGCAGCCAAATTAACTAGAAAATGAAATATTTTAAGAAGCATCCCATGGTAAGTGAATTTGAATTAGCTGCAAACATGGATGATTTTCTTCCAGTCACCAGACCACACAGAATATCTGCTTGGATTTAATTCCTCCTTTATATCACATGTGTTTTTCCTTTATTTCCTGGCATAGATAGATGTGTGATTAAACCATCACTTCTGATATCCCAAAAAGCTGAGGAAAGGAGATTACACTGTAAATCATAAAAATCCTCCTTTCCACTTATTTGTGAGTTTTAGACAGCTTTAAATTTTTTCTCTTATGATTACAGCAAACTTGTAACAGAGATAAGATATAAAGTGTTATAGGTATTTTTCTAGAGTCCCGGATTTATGAGATCAGTTTATAGGGAAAATTTTGATAGCAAATGCAAAGTCATTTATGGTTTTTTTACTTGCTCTGAAGCTGTTATATTAAAATACCACTTAAATTCATTACTTCTCTGTGCTAACAGAAATGAAAAGACGGCATCCCACTGAGTTGGTCACTGTCATTTTTCATTTTTCTCTTTGGAAGCAGGATATCCACAAGTTCAACCTCCGCTGATATGTCTGCTACAGCTACCCCCAGTCCAAGACCACCAGCAGCACTGGGAGCCCTTGGGTGTCAGTGGTTGTTGAATTACAGCTCTGGAGATCCAGAACCACCCTTCACAGCAGAGAGACCTGTGTACACAGTGGAGCTGCTGGCAGCTCCAGGACACCTCTCCCTCTGCAGATGTGCTCCATGTCCACTGGCTGCACCGGGGCCACAATTTCAGTGAACGATCCTGTCACATGGAGAGAGACTTTGCTGTTTGATCCTCTGTGGCTCATGGGGAGGTCATGGAGGATAAGCCTGAACATCTGTGTTTTTGGGCCCTGGTCCAAAAGGAAGGACTCGCCCTGAGTTTGGGAGGATTTGAATTGAGACCCGGACCGGCTTAGGACAGATCAGCAAATAGACTCAGGGTAAATACAAACCAGGCAAATGGGACCTGACACGTACATGAGTCACTTCATCTGCTGCTGAATTAGAGGCACGGAAACTCCAATAGCCCTGCTGTGCCTGATTAATTTTACAGGGTGAAATCGTACAGCCTTCTTGCCTTCCAGGACTACTGCAAAGTAGCAGTCAGGTGTGTTTGCTTCCAGGTTTCTCACTGTCCACATCCAAATGGTGAGGCAGGTGGGTGTGCAGTCTCCAGATGGGGCCCTGGTGGAAGCAGGCACAGATGTAGTCAGTGCATCCTCACCAGCCCGGAAAAGCTCTCAGTCAGCCAGTTCAGACATCATCATGGGCTAGACATCTTGTGTCCATGTACAGTCTAATTGTGGCACCATGAATGAAAAGAAAAAATACAGCATCAGATGGCTGATAATCCAAGAGGAGGAAATAGTTTCTGCAATACTTTGTGTCAAGCAACAGAAGCTAGTAATAAGCTATTAGGTGCTGCTACCAGCTTCCTCCTGCACTCCCCAGTATCTAGTGAGGACTCCATGTGGACTCCATATCCACACATTTCTTTTCTAACAGTTTCAGTAAAACTGGGAGTACAGTATTTCTGAGGAGGAGCACTATTCTGACCTGATGACCAGGCATTAGAAGATCTGATGAAAATAGTACAGGGACCAGGAGAGATGCATATGTGCATATGTACATACCTGAAGTGATTGGCCTTAACGCTGAAGAGGGCAACTGTCATTTCAGCAGCTCGCAGAAAGGTATGAGAGAGCATTCCCAATGAACCTTCCAAACTGGATGAATAATTCAGAGTATCATTCATACGAATCACTTTGCTTGTTTTACCTGTGAGTAAACATCGAGTATTTTTTGAGGTAGGCTACAGCCTCAAAAACATTTATACAGTCACTTCTCTTTTGTCTCCTTTTAACCCTGAAATCAAGGGATTACTCACAGCTGTATGAAGGGCCTGCTGGCTCAGGACCCTTAGTCATAAAATAATGATGCAGTTCGTTGGTCACCAGAGCTCTGTTTGCAATGGTTATTCAGGATCTGTTCAATTAGACCCTGAGGACTGGAACTCTCAGGAGGCTGTGAGTTGGGAGCTCGGTTCAGAGCCATTAATAGATTGCAATAACTGAAATAATTGTAATAACTGTAACACAATTGCAGATATCAGTATCCTTCCTCTTAGGTTTTGTTACTCTTGCATCTTGCCCTTGGCCAGATGAGCTGGTCTCTGGACTACTCTAGGCCTTGGTGGAGATGCAGAGCAGTCACTGGGGCATGTACAAAGGTCTCCCAATACAGGGGTGCACACCCACCCACTGTAAGCTGAAAACAACCCCGGATAAGGATACGGGTGTCTCAAATCTGGCACTTGACTGGCAGCATCAGGACTGGACTGCTCTGGAGTGAGACTCTATGGAACAGAGAACGTATCTACCAAAGTACACCAATTTGTCTTGTGGAGCCACTTTGATTTGTAGTGAGTACCGAGCAAGAACTCTGTTGTTGCGCTGGAGGACTTTCTAATTATATACAATAGTTACACTTCCCGATACTTGTAGTTATCATTAAATCTATAATCAGCACATTTCCCACATGTTTGAGAATCTCTCCCATGTTAATACAATATAATTAAAAGAACCCCTGTTCCAACAGTATCTGCATTAAAAAGGAACACCAAAGAGACCATAATAGGTGAAGTGAGGTTAATAA
This sequence comes from Actenoides hombroni, assembly GCA_024336885.1. Lineage (NCBI taxonomy): Eukaryota > Metazoa > Chordata > Aves > Coraciiformes > Alcedinidae > Actenoides > Actenoides hombroni. The sequence goes on along the minus strand of WUAM01000101.1, from coordinate 2,253,927 downwards.
TAGGTCATGTGGTTAATCTTCCAGTTACAAGGGCAAACACTAATTACAGGACTGGGAAGGGAAAGGGCAGCCTGATTGCAATGTGATTATGGTGACCTTGTTAAGGAGTAATCCAAGTCAAGATGGGGGCCTCAGTAAATAAAGATAATAACATACATCCCTTAGCAGCTCCCAGTGAACATCAGCTGACTGCTGAGAACAGCATTACCCACTCTGCAGCCTGGGCTATGAGGACAGAGTCTGAGTCGTGTTGTTCTCCAGCGCCGTCTCGGCACAGCGGGATTGCTGGCTCCTCATGCTGCTCACTGAGAAAAACAAAAACACCGGCTACTGATAACAAATATATCATGTTGACTTCTAAAGGGCTCTGCAGTACACTGTGCTACAAATCACAACCAACTCCAATGTGTTTGAGCATCGGAGATGTGGCAGAGCACCATGATTCACTATGTTGTCAATGGCACGGGGGGAATTCCCAGGGAGCTGCAAAAACAGCGGTTACAATCTAGACTGAAAAGTGGTAAAAACTCAGACTCTTTTCTGCTCTTTTTTTTTTTCTTTAACCCTGACTATAAACTCCGCTGCCCAGCAAAACATATCCTACAGATTATAACAGTTTCATTATCTCAGCAGAGAACTTGCTGTCTGTGCTGCAAACTGGTCCATAGAGAAATTACCAGGCTCCCAAATTTAATTAGGGCAGGACTCAGACAGGGAACACAGGGAGGTTAACACAGATGTTTGTATATGCCATCATTCTCACATCCTGTAATAAACAGGCATTCAGGGAACAGCATAAGTCAGTACTGGAAGCACACAGTCCTGCATTATAGACGTGAGGCTAGTGCTTGCTAGACACTCATGAAGCCGCTTGGATCATTGGTATGGAAAGCCTTTTGTTACTCCTGATGATTTTGTATGTTAATTGAGGATGGCGTTATAATGAAAGCAGTGTCTCCAGACACAGCAGAGCTATATAGAGCTCCTTGGTTTGGCAGATTGTTGGCTGGATGGCAGCAGGGTGAGAGCAATGACAGGGGGTGTTCAAGCTCTCTTCATTTCTGGTTTTAAAAAGTGTGTAAAAATGTTATCTGCTTTGGTTCATTTGGGTTTTTTTTAAACTACATTTGCTTTTACCTAAATGTATATTTTGCTAAATTGGAATGTCATGGTAACTGCCATATGCACAGGGAAACCATTCCTCTGGGTTTGGTTACGCCTATAAATAAACTTCTGGCTTGCCCACATAAAGCCCTGCTCTTGGGTGTCCAGAAGGTACCAGGGCATCTCTTCAGCTGCCTGCAGTGCTAGTTTGAGAGCTTGCTGTGATGGGGGGTTCGGAAGACCACAGGCCACCAGCTAATGTTTCCAGAAATGGGAAGAGTGTGGGAAGAGCACTGGAACCCTGAAGGTGTGGAGGAAATCTGTGCCAGCTGTTTCTGTTGTAGATGTGTGTGTGCAAAAACACACAACTCAATTACACTTTGACATTTTTCTCTGAAATTCCACTCATGGGGGTTTCCTATTTAATATCAAAATAAACTCCAATTAATTTGTTCCATTCGATCCACCCTACATATTGTATTGCAGGTGCTAATAAAAAGCAATTTCACAGTGATCACAGAAAACCAAAATATGTTTACAAGGCTATTCCACTAGCTCCCATGCTACCTTCTGCAATTCCAGTTACCTTTGAAATGTCCACCTGGATGTCAGAGAAAGCCCAAACAAGTATATAAGGATAGTAATTTCATATTAATGCCATTTCTTTCTACTGTTAACTATGTCAGGTTAGAATATCCTGGGAGCAGAAATGAGTCTGCAGGAGAAAGGATCAGAGACCTGGTGATTTTCCATGCCATGCATGAATTTTCAGTACTCTCAGGCTGAAAGGGGAGCTGCTTTGGGAGAAGAAGTGGGTTTGGTCCCTAAACCTCCAAATATTGTCGAGATCCAGAACAAAGCTAGGATACAGCAACCAAGGAGTGCATGAGACCCTGGAGTCCTGTCTCTTTCAGGCATGTGCAGTCCCACTCCTAAGTGGCCCAAACTCTGGGCTTGCTCACCTCTGCAGCAGAGTAACTCCTGCAAGTGTCTGGGGAGAGGAGAGAGGGGAAGGGCACAGCAGATTCCCAGGAGCCAGGTACCTGCAGGAAACTGCTGTCACCTTGGGTGAATGTCACTCTTTCTTCAGTGATAGTCACATTTTACAAGTTTCGACAAAGCTCATTTTGCAAAGATGGCTAAATTGAACACAGAGCTGTTAGAAGGGCTCCAATACACCATTCTGGACCTTACCAGCTTTGAATTACTTCTGATTTTAGGGCTTATGTGATTGTATCTAATAAAACTTAACTGTTTATTCCTTGCTATAAATCAAGGGTTTTGTCAGGGTTGCTAAGGGATACTATTCATTGTCTTTTTTATTTGAAGGCTCAGTAGTAAATAGTTCTCCCTGGAAGCAACTTAATCTGTGATTTTTCTTTGTAGAAGACAGCATTCTTAACCCAGCTCTTGCTGCTGCTCAGTCTTTCTGTTGCTCCCCGAAGTTTAAGCATGACAAAAGGAAGACAAAGGCTGTGATTTTTCCATTAGAGTAACATGCTGTAAAAAACCTCTACGTTTGAAACATGTTTTGAGAAAACAAAAAACAAGAGGATTATTCAGTGTAGAAGGGATACAGTTGATCACCATGCCTTCTGAGCACGCTTGCTATTTTTAGTGCTAGCATCCCTAGTGAAAGCCTCTGATAGTACCACTGGGTTTACCCAGGGTTCTGGTGTATTAAAGCAATCATAAGGCTCATCAAAGCTATGAAAGCAATGATGAGTCTAGAGAAACAAGCTGTGATGTGCTACCCAAACAGCCACAAGATGAGAAATATGATTTAGAAAAGTTCTTTGGCAAGTGGAAATATTTATTCTCTGCACACTAGAGAGTAAATACTGTGATATATTCAATCGTCTAGCTGCTCCTCAAAGGATTTAGAAGTCTGGCCTTGGCCACCTTGCAAGTGGATGTTGTGCCATGATAAAATACAGGAGAATAGAGGAACATCATAGAACTTTTGAATACCTGCTAGTATTTTTGTCTGATGCCTAAAGCACAAGCAGTTCAGAATAGTTGATACAATTTCCAGTGAGACTACTAGCTGTTGTAAATGCACCCATCCCCACTATTAGCCTTCTACATGCGACTGACAACTTGGTGGCACCTTGAAGCTCACATCCATCTGCTTTGTTGCAATTGCAAACTATGTGACTCCCTAGAAGGTCTGTGGACTGGTGTTAGGATGCCCTGACCATCGAATTCTGCTGGACATGGAAAGGTCCACATGTACAGGAGAGGGCTTTGGGAGGTAAGATTGGAAGTTAAACAAAGGATGCCACAGAAGATGTGGTGGATTAAGGCTGGAAGAGAAACAGTCCATGAGGTTTTGAAAATTGTAACCATTCTGAAAAAGAATAAAAGATCTTATTTACTCATCTTAAGCTAGAGAGAGAAATAGACTTTGGTCACTTGGAACATTTTATCTTTTTCGATTTTGAAAACTGCCAAAAATTTATTTTCTGAAAAAATAGGCTTTTTCTTTGTAAAGCCCAGAGATAGTACATTTAACAAGTGCAGAACACTTTCTTGAGCTGGAAGCAGCATACACACATTCAGCACACTCTCAGGTTCAGGTCCCTGGGCAGATGACTGTATGGTTGGCATTGCTTTTCTTGGTAAGCCTCGACTGAGCCTCTGATATGGTCTGAGGGTACTCTGGGATTTGCTTTCATTCACCAGGTGCCCTTTGAGCAGAGCTGAGCCTGCAAGCCCCCAAAGAAAGAGGAGATGCAGGTCACCTCAGATGAGCTGATGGACTTGGTCTTGATGCAAGTGTCCTGTCATTACTGACCTTAGAGCTGCCAAGAATTTTGTCTGTTCCCTCCATGGCATCTAGACATTCAGCTTCAGGTAGATCTGCAGTATGTGTGGGAAGAGCTCCTCCTGAGCATGTGAGTACGTTTTCTTTCAGATGGGTTCCTATTGATGCTGGTGGGGGAAGCAGAGGGAGAAATAGCGGGGAGGAGTCCCTCTCTTGTTTGTTCTCCACAACAGTGGCATTACTCAATATTTGCACAAAGTGCTTTTCACTGATTGAGTTTTTATTTATTAGAATGTATGTGCTTAGGCAGACGGTGTACCTCAGAGGGTCTCGAATGAATTAATCAACACACACTCTGTACCACTGATCAAATGCAGGATAGCAACAGATGGCCACATGCTGGCAATTTCCTGGCAGATGGGTCCCATCCACCATCTTTCACTTATCCAATTTAATGCTGAAAACCACGAGCAAACTAATTGAAAAATAGCATTACATACACACACAAACCCTCTTTTTCTGCTTTCATTCCCTTCACACCAATTGAATAATAAGTAGTAACCGCTGAATTATCAGAGCCACACTGCTTGCATGGAGACTAATAAAAGCATAACTTTGATCTGTTTTGACAAACACAAGTACAACTTTCAGGTATTTAATAGTTACATTAGTCAAAGTCACTGATCATGACACGCGGCAGTGTGTTATTTAGAGAAAGGGAAGCAGGTGTTCACGTCACCAGGGTGGCTTCTAACGCAACCAGAGTGTGAAGGTGTTTCCACCCTCCTTTCTCCCCCTTCCACCATGGGAAATGCAATCAAAGAAAGCCTGGACCAAAGGGAGCAGTGACCTGTGTCCAGGCTCAATTAATTATTCCTTGTTGGAGCAGTGTGATATACTGCCAACCATTTGCTCACATAATATTTGAAGAAGTTTTGTGAAATTATTGCCCATAAAAATGTTCTTCACCACCCTGTTTGACTGATGAAGGTCAGCTAACCAGGTGAGCAGCCCTAATCCATTTCAGTGAAAGAGGGTTACTGAAAGGACTTTAGCAGGGCTTTCAGCTACTGTGCTTTCTGTTGAAATGGTCTAGGCATTGTCACGTGGTCACTTTGTGTGTTGCAGCTGAAGGGTGTTATCTTCTGAAGCAGTTGCAGCTTTTCCTCTGGTGAACATCCACCTATAGCTTAGTGTTACTGAGCTCTCACAATGAATCAAGCCCTGACAGATACCATGCAAAGACAGAAATCTCTGACTAAAGAGCTTTTCGTCTAAGTAGGAAAGAAGAGACAGTAGCTGGAGACAGACAGACTGACTAGGAGGAAAGAGAGAAAGCAAGAAAAAAGGAGACAATGTTGGTCAGGATGGCGGCTAATAGTCTCAGCATCTCGTCAGACTGACTGATGTCAAGCTGAGAACTTTGGCAAAAGGCCATCCTAGTTCAGCAATGGAAGGAAAGCAGCAACTGGAAATAAATAGGCACTATATAATAAATGGAGGGGGGAAAAAGGAAAGTAGATAGCAATCAATATAAATGAGAAGTTAATGAGGTACAGAAAAATTATAAATGTATATAAAGTCACCAGAGAAAAATCCATCCCTGAGAAAAGAATGCAGAGCTTTAAAGAAGGACTGCCAGGAAGAAGAGAAAAGCAAGAACTGAGATAGGCCAATTTTCAGAAGGAGGTTGGAAGCTGGGCAGTTATGGTCCAGAGCAGATATAAATGTCCCATAAGCAATTTTGTTATGTTATCAGGAGGAGCAGGAAGATGCACCTGTATCACACATGCTAGGCAAATTTCGTTCTGCTCTAGGACAAGCACTATCTAGCCAGCTGATCAATTAAATTATCAAATAACTTATTAAAATATCACAAAACAACAAACGAATATTTGTATCATGCAAAAAGTGTTAAAGGAGTAAATTAAACTACCAGTCAGTCACCAAAGCAATCTGATTTGCTTGTTAACCTGGGCCTACTCTAACAAATTGCATTTTAAAAGAGAAAGGTGGAAAATCTGGAACATAGAAAGCAGATTAAACTTTTATGGAACATGTAGAAACTATACACTGTAAAGTGCTAATTCTGGCAAGGTTGCCAGATTCATGATGAGGAAGCTACTCAAATATAAACAGAATCACATCCTGTACTCCAAAAGGTGTTATGGCTCTAAGCTTGCAAATGCAACCTTTAGCTGCAAAAACTACAGTGAGTCTGTAACATCTGTGGGCAGCCAGAAGAGATGACATTTGGAGAAGGAGGATATGGTAGCTATGCAGATGGAAACCACAATTCCTTATAATGGGAGGTGGAAGTTCCAAAAAGCCCCAAAAGCACTCAGGTGAAGATGTAACACGTCAGCAAAGGAGACTGATCTATCAGAAAAGAGGCAGATGAAACCAAGAAAAAACATGAAGTCTTACCAAAAAAAGGCAAAACTTTAAAGCAATTGAGAGGATGGAGCCAATGGAGGTGGAGAGAGATCCATCTTAAATGAAGGGCCAGCGAAATCACAATTTGCAGCAGCATTGAGTAACTAATCAAGACAGAAATTTGTAAAGAGCACATAAGAGGACATGGAAATTCCTGTTACGGTTATGGGAACTCAGCCAAGGGCTCAAGCTCCGTAGCTGGAAAGGCAAGGCTCTATGTGGGAGGTGCTCCGGAGAAGAGATGGGGAGATCGAGAGGGAAGGAAAAAGGATTGAAACAGAATGTTCAGGAGCTGAAAGAAGTGCCAGACAGGCCAGTTCATGGCAAATCCTTGCTTTTGCTCCAACACCACCAGTAGACAAGTTGCGATGTTGTAAGCACCAATGCTGGACACTGCAGCCTCCCAGCCCTTGAACTGCCATATGGATCTAGGTTTTCCTAAAAGACCTTTTCTTAGTTTACATCTTCCATTCTCTACCAGGACATGTCAGAATACCTGAAACTTCAGCACTAAGTGATAAGATGTGATCCACAGGGAGACCATAGGTTAATGCAGTAAATTTTGCGATCATCCTTCCTCTGCTGATGGAGACACTGAGAAAGAAGGATCAGCATCAGTTGTCCCCTAGAGCACTACCTCATTCTGGCTTTGAAAAAGAAAAATCAGCTGCAATGTTTCTGAAAGCTTCTTCTGTATTTCTTTGTGAGAGCAGCTTTGGGAAGATATAAATATGTATATACATATATATATATAAAAAGAATCTATTTTGCATGACAAGAAAGAAAAATGTCATTGAAAATGTTGTGCTTTTGTCATGCATTTAAATTTCTGTTCACAATTTTAAAAGTTTGCTTTAGCTCTTTTTTTAGAAGGAATGAAAATGGAAACAGTTCCATCAAAACTTCCATGTCATTAAAAAGTCTTTTTTCTTAGCTGAAAAAGATTTAAATGGTATTTTTGACTAGGATCCTTATAGAAACAAAACCAATCTGAAAAGGAACATGCAAAAGAGGCTGCTTTAGCCATTCCACAGCATTCAGTATCATTCTTGAACACAGACAGATTCCCAGTTTGGGGTCATAGCTATTTAAGTGGGAGACTTCCTCCCTCCCTTCCACTCCTGAGGAATCCACTGTTCCTCTGCCAGCCATATCTATGGGGAGCTCCGAGGAGCATGTTCCCACTATGAGAAACAACCACTAATCACCAAATAATTGAGTAAGTGTTCCTGAAGAAGTGTGAATTAAAAGATGCAGAAGAAATGGGTGGCTCTGAGGCAGGGTAGGACCAAAGGTGAGGGGTTGGAGGCAAGAGGGGATATTCTCCAGATGTGAAGAATGAACACACAGCCTGGACGCTCTTATAAAAAACCCATCGGTGTCTCAAGAGACACACTGAGATTTGGTTTAGGGAGGTCAGGACGTGCTGCACCATCCCAGCCTGGCAGAGCCTAGTGACACCCCCTTTCCTGTATTCTTCTTTCATTCACACAGAGATCACCAATTGCACTGATGCCAAGATCTGACCCTGTCTAGCTAATCAGCACTACTTACCCAAAATGCTGAATGAAACAGCAGGCTTGGCAGTGAAAATGTCTTCCCCATGCATTACACTGCAGGGGTCAGCCAGTAATTCCTGGAAATGGTTAATTGCTGGCCAGCTTTGATTTTCTTGAAATAGAAATCAATTCACATACAGACAATTTCTCAAAAAAGGGCATGCCTCAGCACTCAGGGGCTTCCTGCACTCTTGGATACATCTCCTGTCTCTCCATCACTCCTTCTGCAGCTCTTAGGAAAATTGTACTTAATGGCAAAGGTGATGGAGGGACTGGAGCATGGACCCTACAGAGCTACCTTTTTATTTCATTGAATGAGGAGCTCTAGCTAAACAGAAAGAAGCTATTAAACATTTCAAGAGTAGAAAGCCTGCAGACACAAGCAGCAAGGCATGAAGTGTGAACTTTTTCATGGGATCATGGGATTCAGCCTCTAGCACTGATTATGGTCTGTATGAAGAGAACAGAAGAACATGTAGTTTAGTTTCGGTTGCCTATATGTAGGTCTCCAGTGCCACCTGAGATGCCTTGGGATATTCTATCTAACCTCTATGTGCTATCCCAGAATGGCCTCAATGTCACATAGATCATATCCACCAGCCTTGCCAGTGTGTCTCAGGTGCCCCAGGACATGTGAACTGGTTCTAGACATCTCAGAGACCTGTCTTAAGGGCAAGGGACCCTCACCTGGACTGCACATGCAGGGGAACTTACGGGGGCTTTCTCATCGGTGTGTATACTCATGGATTGCAGGCTGCAACACAGGTATACATAAAGCTGTAGCACCCACACCTCCATCAGAAGGGAATCCACATCTCCAGGGAGGTTGTGTTAGTGGCCCACATGGCCTGGGAAGTGCATACAACTCAGTGGGTGTGGGGCTGCAAAACTGGAATTCGAAGGATTGGTAATAGAGGGGTGTTTAGAATTCCATAGTGGTGTATATTAACCTTGAGTAAGTGTTTCCTATTGGGTTATTTGTTGTATTGCTAATATTGACCCTGAATGTATAGCCCATTGCTGATTAATCACATGTTTTCAACAAACCAATAAACCTGTCTGCTTTTGATTGTGGTTTAAAATGCATGAATTGATCAGTTGTTCCTTGCAACCCTTACCTTCACAGAGAAGCCTGGAGAAGGATTCAACCCACCCTATGGTAGACACAGTGCATGATCATCTCCCTTGGCTCTGCTTATGACATTGACTCCACCTGTCCTGGCCATAAAAGCACTTTAGGTAGATAGTTTGTACACAAATATCTATAGTTAGGTATCTCGGTCTCAAGATAAGCCATCTACCTTTAGCTGTCTGAAAAAGAGCTACTTATTCTAAACTTGCTGCTGAGACTGTAGTCACGAGAAGGAGGTTTTGCTAGTGTGTCATTCATCCAACCCTAAACCAGGCATCTAAGCTTGGGTGAATTGCCTTTTACATGTGTCTGTTTCTCTCTATGAGGTACAAATACTGGATTTATTTCACTAGATGCCTTGTCTAGTGCATGACCATCAGGTGATGGTATCAGCCAAACAAAGGGTGCAAGCGAAGAATAATCAAGTGTACAGAAGGATATACAACAGTGATTCACCACAGCAAGGTGAACTACTAAATTCCTCTTGTTTACTTGAAAGCCTTTGCTTCACTCCACATTAACTGCTATTACCACGCCAAGGAGGGGGAGAAATGAAGGAAACTCATTGGTATTCTGGAAACCAGAGGTGGGTAACAAGTGAGGGGGTTGGTGATGTCTTTGGCAGATTAACAAATACGCCTTCTTTTAAAACCCATTTGGCAATGTCTGGCCCTCCAATAAGCGCTGACGCCTGTTTCTCATCACGTTGTATGTTAATAGTTAGCCTCTCCTACGCTCTGTTGTAGCCTAGGGTAATACCTTTTAAATGTACTTTCATTGCTTTCAGGAATAGGTTAGAATATAATAGCATGTTTCTCTTTTGGGCAACATGATTAACCTTTCCTGGAACAACAGAGCGTGTATTATAACATTTAATGGCAAAATCAATACATTATTTTCTTGAATTATATTTATATATGCCCTCTTGTCATGGCATCCAAGCATGGCAAAAGCTGATTTTTCTCACTGAAGAGATTTTCAGTTCCCTGCCACATCAAGTTTCTCTTTTCTTTTTGGACTTGCATCTACATTTTGACAATTTTGTATTTTTGAGACAGAAATACGTACCCAGCAATGAGTTTCTCATTTGTGAAGTACCAATTTCTATTCCTCTGTGAATGTGAAGTATCAATTTCTATTCCTCTGCTTCCCTTATGAGCACCAGATTTTATCATTCCCAGATTTTTGCATTCCCTTCAAAGCCTTCACAAACAGTAAGGTCAGAAACATCTAATAATGTTTAAGAATCCTTTGCATAGTCTGTTACTAGAAATACTCTGTTTCAGTTTGCAAAGAAGGACACTTGCTGAGTCAGCAAACCTGTATTTAAAGAACTCTAGATAATAGGATGATACCTGTTAAATTCATCATACAATGTGCTTCAAAAGCCTAAGATGTTGTTTTTTCTTAAGAAATTGCAGAAGAAATAAAAAATGTTTGCCCCAGTCAACCACTGCCTACATCCTTATGTAAAATTATTCAGGCTGTAGGGAATTGCCCTATCTTCTACTATTAAAATGCTTTTATTTCAGCACTAGAGAATTTGAGGGGAGGGGACACTGTATCACTAAAAATATCTCTTGTATCAGTCAAATTATCTGTACATTTGTTTGGAATATGAAAAATCATTTTACATACAAGAATGAGCCCCTTTGACCCAAAGAAAACAGGAAAATCAACAAACTGTCTTGTTTCAACACATTTAAAATGAAGCACGTTGACTTGAACATTTTGAAGTGATAGTTCAGTTCAGCATTTGCCTGAAAATTAATTTAAAAAAAATTACTCCTAAACTGAAAATGGTAATTTTGTTCTGAAAGGACTTCCAATGTTTCCTTCAAACAGCAAACCAAGGAGACAAGATTTCCAGGCTTTAGAACTTGTTCACATTTTTCTTTATTTTATGATTTTGTGATCACTTTTCATCAAGATGTGATTGCTACAGACCTTTTTCAGGGGTGCTGCTGCTTCAGTCCCGACTGGGCAGCTGCAACCTTTCAAATGAGAAGGAGTAATGTACAGCAAACCTATCCTGTTTGGGTGAAATTCCTTTTCATCCTTCCCCTGCCCTTCCTCTGGAGCCTGTACTCTCCTGACATGGCACTTGTGAGCTCAGAAGTGGAAGGAGTGGTTTGTACAGAAGTGTGCGAGGTTTCTGAGCTCTCTGTGGGACAGGTTTTATTCCTGAAGGACAACCATTTCTGCAATCTGTTCATTAAGAATAAATCTGAGGTACAGGAGCAATACCAACTGGAAGATGCCTTGAGGGTGGGAGAAATAGCTGTGAACATTTTTTCTGTATCAAACAGCTTGGTTCTGTTCTTGGTTCCAGTGAAATGGTGCATCCCCTTGCTGGGATTTAGTTTTCCATATCTGACCCTGAAGTTTCAAGTTTCCAGCCTCATCCTCTGGTAATGCCACTCTGCAGCTTCATGCTGTTAATACAGCCGGGCGCTGGAGTAGCATTGGCACAGTTCCAATTCCACCTTAGTTTGAAAAAATTGGTAGAAAATATCCCTGAAAAGAAGGTGCAAGACTAAGGGTGAGAAACTTTCAGGGCTGGCATGTCCAGAGATAATAGTTTCAGATTTAGTAGCCCAAACTCTGTCCCATGGGAGAGCATCATGTTCCTTGCAGCCCCAGCACTGTGCAATGCTGCAGTGCACGCACAGGCAGGCTCAGCTCCCCATGGTGCTGAGCAAGCTCCACTCTCACAGAGGTGAGGAGCAGTGAATTGTGCTCAGGAGCTCAGCCTCACCTGGGAAATGCCCTATTTCGAATACTTTGATGGAAACTTCTTCCAGCTTAAATGATCCACGGGGCAAAAATTGCAAGGAAATTAGAAAGAGAGTAAATTTATTCCCTGACTGTGTGCCTGAGCGTGCCCCACTCATTCCACACTGAGCTTCTTGCATAGCTATGAGCATTCCCTATAACTTGATTCACCTCCCCACGCCCCAAAAAATAAATAAGATAGGAGAGAAATCTCTGATTTATTAAAGATGTTAAGGCAAGAAGAGAATTAAAAACTAATTCCCTAGCTCATGAATTAGAACTGTCAAAGCTCCATTTCTAACAATTCATAACATTGCTAAAGAATTCTTAAAAGGATAAAGAGAAAAACCCATTGTTTCTGGTTCATAAACAGAAAAGCAATCTGTTTGATACAAAGCCTATGATCTAAATTAATATTTCATCATTCGGTAGTTTTATTTTGTGGGAATAAATTGTTTTCTCTGTTTCTCTGGGCATGTTTCATCAGCAGTAGAACAAATATTTGCAGATTTACCCTGTAGGAGCTTTTGAAGTGCAGTGTTTTGATTTGCTACAAAAGTTTTTCCTCTACTTTCAGAGGAAATCATGACTGCAGATGTGATGAATTAAAGTAATATCTGGATCATTTGTCTCAGATTTTCTGCCAAAGAGTGACAGAGGATGGCTTCCACACAGAACATCCAGTAAATGGCCAGGGTGCACAGCCAGGGACCACAACTGTATCCCAGGTCCCATAACTGTGTCCCAGGTCCCATGGCACCAATGCCATTTTGACAGCCAGGACCATTATGCTTGAGAAGGAACTGTCCTGATGCCTTCCCCTTTCCTCCTCTATAGGCTCAGGTCTCATCAATGCGTTGCTTTCTGCCTTCCTCCCCAGTAAGGTACAATTTCAGTACCAGACCCTCCCTGCCCTCTCCATCACCTGCACACTGCTCCTGACCGTGCCTTTGCACATGTTGACTGCAACGATCCCATGACAGCAGTGGTGCATAAGCGCTGGGCAGAAATCCCAGCAGTTTTCTTCTATGCTGGGTTGGCTGAAGCTCCATAAAACATCCTACTGATACAGCTGTCAGGACTCATTACACTCAGAGAGTTTAATCAGTAGATGTAGCCTGCAGTCACAAACTGAGACGCCACTTGCTTTGCACTGTAGCAACCATAGATGAGGGACAGTCACCGACTCACACTTTTGCCTGACTTGGGGTTGGTAGCAGCCTCAGTGTGGAGCTGGGGATAATGAAGTCCAAGCACTGCTGGGCCTGGAAAGGTCTGGGCATGGTGACACTGGTTTTCTCCTTAGAAACTAACTACATCTCCAGGAAGAGCTACCAAAAAGTCTGTTGTGTGAGCCACAGTAAACATAAACATAACAGGGATGGAAAATCCCATGGCTGGACACAGTCATAGACAAGTGCAAAACCACCCACTAACAACACCCCAAGTTCAAGATCCTTTGTCAGACACCTGGGGCATCTGACAGAAGGTTCTAAACATTAAAGTATAAAGAAATGCTATTATATAGGCCTTGTACTCTCAAAGGAGATCCCCATGTTCCCATTATAATAACACCTTAGATGATAATTAAGTGGGCATAATGCCAGACAGGTATTTTATAGGTACCTTTTGTGTGAGTGTGCAGGAGCAAGATGAGATTCAGAATAATGATAATGTGAAAACGCTGCTGTGATCCATTAGATGGTAAGTGTTATATTTAATACACAGCTATAATCCAGTAAGCACATAAGCTTCTATGTGTTTAAAATAGAATATCTTCAGGGTTTTCATAATAAATTTAATACTTCAAAGAGACATTGACTAATGGCTTTCAGATATTATACAGCAGATTCTTCCCTATAGGAAATCAATTAAAATTGAATCTTATTGATTTTAACCCGTTTCTTCATACAGGGAAAAAACAGGCTTTGAACTCTCTTTGGATATAAGACCAATAGTTTATTGTCTTCTGTGACTGAGGCAGAAGTAATTTCTAAATCAGATCAGATAAAAGAAAGAAAATATTTGCCTATTAGTTTCCTCAGTTTCAAAAATCAACTCTTTCTTCCATGTAATCTATTTGAGGGGAAGCAACATAAATTCCAGGTAACCCTGACACACTGAAAGCTGGAAGCAGGTGTAATTTGCACATGTACAAACCTGAGAGCTGACATGAGACCAAAGTGACAAATAGACATGATGGCACTGATGCTCTGCAATGAGAGGAAAGACATTTCCAGCCGCTAATTGCAGATACAGCATGAAGAGAGTTGAATCTTCCTAGGTAGCACACAGAAGCATTTCTATCAGTTTCATAGTGGGTTTTTTCTTCTGTAGGTCAATCAATAATTTGGCTCAAATAGCTTTGCTAGTGACTTCTAGGGTCCTGCAATTTGGTCACAACAACTCCCTGCAATGCTATAGGCTGGGGGAAGAGTGGCTGGAAAGCTGCCTGGCAGAAAAGGACCTGGGGTTGTTGGTCAGCTCCTGGCTGAACATGAGCCAGAAGTGCGCCCAAGTGGCCAAGAAGGCCAACAGCATCCTGGCCTTTTCAGAAATAGTGTGGCCAGAAGGAGAAAGGAAGTGGTTGTGCCCCTGTACTCAGTACTGGTGAGGCCACACCTCGAGTACTGTGTCAGAACACTGGAACAGGCTACCCGGGGAGGTTGTGGAGTTTCCTCCTCTGGAGACATTCAAAACCCACCTGGACAAATTCCTGTGTGACCTGATCTAGGTGAACCTGCTCTGGGTTGGGTTGGACTAGATGATCTTTCAAGGTCCCTTCCAACCCCTAACATTTTGTTTGTGTGATTCTGTGATTTTGGGCACCATGGTATAAGAAAGACATTAAGGTGCTGGAGTAGGTACAGAGAAGGGCAACGAAGCTGGTGAGGGGATTGGAGAACATGTCTTACGAGGAGAGGCTGAGGGAGCTGAGATTGTTTAGTCTGAAGAAGAGAAGGCTGAGAGGAGACCTTATTGCTCTCTACAGCTACCTGAAAGGAGGTTGTAGTGAAGCCGGTGTCGGCCTCTTCTCCCTAGTAATTAACGACAGAACAAGAGGAAACGGCCACAAGTTGTGCCAGGGGTAGTTCAGACTAGATATTAGGAAGAGTTTTTAACTGAAAAAGTAGTTAAGCATTGTAACAGTCTGACCAGGGAAGTGGTGTAGTCACCATCCCTGGAGGTGTTCAAAAAATGGGTGGATGTGGTGCTTTGAGACTTGGTCTAATGGTCATGGAGGTGTTGAGTAGAAGATTGGACTTGATGATTTTGGAAGTCTTTTCCAACCTTAATGATTCTATTATTCTATATTTCTATACTTCTAATCTGTGAAGGTTCCCCTCCCTTAAATTTTGATTGAGCCATCCAGTCTGAAAGAAAGAGGCACTTCTGCAGGATAGTTCATCCGATCTGTGGTAGGCATATATTTTTAGGGAGGTAATTCACATCATGCTAGACTCCACTTCTCTCTTTTGACCATACAAGGATCACCGACGACTAATGCAGATAGAGCTTCGCACTGCAGATGTCTAAAACTGGGCAGATTAATGCTACCTGTGTGGAAGGAAAACCTTAATCTCACTGACAACACCATAATAAGATTTTGCAGCTGGAAGCTGAAGACAGATAAATTCAGATAAAGCATAAGGCAGGAGTTGTCAACCACTGAGTTAATTAGAACAATTTAGTTCAGGAGGTTGTGAATTCACCATCATCTGAAGAGCTTAAATCAATAAAAATATTCTCCATCTCAGCTACAAACTTTGGAAATGCAGAAATTGCTGTGGGAGCAAGGGAGGCTTTGGCATTTATTGTGTCAGAAAGTCAGTGCAAACAGTTTCTTCTGGAGCTCAGGTATTCTGTTCTCCCTGCTCCAGTGCACGCAGAAAACCCGATTAGTGCAAACACCACACTGATCTGATTTGGCTTCAGTGGCATATTGTAATCAGCAGGGAGGTGAGGGTGAAACATCTCCAATGCAGCCAGCAGCAGCTTTTGCTCCTGCCCTCATCCCTCTGTGCAGCTTCATGCTCTCGTCTTTCTCCTGGTTGAGGACTATGGGAATGCTGCCCTGGTTGTACCCTCAGTATCTCTGTCTCTCTTTGGCTTATGACTACCTTGTGCTGTCTGTAACTGGAAAATCACCATTCTGGATGAGCAATCTCTAGAAAGACATGTAAAATGACTTCAAGAAACCTGGGTCTGATGAAAATCTTGGTAGAAGGACTGAGCAATCGCAGCACAGATTTTCCCATTTACAGCAGGACCAGGCAGAAGCAGTAGCTCACTTGTAAGGAAGTGTGGCCACATGTGAAGCTTAGCATATCACCATCATTTAGGACAGAAAGTCACAAGCTGTGCATACCTGCTGTGTATCTCTACGTGGGCATGGATGGTCAGCACAACACAAGTCAGAGGAATAGCCAGAACAGTAAGCCAAGGTCTTTAAGTCCAGCTAAGCTTTCCATAGCGCAAGTCCCAAGGACAAACAAAGTAAAGATGATTTAAACTCTTTTGTTCCCTCAGCAAACTGAGGGACTATTGGCTCCTTACCACTTACTAGAGCACTTCCAGGCCAATTCTCATTTACATTAGCAGAAAAGGGCTCTCTGGCCTGTGTTGCTGGCTGACTACATGTGCTGGCAGGGGATGGACGGTTGATCCAGACACCCTCGCTGGCAGCTCTGAGTCCAAAACAGGAACAGATGCCACTTCCTTTTCCCAGTGGAGAGAGGACTGCAGATCTGTCTCGTCACTCTCAAAACTTTGGAAACAAAATCAGCATTGGAAATAAATTCCAGAATCCATTAATCTGTCTCGCTTCTGACATGAAAGGATAAAATATAGATCTGTTAAAAAAAAAAACCCCACAACTGGTAAGCAGTATATTTTCATTTTCCAAATTACTGAAAGAGCAGAACATGAATCCTTGTCTGTCAGCCTGAGAAAATATTTTATTTTCCCTGTGAAGGAGAAGTAAATGTAAGATAATACCATAAGTAAATGGCAGAGAGTGTGCAGTTAGATGAACTGCAATGTGCTGCAGCCATCTAAAGAGCCCAAAGACATCTAATGATAATGAGAAAACTTCAGCAGACATGTTGGATTTTTTTTTCTTCTTGGTTGAGTTATTAGGTCATTACACTGCAAGTAGTCTGTGCAGCAGGGCCAAAGAGGTCCACCCAACACAGCCTCGTGCAGGACAGTGCTTGGGATGGTATGCAGAGGTACACAAAGTCTTCTTTACAGTCCCGTGTCTTTCATTTAAATATCTTAAAATATTTTTTTTTTAGCTCAAGAGGAATTAAACACTGTAATTTTCCTGATATGTAAATATTGGCATAGTGCCTGAAAACAAGCAACTGCCTCTTTTTTGAAGGTATCTCACTGTAATAGTGAAGGGTGAAAAAAATGCAGATTAACTTGTTGGATTAGAAGAAATCTCTTAATTAAAGATGGTTTTAGTCGTGGAGGTTGTAGACATAAAATATACAGAAGCTGAGAATGGAAGAGCAAAGTATAAGTAAATTAACTTGTAAACAAATCATTGTCTCACTCAGAGTGGCAAGGGGGAGGTAGAGGGATTTAATAAAAGAGAAGGGAAACAGAGTGAAGAGGAATAGGAAGGATGGTCACAGTTTATCATGTCTAGCTTTGTATCAGTGCCACTGGCCATAAGGCAACATGTCTGCAAGGAATCTGAAGGAAGATAGAGGGTGTGTTGTGGCTAAGAGTGGATTGCTTTAAGGCATAGCCCTAAACTTGCATCCTCTCACTTTCAGAGGTGACCTCAACAGAAACTTCAGATGTCAGTTGTTCCCCCTGTAGCAATCTCGATTTGCTCCTCATCCTGAACAGAAGGACTGAAACCACTGGATGCAGAAACCTCCTCACCATCCCAGCCTGCCCATGCTGTGGCTCTAGTACCACGTAGAGCCACTCCTCTAAGCAAACCCAGCTCAGGTGCCCCCATCCCAATCCACCTGGCATCAGGGCCACCAACAGAAGAGTTCCTGATCCCCATGTCCACCTGATATAGGCTGCAGCAGGTGGGGTGGCAAAAAGGGAGAGAGACCTGGAGAGGACATGCCTGCAGGGTCACTGCCCAGCTTGGCATGAATGACCAGTGGGGAGGGAGGATGTGGTCTGACACAAGACATTCCCAGCAGGCACAGGGTCTGAGAGGACACAGACATAGACTTGGTGGCTGCACTGGAGCAGCTGGCAGAAATCAGCCAAGGAGCAGTCTCCCCAGACGTGGGGAGCATGGCAAGCAGCCAGCCATACTGTGTCATTGTAGGTGCTCACACGATGTACATGCGAATGCTCTGCAGGCATGTGCAGCTCCGGGAGGAACCGTGGGCTGCTTTTCTGTCCTTCTTCTTCCTTTGCACATTGTGTTTCCTATCCTGTCTTCAGTAATCCTTGTGCCAAGAACAAGGCAACCCTGCCGGGAGGTGATTGCATTATTTTTTTCTTCTTCTTCTTGAGTGTGTGCCATGCTGTGAAGACAGGAGTGGCTCAGCATATCTGCCTACAAGGGATGAAATCAACATTTCTGAGATTCTCCCTCTGGCTGCCCTCCATCCACAAACTGTCTCCTGAAGCAGATGCAAATCTTTTCCTTTTTTTCTTTATTAGGGCAGTGAATACCCATCTTTCAGTATATCATCCATATTAAAATATTTGCATATAAATATAATCCAGAAATGCATCTAGAGTCACAGTTTCCAAAAATTAGTAAAATAAATTATGATCTAATTTAATTTCCTGCAAAGCATTAGCTGCACCATTTCTCCTTGTGACTCCTGCTGTAATTTTAGGTGAGTTGACACAAAGAAAATTCAGGCTCAAAGGCTACAGAAGCGTCATCCAACCATCTCCTTTCCTCAGTGGAGTTACTTTTCCTTTTTTCCTCCTCTGCCCTTGATGACACTGAGAGGAGCATGGGAACAAGCTGTGTGTCCCCTGTTCTCCAACATGAGCAGCCCCCAAGCTGGAGGACATGCAAATACCTTTGTTATACAATGAAAACAAACAAGCAAAAGCCTTCCAAATCCTTCATTGAGCAATGACAGTGTTGCAATCCTGCATGAAAGAAAGGGGATGTATCCCAATATAATTAGTGAACTATTAAAGTGGAAGGATGGAAGGAGACTAATTTCCATTAAGGAAAGAGGGAATGTCCTTTATGTTGTAGCAAAACAGCCTGTAAGCAAAAAGAAGAGGCAATAGCTTGTAATTTACTGACAGTCCTCAGTGCTCATGGTGGGCTCCTGTACAGGGGTGGTTGTGGTGGGACATGGCATAGGTCAGCTGGCAACAACCATTCCAAGAGCCTAAGGCCCGGCTGGAGGGGGTGGGGATGTCACAGTTTTCAAGGACCCACAAGGTTGTTCTAAAGCAGAAGGCAATGTCTCCTTCACACCTGGCAGCAAAAAGGCAGGAAGGACAGGGCATAAGTCACAGTGGTTTCCTGCAGTGTTAGAGAAGTTTGCAGCTGATTCTCATCTCTGGGGGACCAGGGCTTAAATATCACCCTTTTTGGTCTAAGAATAAAGAACAAATGATGCAGTTGTCTGGAGCACCTTACAGGATGCCTTTACAGCCAGGTCCTGATTCTTTAGGGCAAGGGAGAAAATACAGAAAGTAAAAAGAGAATGAAGGCAAAACCCTGCACAGTGAGAAGAGACGGTGCCCATCTGCCAGGGAAAGTGACATCCAGCTGAGCAGAGATGTGGGGCCAAGGAGTCCCTGTGGGGCCATCAGCTTCTCATGGTGTGTTCAGAGCCCCATCCACCAGCATCCACCTGGCATTGCTGGTCAGGCTGGGTGTTTCAACATCCCCTGCATGGCTAGTCAGGCTCTGAACAACAAACAGCTAGAGGCAGATGGAGAAGTCATGGAGGCCTTAGCATGCTCTTTTCTGGTGCCATATCAAAACGGGGTTGCAAACTAAGCAGTGCACCCCAAAGAGCCACTATTTGCTAAATGCATGTGTGAAAAACTCATGGCATGTCTCAAGTTGAGATCTGGTAGGCAAAAACACTGCTTTGAAATTAATCGGTTCATTTTATTGGGGTGTAGCAAAGTGGACTGCATCTAAAGGCCAGATTATTTCTTTTATAAACTCATGAAAATCTATTAACGTGGCTTGTGGATTGGCCGCATCACTGTTTTCCACTGATCTAAAGCCAAGTGAAATGCCAAGTTGTTTTTACAAACAGGAAAGTCAGAGGGACTGTAACTTTCATGTGGAAAGCTCCTTAGCAGCTGAACAGTTAAAGATTATGCTCACTATGTTTTCCTGCCTTGCAAATTCCTCATTCATAATGTATGAGTGAGATCATTAAAAGCAACATATTGGCTGATACCATCACAGCTGCTACCTAACTGTAACACTTCATAGCAAGGAATAACATTGCTCTTCTCTTACGTATGTGTTCAGAAAGGGAACGAAACAGACTCGTAGCTGCAAGAAGAATAGTGTAAAATGTTTAACCTCGCAGAAAAAACTTCACAGGTTGGGCAATTACAGATTTGTTGGGAATGTTCTTAAAATGAATAAAAAATATCAATCTCCTTTTGCCAACTCTTTTCACCCTTTGCATCTATTGCAATATGACAGCATATTTTTCCCCTGCAAAAAATCAATATCACATTAACTTCCCTAAAAAAAAAAAGATCAACTCCTACAATGAACAGAAAACATCATCTCTGTCCAGGGAATTTTAAACTCTCCAACCCTTGACTGTTTAGAAACAGTTTAGAAACATAATGAAAATTATTTTAAGCCAAGGATAGGATGTGTCAGTCTCACCAAAAGGAGAGAAAGATATCTTAGGGCTTCCAGGCTCTGTGGCTGATGTTTTCATTTGTAGGCTGCCCTGACTGCTGATCTGGTTAAATACATTAAATAAAATTACAAATAGGGTGACAAAGAGGAACTCTTTCAGCTGAAGAAAGGCACTGTCTATTTTTCGTTATCTGAATCTTTACAAGTTCTGGGCCTACAAAAGGAATGAAAAAAATCTGGCTTTTAATTTCCAAATACTTTATTTCATATCCCAACCTGAGGGAGATGCTTATTCTTTATAAATCACAAGTCACCTCTAATAGCTTTGTTCCACTGCAAGTCCGAGAGTTTCTGAGGAGATAAAAAAAAAAAAAAGCCAAGTCCAAACCATCATGAAAAATGAATTAGCTGTCTTCGAAGGATAGGGCATTCCCTCTGGGCGTGTAGCAACAACTCTGAATGTTACCAGCTAATCCCCAGATGGTCGGTCTCACTCTGAACCACCTCGAGCCTGATTTTGCACAGATATATATATATATATATATGCCCTATGCTGTGGTGATGCTTTCTCCCTCCCCTCACACCAGGCTTTGCACCACAGTCACCCATCCAGCACTGGTCAGGATGTGGCTGGCACGCACTGGTACATGAGCAGAATGGGACCCCACATCTTCTTTAGTCTTAAACTTCAAGTCAAGTAGCTAAAGTTGGGATGAAAGGCTTCCTTCTGTTGCAAATTCAAAATTTGTTCTGAGTGTGGCTCATGAAGCAGAGGGAATGACACAGTCCTTCCCAAAAATCTCTATTCAGGGTTTTAATTGTGTCTCAGAGGAATAAAAGCAGGGGGGTTGCCTTCCTCCCTCCCTCACCTTCTTCCTCTGATAACAGCTTGGTTTTACTAGCATCACTTATGGCCTCTTTTATAATTTCCAGCCTCTGACAGAAGTGCTCCACTACCCTTTCCTGTTCAATAATGAATGGACACATTTGAAGCTGCAAGTATTTGCACTTAAGAGCTCGTCCAGGCAACAGATACAAGAAACATGACTTATCTAAATGGCAGCCAGGGGACCAAGTAAACGGCTGTGTTCAGTCTGGAGCAGGACAGACTCTCCCCTTGCTTAAAGCCAGGCTTATGCTGGAGGAGATGTTTTCCAATAGCTGCCATAACTACTGGAACTACTTGGTCTCCAGAGACCAGAAAGTCCCCCTGAGGGCTTCTTTCATTCAAAGCACAGAGCAGAGTTCCCCCTTTTCTTCTAAAATGCAAGCAGGAAAAATACTTTTCTTTTGTATCTCTGTCTAGACTTTTATGCAATAGACTCAAAGGATGCACCTTCAAAGCAGGAGAGCCAGGAGCAATTCTGCTCTTTGCCTGAGGTGGTCCATGCCCCTCTTTTCCACCTTGCAGGCAGGACCTCGAGCCATGGGGACAGACCCATCCTCCAAAAACTTGGATGGTTGGCTGGCAGCTGAAACACTCTTCTGTTAAGTCAGAGATATTGGTCTGTACCTGCTTGGGCAGAAATAGGAATTAAGTGGAGATTCCTAACCTAATGAGTGGGCAAACCACTTGCCTACATAAGGAAGGGAGCAGCCAACATCTGGAACCTGGCCTGTCCATGTCTGATAGGCCTCCCCAGCAAATGTCCACCAGCTCTCTGGGGTCTAAGGATAAGAAAATTATTTTCAATCCACATGGGCCTTTGGCATACAAGAGACACCATGCTGATGAGCTCTCTCAACATCTTCCACAAAGGATCTTCTTCTTAACATTCAGCCAATTTAAAAAAAATTTAAGAGGGACATTTTTAGGTTGGTTGCCATCAGGAGTAGTTCAGAGGGACAGGCTTGTTCAGATGAAAAGCCATGGGACTTCCAAACTCCTGCCTTGTTCACCTCCTCCCACCCCCTCAAAAGGGGCAATGGCAGCAAGTTCTTGCCTGGTGTGGCAGGCGTGTTGCTCCTGTTACTCCCCCAACCTCCCACTTGCCCTTTCAGAACAGGTACATCACCCTGCAAGCACAAACAGACAATGAGAAAGGTGGATCATCAGGTTTAGCAGTATTCCCAAGATTAAGGAAGTCCAAGCCCAGCATACAAACATCTTCTATCAAAAAAAAAAAAAAAAAAAAGACATGCATCATTGCTATAGGTGACTCCCTTCTGAAGGGAATGGAAGGCCCAATATGCAGACCTGCCCCACTTTTAAGCAAAGGGTGCTGCCTCTCCCGGGCCTCAGTTAAGGAAGTAGTAAGAAAGCTTCCTACTGTGGTATGGCTCACGGATTATTATCCATTATTAACCTTCCAGATAGGCAGCGATGAACTTAAAAGAAAAAAAATAAGGGCTATCAAGAAAGACTTCAGGGCCTTGGGTCACCTCGTCAAGAGAGTGGGAGAACAGGTAGTATTCTCCTCTATCTCCCTAGTTGCAGGGTCTAACCCAGAAAGACTGAGGAGGACCCACCAGATTAATTCTTGGCTTTGAGCCCCTGGTGCCACCAGCAGTACTTTGTTTTTTTTGACCATGGGTCAATCTACATGATGCCAGGCCTGCTGGTGGCAGATGGGCTACATCTCTCCCAAAGGTGGAGAAGGATTTTATGGCAGGAGTTGGACAGGCTCATTGACAGAGCTTTAAACTAGATTCAAAGGGGGAAAGGGGAAAAGATTGGTTCACTGGAGACAAGCCTGGGACATTTGTGGGATGGTGTGCCAGCTCCACTGCTGTCTCAGGGGTTGTAGGGGACAGTGGGCCATATGGTAGGGAAGATGCAAGGGCTGTTGATGAGCCAGGACTCACAGTAGTGCCTGAGAATGATCAAGTAGGGACTAGATCCTTCCCATGCAAAAGGTGCACCAACTAAAATGCACCTATGCCAATAGCATGGGCAATAAGCAGGAAGAGCTTGAAGCTATCATCCAGCAGGAAAGCTGTGGTATAATTACCCTTATAGAAACATGGTGGGATGAATCCCATAACTGGAGCACTGTGTTGGATGGCTATAGGCTCTTTGGAAGGCATAGGCACAGAAGGAGAGGCGGTGGTGTGGCCCTGTACATTAGGGAAGGTCTTGACTGTCTTGAGCATGATGATGATGGTGATGATAGGGTTGAATGCTTAT
>WUAM01000101.1:2104954-2230127 GCA_024336885.1 Actenoides hombroni | reverse complement strand
AGGAGGTGGGGAGGGTGAGGGGCGGGGGGAGAGAGGGAGGAAGGAGGGTGGGGAGAAGGGGGAGAGTGGGGGAGGGGGGGGGGGGGGGGTAGAAGAAAAAAAAAAAAAAGAAAAAAAAAGAGGGGAAAAAAAAAAAAAAAAGTCAGCCCACACAATCCTCCCTCCAAACACAACCTCCTCCCATTAAGTGCTTTTAAAAATCCATCCATTTAAATGGGGTGCTCGCTGCGGCAGTAGCAAATGGTATGTGCTGATCCACCTCGTCCCTCAAAGGCAGCGTATTGCTAACAGCTCCCACAACAGAAACACACAAAGTTCAGGGTGAGAGCATCAGACACTTGTCTCTACGCTGTCAAAATGTCTTCAATGTCGTTAATCAGAGTTTGGCATTTTTCCCCATGACCGGGCACGTATTTGGAAAGTATTTAAATCTCCCCAGTTTCAATATTTCAGGATGACAAAGGCTGAGCTTGCACTAGGAAACTATTGCATGGTTGATTAATGCTGTGATAAATGATTCAGAAGTCAGCATCCTCCTACCTGCTACACAGTATAGACCTTCAGAAAACCCATTCTGTATATGTGCCAGCACAGCTCACGCGAGTTCCCTGAGAAGAGGCTCTTTTATAGTAGGATGAACATAAAAGTAAGAAGTCAAGATCAATGACATGAAATCATGGATTTTGAATTACCAAGAAGAGTAGATGTGCTCCTGAAGTAATAGCTAAGTCAGTAAGGTAATGATAAAGAAAGCACACTATGGAGCATGCAAGTGGTGGAGCTGCAAAGGCACTTGCATGGAGCAGTTGCTCATGAGGCAGATTGTCTCAAGGTGGATGTTGTGCAAAACATGTAGTGTTTGTAGTTGTTGTTAATTAAGCCTGTGCCCACGAGAAACCCCTGGCAGGACATGACATCAGTTTTTCTCTAGAAAAGCCATGAAAATGCTGGTAGATGAGGCTGAAGACCATGTAATGCTAAGTTTTATAAATGCATTTACAGACACTTCCTTGTGCCCACCTTAGCAGTTACTATCTTCAGAATCTCCTTCTCTATCTTTTGAAGGGTTTATGAGCATTTTTTTCTCTAAAACTACTATTCCCAAGGTCACCTGAGGCCCTACCCTCCCAGGTCAAAGTGACGGATATCCGATTTGGCTTGTCTTCTGCTTTGGCCTCAGGTGTTAGCTCACACAAATTAAATCTGCATCTTTGTACTCATTTTCCAAAGAAGCAGAATGGATTTTTCACATGAACAAATCTCTTCAATCGATTTTCCCCTGTTTTGAACATGCTTGCAGGCAGAGGGTGAGGCCCTATTAGACTAGCAAATACAGCTTTTGGGCACACAAGTCTTTCCTCTGTCTGATAATGCAATAGCAAACTTCAAACACAATGCAGGTTAGAGACAGTTACACCTAGCTAGTACCAGTTACAAATGACCAATAACAAAACTGGTCTGTCAGAAGCTTCCTTTCTGCTGTAATTCTCTACCCTCTCTGCAGCTGGTTGTGAGCAAACTAAACCAAAGAGCACTTTTTCTTCCTTCATCTCTGCCAAGAGACCCTCATCTCATGCCCAGCTAATTGAAAGGGTGGGAACCACTAGCACAAAAGATTGCCGTTATTAATTACCATAATAGTTACTAGTAATTATGATTACTCTAGTGACTACACTTCTCAGTCCTTTATAATGTAAATTGCTTGTTCACAATCCCACCAGATTATGGGAAAGCCAACAAAACTAGCATCGCTATGAATTATCTAGGAACAATTTTGATAGCTGCCTGAATCAGTCCTTGAGGGATGCATTATCCATTACATTTATCATGCCTTTGTAACGCTCTGCAATCACTCCCCGATGTATTGGGTTCCACCAAGTGCCAATCCACTGTATGTTCTAGTGTAAATCCATACAGTTTACACCACTGCTGTTCGTAACACTCACAACAGCCTGATTCATGCCTGGAGGGAACTCCACTCATTTGCAACTGCACGCGGTTTGGAAGGTGCAGTACTCCCAGCTGACATGTTTTAAATCTCACCGAGGTCCCAGGAATGTATTTCATGCCTAACATCAAGATGAGCACATTTGTTTTACCAGTTGAATGATCAGGGCACACGGGGACACCATTACTGAAAACAATTACAAGATAACAGTAGTCTTGGAGTAATATTAAAGAGTCATAACTGATCATCTCTAAACCAATTCTACTTCCAAAGGGAAATGAAAGTAATTTTGAGGGGCAGACAGTCTTTTCTGATAGAAAAGTAATTGTTTAGTTTTGTCATAAAGTGTCTGTGATTACATTTTAAAAACTCATTCTTTTAAATCGAAAACATATCTGTGTAAACTCATATTAACAGGGTCTAGACTATTTTATCTTGTTGGGGGTTTTTTTTTTTTGTTTTGCATTGTGGGTTTTTTTGTTGTTGTTATTTTTTTTTGGTTTGTTTTTTTTTTAATTGTTTTGCTTTTCATCATGCAAAGGATTAAATCGTGAACACCAAATTCAGTTTCCTCAGATTGGTGCCAAAAGTGTTTCTGTAACATGACACCAGAAAGATTACACAGTAAACACCAAATAAAGCTTCATTTCTTTGTATTTATCTCAGATTATGTGGTCTAATTGCCATAGATTAAGGCACAATGCAGAACATCTCTCCAAATAATTTATTTTGAGCATTATCATGCCAGTAGGTTAAACAGAAGGAACAAAGTTAAAAAGATCTTTGACCTGTTGTCAGGAAAATCCCATTAATTTTCAGTGTCCCATTTACAGAGAACAACTATAATTGGCAAGAACCTCTTGTTATATTCTGGAAGAATGAACGACTGGAAAGCACTGGAGTCTAACATGGCTCTTGGGACTTGACCTATACACAATTAAGGGGGTCTGAAAGCAATCACTGGTGACACTATGGGAGTCTCACTGGTGAATCCTTTGCTCAGTTTACGGCAAGTATTGTATAACGAAGGCATATCATACAGAAATATGCACAAAAGCGAACGAAGGAGAGATGCAAACAAGAGTGGAATGGGGGAAAAAATCCATGAATCATCTGAGAAGCTCATATCATATCATATCATAGAATGGTAGGGGTTGGAAGGGACCTCTGGAGATCAAGTCCAATCCCCCTGCCAAAGCAGGATCACCTAGGGCATGCCACACAGGAAGATCCAGGAAGGTCTTGAAAGTCTCCAGAGAAGGAGACTCCACAACCTCCCTGGGCAGCCTGTTCCAGGCTCTGTCACTCTCACAGGGAAGAAGTTTCTTCTCATGTTGAGGTGGAACTTCCTGTGTTTCAGCTGTCTTTATAAAAAAACCAAACAAAAGTGTAACTGTAGTTTTAAGATCCATTAGCTACACAGATATTTCTTAATATAGCATCTGTTAGTTTTTACTCCTGTATCTGTAATTACATGTTGCCTGGTTAATGTTTATTAAAATAAGAATTTACTTCATAAATAGTCAGTTATTTTAGCTACAGAGAAATGAACCAGGCAATATGATGAAGGGGTGGACGCCAGACCAACAACGCTGCTGGCAGCTCACATTTCCCTTTGCCAATTTTTATCAACTTGAAAATCTCTACCTAAGCTCCAGGTTAGTTTTATTTTGGAGAGTGACAAAGAAAATAACCAAAAATTAGATTCAAAATTTAGTCCAATTAAAAAAAAATATTGCCTTCTCCTAGGAATCATAAGTTGTCTAAAAATGAAGGCATAAAACCAGTGAGATCCTGTATTCAGGGACAGATTCAAGACAGACAGCTGCCTTGGATTTGCAAACTCAGACTTGAAATTGTGTGTATGCTGGCAAGCTTGCTGCAGGAGGGTGTGCATTGAGGGGTACCTGGTAAGCAGCTAGACCTTTACAAATTGGCTTAGACCCTAAGTGCCTGAATAAAACTAGGAAGAAAATATACAAAAAAGAAAATAAAAGAATCATATAAGATCTTTTAGATATCTCTTTCAGAAATGCAGGGAGAATTAATTGAGGGCTGGATTATGAGAAATGTGTGGAGCAGCTGAATCCCGCTTCCTTCGCATATATTTGTCCATTTAAAAGCACCTATGACGTTCCTAACTGTGCATGGCTGTGAAGTAAGTGGAACTGCTTGACTGACTCGGGCAAGCAGGGTTTGCCTGCAGTACTTGCTATAGAGTAGCTCAGATTCAAGAGGGTGGAAAATGCTGAAGGTTCATGAAAGGTTTTAACACAACTGCTTTCCAAAAAAGGGCAAAATAGAAGGCAAACAAGTTAATGATGCAACTTAAGGCAATTAAAACCTTGAGAAAAAGTCTAGTCCTTTTTCTGCAAAGACAGCATCAGGGCACTGGATCTCTTATTTCACCACAATTATTCTACAGTATTTGTCTTGTAAAGGAAACCTGTTGGATCCACCAATAGTTTGCTTTGAGACTGGCATTAAAAAAAGATCGCTGTGCTGTTTAGTTGTGAGCCTTCAAAAACAGGTTAGCCAATACTGTCTTCTACCTCTGGTTGGGATGACTGAAGAGTATCTGAACATCTGCAGTAAGGTTTGTTTCCATGGATACTTATACCTCTAGCACTTCTTCTGTGAACCTGTGTTCCCGTTAAAGTCCCTCTTGTGTCTGGCAGAAGCTGAACACTTTTTTAATAAAAATAAATCAACAACAGAAGATATTTGTGGAAGTGTTTTGCAATGCTCAGTTCTGAGTAATATAAGTTCAAAGAGAAGTAACTCTGGCAAGAACCCAAACTGCTTTATTTTGCAAAAAATACAAATGAGGAAAAAAATTGCTTGATGGGGCAGAGAGGAAAGAGAGAGAAGGAGAAAGATTATCTTGACTAAAATTTAAACAGCTCATGAAATTTTAAAGTAAGGAGTTAGTATGTTGTAGAAAAACACTTGGAATTTTTTAATTAAAAAGAACGAAGGGTGTAGACTTCAAGTGGGAAGAACAGATACAGCAAATGTTTGTTGTCAGCTGATACAATTTAGTGTCTTTAATAATGAACTGGAGAATAAATCAAATTCTATATTGATGAAATATAGAGACCACTCTAAACTATAAATCATAGGAAAAAGATAATCAGAAAGTGGTTAATGGTTCTCAAACATAAAAATAAAGATATGCATTAAGTAGAGCTGAGACTATTCACAAGAATTAGTGTCTTAAGAGGAACAAGTTGCTTGGCAGACCTCTTGCTAAAGTACTGACCAAAATACAGGTAACTGTCCTGACGTCAGTTACATTTATACCCTGCACAGATGCTGGAAATGTGGTGAGGAGGGACCATAAAAGCAATTCTACTGCACTGTGCAAGACAGATCTTTGGATTGTACTCCCAAAGTCTTCCCCAGCTCACTATGTGGTTGCTGGAAAAGCAACAGACCTGATATTCAAGCACTTGCTGATTTTCTGAGTCAGGTGGTGTCATACTTAACCATGAAGAGAACACAAAGAAAGATACTCACCTCCAAATCTTTGCCAGTTTGGTAGTCTGCCAGTTGATGAGCTTTTCAATGCACGGTGTAGCAGGAAAGCATGCAGAATTTCAACTCTTGAATTCCAGAGCTATGAGAAAGGCAATGACTATGAAGAGAATGACAGCTGTGATGCACTATTTTGGGCCACTGTAAAAGCTGGAGAATGCTTTTTCCAGAAATAATTGCTCAAGGAGCCCTGCTGTATATGCACGCATCATCATTTATCACTGTTCAGCCTCTGTGTCTCACTAGGTGGACTCTCAAGATACCTCCATCCCATGAATTATTTTCTCTGTACATTACACTGAGCACTACAGTTTTGATCACCTTTATGTATGCTGGGGATTCTCAAGTGATTTATATAATTAGATCTAAACTTTAAGGCAATATTTACTATGAAAACTATAGGGTAAAGATAAAAAAAAAGATTAGACAGTAAGCCTGGTTAAAATAAAGACAATGAAACCATGGTAAGAGGTGTTTTTTGTGGTAGAGAAGGACATGGAACTTTTAGAAATAGCTGTTAGTCAAAAAGAAATTCAAAATCTTTTACTGACAGCAATTAAACAGGAAAATAGCTTCATGGAAATCTAAGCAAAAAAGAACAGGCAACCTACAAGAAAAGCTTCTTCTGTATGTAAAGTATGTGACGGTGTCTAGTCCTCTATTCAAGGGACATTTGCAGCCTCATATCAAGCATTTATAATTTTAATTTTTCTGTCTGTAGTTCAAAGGTGCCATTGAAGAATTTTTCTTCTCTTTTCATTCTCATGCAACAGATCTTTTTAACATCAAGTGGAACAAACTTGCCAGAAACAGCTACAAGAGAAATCAGCTCTTCAGCTACTGTGGAGAAAAGCATAAACCAACTACAATTAATTTCAGCCTAACACTGAAGTCATTCAAAAAGGCCTATCATCTGATTTGGTTTAAAAAAAGAAAAAGAAAAAAAAAAAGAACCAATGGCCTTTGTTGAAAAACACTGTATCAGCTCCCAAAACATGTAATATACAAGATTGTATCGTTCTTCCTAGCTGTTAAAATAGCAAATTACTACATGAAAGAGTCTGAAATGCAGCAAGACCTTCAATCCTACTGGTGGGCTCCTCACTAACATGCAGCTGCCTTTCCAAAAAGTTAATAACAGTAGATACACGGACAAGAAATGTGGTAAAAAGTAATTCATACCTTGCAAAGCTTTCCAGAAGTAAACTCCCATCTTTCCATAGTGTGCTGCTAAACCCTGTGGAATGATGAATACCATGTGAACCTTACCCCCCTGCTTAGGAGTGTCAGTAACAACTGTAGATACTGAAGGAGATGGTTCATGGCTCTCTGGGCCACTGCTAGTGCATGTGTTGGCTTAAAATAGATGAAAACACAGGTGTGTCAGATATGGAGGTTCACAGTTAACTGGTCTCTCTTTGAGAACTGAGAAGATGAAATCTGCAATTTTATCTTATAAAGTATAATACAATTTGCAATTTTTATTTTGGTCGTGACTCAAAAGAAGCCAGGGTTTTTGGTACTTAAAATAATGCATAAAACTGAGTAACAGAATCCAACAAATCTTTGCACAAAGCTCAAACCCACAAAATCTATGCTGAAAGTTTTGAGCATCTGAAAACATGAAAGTTTAACATAAGACATTTTGTGACTACCTATTGCTACAAGGCATTAATTAAAATACATTAGCCTTACATTACTGATGTATTAAAATATCACATCAGATTGTGATACAATTTTATTTCCAGGTCACTTAAAAAAAAAAACCAAACCAAACCACCACCAACAAAAAACCAAACACCTCCACCCCCAAAAAAAACCCCCAAACCAAAACACCACCAAAAATCATCTAACCAACAAAACATTAAAAATTAATTTATGCAGAGTGAAAGAGAATTACGCCCAGAGGCCTTGGTTCACCCAGTTTTAGACAGCTACTGTAACCAGTTTGACTCACACTATCATCAGTGAGGGGTGGGAGGAGAGAAAAAATGACTTGAGCTTTAAGTCTGACCGTGGATGAACTCTTCTCAATCCCCATCCCCCCGCTCCACTTCAGGAAAAAGCCATGAGGGAGGTGCCTGGGCTGTACCACAATAAGGGCGACCCAAGACGTAGGGTTGTAGAATGAGGAACTGTAGGAACTTACTCTTTCACAATTGGGGAAAGAGAAGGGGAATTTTAATTCCCCTCCAGGAAAGAACAGAGATGCCAAAAGGGAAGATTTGAAAACTCTGTTAGCAGCTGGCAAGCAGCTGGCTATGAGCTATGTGCATTGCTTGCCTGGTCCTGGCCACAGTCCACACCAGCGACCACATGGTTAGATCCTGAAATTTACTCTTTTGTACATATTAAAGTTCAGAAACAGACTGTTTGAAGACAAAGCATGTAAACATCTATGGGTTTATACTGAACACAGTCTGTCAGTTCATAGCTGCACATCCATGTATGCCCATAGTCCTGGTTTTGCATGTGTGTGATAAACAGAAGTGGCCAGAAATATTTTCAGGCTCGGTTTTTGTTGTGGTTTTTTTTGCCAAGTAAGGCAAATTTACTGAAATGGAAACCTTTTATAGGAAAAGATGAATGGGAAAAACTCCAGTCTTATTTAAAAAGAGAGCTTTGAAATCAGAATGTTTTATTCTGACATCCAAAATCAATTGCATTTAGAAATACTCCATTAGAAGTAATGTTGAAGATGCAAAATGCAAGCAATAAATGACTGATCCTGTCTGAAGTTTTCATTTTTCTCTTCAGTTTATCTGACAGTATTGGAGATGACAGCTTTTTGTTGCAATTCAGGATAGAAGAAAATGTGGGGAACCAGGGGAAAAAACAAAGTAAACCACCACCACTCACTGGACAGGAAGATTGACTCCCACTCCAGTCCATTAACTGCAGAGCTATTTTATTCTGCAGACGCAGATTTGAAGTTGGCAGGTGAACCTTTGCGTGGGCACAGCTCTGCAGAGACATTCCCAGACTGAGGCTGGAGGGTACACAGTTTTATCCCTGTGATGCAGAGACAGGGATCTAAGTCCATTAAACATCAGAAGGGAGGACAGACAGACACTCAACTCAGTTTTGTGGACAATGTAGCACAGAAGCTGAGCAGTGAATGTTGTAGAAATGAAGTTTTTACCCCTATCCCTAGCTCCTCGAGACTTAATAGGCAAGACCCTACAGTATTCATTTGAGAAGTGCACTCAATTTCCAGGTAAGCTTACAAGAAATAAGCCTTGGAACCTGCAGGAAAAAAAAGAAGAGGAAAGATGTGGGGGGTGATTACAACAGCACCCTGTAAAGCTAATTATCACTTATTTTGAAATATATTAAACTGCATCTAAGCAAACAGTGATGCTGTCAGCTCCAGAATTTGTCATCAAAAATAGTGATAACTGAAGAGCTGCAAAAAGAGAAAAAAAAAAGGGAAAAAAAAGGCAAAGAAATGTTTTCTGACGTTAAATTGTTATTACAAACCTGGCAGCAAAATATAGAGAGCGGAAGATGCCTTCAGTAGTTCTGAGGAGATGTGTCTAGGAAGAGATCTTCCTTATAATTTTGCATGATTTTCAGTCAGAAAAGTCTAAATACTGCTACCTAATGAATCTTAATTTTCAAATATCTTACTGTAGGCCATATATAACTTTTCCAATTGCCATATTAATTTGACTAGATCCTTTGGGTTGGTATTTTGGGGGAGGTGCGTGTGTGGAGGGATGGACTTCCATTGTAATTGCCCTAAAATTATTTCTTTCTCTTTATTATATTGTGCTTCTCATTGCTATTTCTGAGAAAACATACTGAAATTGTGCTTTTCCAGAGAATTTAGCAAGACAAAACACATCAGCTAGGAGCGTATCAAACAAAACTGCCAGTTGAGATGATGGATGTCTACGGAAGAGCTAAAAAGCAGATGGCTTTTGTTTCTATTCCGAGTGTAACAGCATATAAAACTCAAATTACAATATTCTATCATGCTAAGGTTATTCTAAAAAAACCAAACCAGTGATCTCCATTTGGATGATTAGCCTATAAAAATATTCTCTTTTAAAAATTGGGTTCATCTAGTAATCAGACAACGAACAAGATGACACCAATCTAAAATTTAGCCATTAAAAAATTAAAAGGAGTCTCAGTACTATACCGGACCTGGGCTGTGCTGGCAATTTGTTACACTTTCTATGGCCACAGAACCCACATGAGCAAGGAGCAAAAAATTCCTCCAATAGTCCCCAGAATACAAAGCTCCTAATGCAGTTCTGAAAAAAAAAAAAATATACTGTAGTATTTTAAATGAAAGGAATAAAAAGTATTTGCTAGCCACCTCCCTGGGGTTTTTTTTCTTTTAAATTACAACTGAAATCTACCACAGAATCCTTAACTAAGGTGACCTTTCGCCTCTTAAATCTCATCTCTACATAATAAAACTATGGTCTTAAACACTTTCTTAAGAATTTTTTGCATTTAGAGCCTTCTGGCTCTAAAGTTTTCAAATAATAAGATAAGTTTAAGGGACTCTGAACAACAAATGACAACATGCCATGAAAAATAGGGGGAAAATTACTGAAGGGCCTGTTTTGTATTTAAAGGTCAGTGCTTCTGATGTTTGGAGTCTATAAGACACTATTGCACCCAAACAAATCAAGAAATTAATGAGGATTTCAAAGGACAAAGAATGTATCTGCTTATGTCCAGTTAGAGTAGCAGAGAACTGTACTATTTACATTCCATCTTTCAGAAACTACTGAATTAGTATACTGGCCCACAAGTAGCTCGTGAAGATTCATATTCCTCAGATATGGAATAAATGTGGTGGCAGAAATCTAACAGTATGAATAAGCAACAGAAAAATCTCTGGAGCAGACTAAGATGACTACTTTTGTATCTTCAAAGACAAAGGTGAAAATCAAGCAGGTCGTACCATTTTCTAAATAAAATGGTAAAGATCTTCTTCCTGATGCCATACAAATATTGTCTCTCTACAATACATGGCTTCTGGTAGACACAGTTCAGATGCCCTTCCGGGGGACACTCACACTTGGGTAACTCTGTAAATATGCTTCCATGGAGTGTACATCAGTGTTTGTGGTATATGAGAACCCCATCGATCCTATTCAATAGAGACACAAACATTTGGATCTGGTTACACATGTCTGTTTTCTAATCAGTCTTTGTTCTAATTTGCTTAGTTATTTGCAGCCCTTGTACTCTAAATTCAACACATTAAAATTCGACTTTTATTATTTTTTTGTATCACTTTGAAGACAACTGCTGCCAGTCAAGCAGGTATCACTTATTTCCAAAATGCCTCCAAAACCCTGAGGAGATGCTGGAGGGTGCTCCTACAATGCTACAAATAATGGATAATAAGGAATATCTTCCCAGATAGGCACAGTTCAGGGAAATCTGGAAATTATTTGTGTGCTCCCTTGAAGAGCTTTACAAGTCTGCCTTCATTTGCACATGACCTACCCCTGCAACTTTTCAGGATGAAACTTGCAATACTGTTCGACTCAGAGTTGAATTCAGCCCGAGTCAATGTGGGCATACCTCTCTGCTGCAGCAGCAAAAGCATCTGAGAGAAGCCTTTCCCCACCAGTAATGAGACCAGGCAATAACCCAGCACTTACTGTCTTGTGCCTCAGCACCAAAGGAGGACAGGCTTCTTTCTCCTTTGCACTTGCAGAAAATTGGGTTTGCTCATTAAAAATATTGGTTTTGCTAGCTGCAAAAGTTAAAACTTACATGTTTTGAACCCACTTACGATGGAAACTATTTCTTAGTATCTCCCATAAAAGTTACAGGTAGAAGTTGTGTCTTTACATATGCAAATACAACATTCTTCTTGAAGAAATTTGAGACCTGTTTGGCTTTCCCCCATCACCACCTAGATGATCCCACTTTTATCATAAGATGAAAGCAACTGCAAAGCAGTTCCATTCACAGTGTACATATTCTTTGGTAGATACTTTGAAAAAAGATGCTGAAATTTTAACTCCTAAGCTCATACACAACCATTTTATCAGAAGCACCCTTCAAATGTATAAATAGCACTGAGAGTATTAATGTACCCTGTGTCCCTGTACCTCTACAGGAGTTTTGTGTTTAAACAGGTGAGCACGCAGAGCAGATGTGCATTACGCACTGAGCAGTGACAGCGTTGGAAACTCTGGGGTTTGGCACAGCATGAGCAACGAAATTGGAAAGCTAAGATGAATGATTCATCTGTTATTGCCACTTGATATATGAAGTACTTTTCATGTTAGAATTCCATGCATCTTAACTACACTGCAATTACACCACAGACTATAACAACTCTCAGCTAAATGTTAAACTCTAACTATGTGAATGAGCAGTTACCACACCTTTTCACACCCTTAACTACGAGGTAATTGCAATTACATCACCTTTATCACAAAAGGAGCTTTTGGGGAATGATTAATGATCTTGATTAAAGTATGACCGAGCTTCCTAGATTAGCCATTTTATTGACACATGAGGACTAAAGAGTGTGACAAAAATCTGTTGCACAGGTAGTCATAAAAATCTGAAACCACATAGCACTATAAGAATGTTTGCAAAGTGACACAGATAAAGTACTCA
Source organism: Actenoides hombroni (assembly GCA_024336885.1). Lineage (NCBI taxonomy): Eukaryota > Metazoa > Chordata > Aves > Coraciiformes > Alcedinidae > Actenoides > Actenoides hombroni. The sequence continues at coordinate 2,218,036 of WUAM01000101.1, read as the reverse complement.
ACGCTTGTATGTCAATTAGGGCTGATGTGGACCAGACACTGGCCTTTCTAGTAGAGCCAGATGCAAGATACAGTTTTGAAGATTTCTTAAATATAAAATGAAGTAATTAACAAGACCACTGCCTTGTATACTCTATACAGTCTACATTATGGTTCTTTGATTTTTCTTATGGAAGTTCTACACAAACTAGATAACTGCTTTACATATTTTTTTCCAATCAAGTTGAATAAATTGTGTGGAAATTAACCTGTTTATTATTAGTGAATGTCAATCAGAAAGCTGCTCATGGTCCTAATGGCTCCCTATGTCCCTGGCATTAACTATGCATACATGCTTAGCTCACGTGTACTGACTGTTCCATTGATTTATTGTTTGGGCAAAGCTGCATTTATTCTGTACATAAATACATCTCCATCTTTATTGATATAGGAACGATTCAAAATCTGCCTAATTTTAATCCCACTCTGTAACAATAATTGAGATACCTATAACTAAATAACAGATTTAATTTATCAGTAGAATAGCATGATTGGCTGGCAAGGAGGGGATTTCACAGCAGAAGGTAAGAGCCTGGCTTTTTGAGAGCAACGACTATGCAGTGCTGGAGTAAAGTGGGGAACCAATTTACTGAACTCTGCTCAAAGAATTTGACTGCCCTTATTCTGGCATATCAAAGTGAACTGCAGGAGGAGGATCAATCTAGAGGCATCTTTCAATGGAAGAGAGCAATGGGAACACGACATCCTTAGAAATAAGGCTAAGTGCCACACAGGAAGAGGCACTCAGTGAAGCACCCGCCATTTCCCTTCTCTGCTAGACCCTGCCTACCCACAGGTACCTTACCTAACCTCCTATGCCACAAGGCATGTCCTAAGTTAGAAAGTTATTGTAGGCTCAAAGTTGTAACTTATGAGTAGTGTTTCTCTTAGACATCTTGAGATGAACCTCATCCTTTATTTCTGACCGCACCATATTTCTAGGCATGAGGCAGAACACAAGTACACTTTGATACTGTAAAATACCTGCTCCTGCTGTTTTACTCACAGGCTTATTGTTTATTCTGTTGAGATTGTGTAATGTCTATGACTTCCATGACTACATCTCACTGATTTTCAAAAAGGTTTAAACCTTTGGAAAAAAGTCATCCTTAATTTAAGTGCAGTGTCAGAACTGGCTCCTCTTTGGAAAAATTCAACAAGTGTACAGCTATCTTTCTTGAGTTACCTTCGGAAAAAGTAGAATATGACCCTTTGAGAGAAGCCTTGTGATTGCAGTATCTAGAGAACGTTACTTCTTCATAAGTGGTGAAAAATCAATGAGCTACACTAAATTAATTTACTTCAACCCCAGCACTTGTCAATAGCAAACAAATTATTCTAGCTAGAGCTCTGTTCAGCAAAGTATAGGTACAGTCAATAACTCATCAGTAAATGCTAGCTCAAAAATGAAGCTTCTTAGTTGTCTAAATCACGGTCTCAAACTATGTATATTTTGTATGCAATGCAAATGTCCTTTTGGGTGGATTTTTCTTGGTGCATTTTCCAGAGTAGCTAGCATCAACGTAACTTCACCTCCACTTCCATCATTCCAGTTTTAATACAAGTTTCTCTAAGTACATTTAGGCCAATGTTAGCTCTTAGGAGCCCAGAACTGCTTCCCCTCTGGCAAGTACCTTTGGAATCTAGAATTATATTCCTGTATTCTTAGTCCAGCTCTCTCATTTGTCCTCTTTACTCTCATACTACTTGCAGCATGGTGGCAAGAGGTAATGTATTATGGTGCCTGTAAGTCACGCTTTTGAAGCTCGCTCTCTTTTTTTTCATCTCAAGGTCTCCCGCTTTCTCAGTGCGTCCCTTGCATCTTATATAGCAAGTAGATAATGCCATTATCTGCTTTAAGATAGAGTAACCCAATTGCCCATAACCAGAAAGACAAGTGAGCTGTTAAGAAGCAATAGCTCTAGACTTTAATTCTTTCAAGACATCTAAGTCAAGGAAAATGCTTCTACCTGGGAAAGAGTTAAGGCTGCATATGTCCTCTTTCTGGAGTACTTTCTTTTGGTTATGGAAAGAGCTCTGGGCTTAGCGTCATTCTGCATGCTTAGGACTCTCTTCATGCCTCTGGATTTCAAACACATTTATGAGTCTTATTTCCACCAAAACCAACTATTCCAAGTCTAGAAACCGAGGTGCTCAACTTCGTATTGTGACTAAGATACCAACAGCTGAATCAGCAGCACTAGTTTATACAGAAGGAAGTGGACTGCAGATCTCCCAAGACCCTGTGTCATTCTTGGACAACACCAGTACCATCCTACTTAGCCCCGAAGCTGAGGGTTGTGCTGTCAGCAGTTCACAGCCCGCTGCCTATACCAGAGGCATAACTCATCCTCTGCTGTTCCCATTGATTGCTCCGAGTAGCTTTTGGAACAGTAAGAAGCAACAGCACATGGGAAAATTCAAAAGATCGTCTTATTCTTAACAAAGTGGCGCAGACCCATCAAATTCAATGAAACAAAGCTCATTTATAGCACCAAAGGCTCGTACCTACTGGTTGCTTAATGACTATTTGTAACTTTCTGAGATACCATGAACTACAAAAATTTTTTTCCCATCCAGCAGCTTGGCATGTAGATAAATCTCTCCACGTACACACCAATTTACAACACAAGGTAGGTTTTTTCCAATGCGATAGATTTAGGCTGCTGTTTGGCAAGGAACGCTGGTGCATGCGATGGATGATAGACTGCCTGTGCTAAAGGAACCAGAGCTCAATTATATTGACTTCTGCAGAATAATGATTTTGTCCAAGGTGTTTAAGGTTAGTCACGTGTATAAGTGCCTTGCTGAACCAAAGCATCAGAGATGAACATCATCCATCATTTATGTGTCTCAGGCTTTCAGATTAACTAATCTTTCTCCACAGCTCATGTCCTGCAAACAAACCTACGTGCTAGCAATTTTGTGCTACTTTTGAAAGTAGCAGTAAAAGCAATAGCTTTGTTTGGTTTGTTTCCATTTAATTATTAAAATGAGGGAGCTTTATTTCCTGAGATCTTGACCAAGTTTAACATTTTCGCAAATGCTAAGGAATTGCTTTAAAATAATGTGATGTAAAATCCAGACAAATCATAATTATTAAGTCATGGGTCTTGACAAGCTACCAAAATGCTTTTTTTTTTTTTCCCTTTTCTTTTAAAAATCCTTTTCTTCCTGCTGATGAGAGAGCAAAAAGGAGGAGAAAGAGTGTATCCTTATATGTTCAGCATTAGAAAAGGATGCAGGGATAGTGGTGGTACAGTACTGCCAGACAGAGCAGAGTGGGTTCTCTTCTGTGCCTGTCTCTCGTGGGATGTGGATGAAGAGGGGTGAATCGCTACCAAACTACAAAGGGTCTGAATGCTTCTGCTTTCAGCCTGTCCTAGTACAAGAATGGAAATTATTAATTCAGTATTAGCCAGATTCAAATGATGCTAAATGTCACTGTTAGATGATAATTTTTTCTTTGCCAAAAATATGCCCAATTAACATAAAAATCAGACATTTGAAATGTGGATGAATTAAATAATTAGCTAACTAACGCAGATATCATCTTGACAGAATTAACCCTGCAGCAAATACATACTGAATTGCATCACAAGCTTTGGAACTGCCTCCCTTCAGAGTAGAACTTTCTGATCGTTTATATGTAGAAGTGTTTATCACAAATTTTTGACCTGTTTTCTAGACACAAACTCTGCCACGATTTGTCTAAAAATCTCCTTTTCCTGGGGTATTTAGTCCCCACAGAGGCTATGAGCATGCAGCTCCTGAACTGACTGCAGCTCTACAGCTATGTAAATCACAGCTGCAGATTCGTGACCTCATTGTGATCAGAGACTCAGGATAGAATAGTTTGCAAAGAAGGAAGAACTTTAACAAGGAGAAGTCAAGGGAGCTACCAAGAATAAACTCTTCTTGCATCTGAAATTGTGAAATTATATGTTACAGCAAGAGTGGCTTGTTTTCTGTGAACAAACCACAGTAGATACTGGACCTAGCAATTGCTGTGGGATTTACTAGGTTTGTACTTATGCTCCTGCTGACAGCAGCCTCTCTCCTTTAATAATTAAAGATGGGTCTCTGATATAGTCTTTCTGTTGGTAATTACTTTAAAAAAATGAAAGGTTTGGAAGTGTGGTCCTTGAAAGCAAGCCTGCCTCACTCCCTGAGGAAAGATGACACTGGATGGAATCTGAAGCACTGTAAAGTACTCATTCTTGCTACAGTTTCCTTAAAAAGATGCTACCTAAGTATTTTTAAAGTTACTGGGGAGCTCAAAGACGGTTGAAATTGAGCTTTTGTTTAAGGGAGCACAAACATGGCCATGTAAATTAGTAGAAGATGGAAAAGAAATACTTAGAAATTGAACTGATTTCTCTGGGCGCTGTTTTTGTTTGGTTTTATCCTGACATGGAAAACCTGAATTCTGTGCACTAAAGAGCTGCTATATTTAGTCAGAATCCTGCCTAGGTATCTCTGCCAGTTATTGATGCTGTCGGGCATGATAAAGTGTTGTATCAGATTTGTCCACGTTTGGTATTCTTCTCATTTAAGTCATTTTGGCTGAAAATTCTCACATGGAATTTCTCCCTCAAGTTTAATTAGAAATATTTAGGCAGGAGGGAAGCAGCTGTCAGAAATTGAAGAGATCAGTAATTATAAGTCACTTCCAAACCCTGCCCCAGCTTCTCTCCCAAAATAAACTTGATTTTTTCCCCCTACTTCTCTTTTACTTAATTTGGAGGAAGATCTTCAAGTTTAGCATGGAGGATCAGTGTATATCTAGAATGCCATTTCCTTGAAAAATCCATCCAAATTTTAGCTTTTAGGGGGTTTTTTTAATTATTTTGCAAAACTAAGGGCAAATTATTAGCTTCATTAGCCTGATCTTACTTTTACTAACACCATCAGAAAGATTTTAATTCATTTTCATAAGCGCAGACTCTGAAGTTTCACCAATACTGTCATCTCACATTCAGAATAGTCTTTTATTTGAAATAATTTACTGTAAAAGGATCACAGCCACACGTATTTCATACTGAAGACAGGGAAATCTTATTCCTTTTGTTTCAACACATTTTAACAAGGCAAGATTACCCTCTTAATTTCATAAGATGCAAGGACCAGAAATTTTAGAAGAACCTTAAGAACAATGCCAGTAATGAAAGCTGATATAATCTACCCACCCTTCATGTTGCTGTCTTCCTCTCTTCTTCAAAGGGTCTTGGAGTTCAAGATTACATGTTCCCAGAAATCCTAACCCTAAAAGCCACTTTCATCACACACTTACAAACAGGACTTTTCTCACCTGCTGCATTTTCTTTGTTTTATCAAGCCGCAGGATTGTTACAAAGATTCATGCTTAGATTTTTTTTGCAGCTCCAAATGTGAAGGGGTGCTTATAACTTCTGAGAGTTAAACCATTAGATCCCCATCTGTTAGTGACTTCTTTCTAACACCCCAAGCTTTAGGATGAAAGCTACCCCTTTTCCTGCTATGTACTTCCAAGAGCAATGAAGGAAATTGGCCTCTTTGCTGTTTCAGAGACATGTGAGGCCAAGTTCTCCTGCTAAAAAAGCATCTCCATGGAAACAAGTATCCACTCTACCCCTCCCAGCCTAAGGGAAGAAGAACTAGGAAAAATTACTGTAGTCCTGCCCTTTCTCAAATAGGAAGATAGTCAGCCATGGCTTCATAACGTTTGATTACTCCCTGCATTGTTGTTCTTGTACCACAGACAGAAGTTTCATCTATGCTTTTGAGGAAGACCCTGTGAAGGTGGCTCTGTTCCTCTGCCTGTCCCCAACTTTGGGGCTTCTTTTGTGCTGTTTTAGTTTTCAAATGGTTGCCAGGATGAGCTCAGCTGCTGTAGCCAGACTTCACATATCTCTGTTATGTTTCTCACAGTTCAAGGGTTGGCAAGGTTGAGTATTAAACGCAATTAGCTGTTCCACATAGAAATTAAAACCAGCTAACTTCCATTTAGTGGAAGCCCCTCACAATTAAAAAGCACTTCTGAATGAAGGGACTTGCAGCCAGGAATAAAAATTTCCTTTGCTGTTGTTATCAAGGGACACATACTCATTCAAATCTAGTACTATGTGGACAAAATGTGAATAGGAGGAATTCCAAAGCAATTGACAAAGCAAATCAAAGTAATTTTTACCACTACAAAAAAACCCCAACCCAACCAACCAACACACCCAAACCTAAACCAAAACCAACCCAGTCCTGGCATTGCATTGCAGAGCAACTCTTTGGAAAACAAACCACATGCTTTTATGTTAGGGGCAAACAGGCCTCTGGTAATCACAATCTCCTCCACTCCATAGAAAACTGCATTACATTTTGCTCACGATTTAAGGAACATTAGAAGATATTTCTAGCTAGAGAAAAGCAAGCAACCAGTCCTCAAAAGATTCCTACTGAAAAGCTGAACCCTCCAACCCACCTCAAAACTGTATTTTTGGCTGTAAAACTTACTCCACTCAAGCATGGATTATACAGAAGCGTTTGGTTCAAGTTTTATCTCCACCTACATCTAATAAGATTTGTGGGCTAAATTATGGTTTGACTTTGTTCAGCCATCTGAGATGAAAGTTGTTGTAAGTTCCTGTAATAATGCCTTTCTGTATCATTTACCATACATGGCTGACTGATTCTCACCCCCCTCCCCATGCACACATTCATTAACTTCGGTTGAATGATTTTTATGAAGAATATTTCCATGTTCCTTGATCCTCTTCCTGGTTAGAAGGAAAACAGTGATTCTTTTTTAAAAAAACATTCTTTAATCAGTTAATTTCTATATGGGTAACATGATAGCTGCCTTTAAAAATAAACAAAGCTACTGTGCTCTACAGGAAGGCAGAAGGGTAGAGAGGTAAATTATGAAGAGATTCTGTAAGGAAAAAGAACCACAACCCTTAAAACTGGAAATGGGAGGTAAAAAAATTTTTAAAAATATAGATACTTCAGCAGTATATCCTGTTAAGACAGTTTTTTGTTAAACAACTAAGGCCAGGTATCAGTTTGCAGAGTCCTGGTGAAGTAAATGTAGCTGAATGATACCAGCTGATGATAAAAATCTCAGGTGCTGACATAGCACAACACCCTTTGAATGCTATGGCTCAGCTCCAATAACCCTGAAGGGCCTCTGTAGCCTGGACATCCATGCTCTAGGCCTTAATTATACCATGTAGTTCATTCACATCTTTTATGTGGAAAAGGAAGCAACTGAATCAGCCTGCAAATCACATCACAAGGTGAGCTCAATGAGTAGTCCTCACTCTTAAGGCAAAAATAATTGGACGTGCGGCCCGTCTGTGTTATTAAAAAGAAATAAAATGCAAGTGGCATTGTTCCTTTACTGGCTTTTGGTGGGACATGGGGAAAAGGGACCTGTCCCTGACCAGGTGCTGAGTGACCTGATGCTTGTTGCAGTTGGCGTTAACGTCTCGGGTGGGAGAGGTACCAGACTGCAGGCACAGCATAGTGCTGTTGTCGGGTGAGATGCTGCTTGTGCTCATTTTGCTTTTCAGAGATCGTATCCAGTGCATTCAAAGGAAGTATTAAAACACATACCCATCAATACAGATCACTGTGACGGTGCTGCTGTAATTCAGTGCCAAAGATCTTTTCCTTTCACATTCCTGAGAGATGCTTTTGCTTATGTTAGTGCTACATAGAGGTGTTACAAATCCCTCGCCTTGCAGAGACTGAGAATTGTTAGTGTGTGTGTGGGGAAAACACCAATCTACCCCACCACCTCACCCCGAAACAAAACCCATTTTGATTTAAGATTTAAACATGACAGCCTATCAGACAATCTGGACAAATGATTAAATGTCTAGCTGTTCTTCACATGGTGTTCTGACTGGAGATGCAGGGAGAATGCTTTTCTTTTTGGACCACATTCTGCCATATTGTGCTGTGTAACCCTCCTCAGAGAAACAGGTGAGAAAGGAAGGCATTGCTCAGAAAGGAGAAGAACCTGGCTTATTTGGACATGAACCTGCATGTGCTGGATGTGCCGTATGAGAGTACAAGCTAGGAGAAGTCTGGGTTTGGGAGAAAAGATGGCATGGATGATCCCGCACTACATATATATTTCATATTACTTAAAATATTTTCTCCTGCATTTGCTTTAAAGTGGTTGAAAAACCCTCATCTGAGCAACTCTAGAATGAAAGAGTATATGCATTTTCCTTGCCAAAGTGGCCATATAGCAGAGTCCCTTCAAGCAAAGCTCTGTAATTGCAGCTTCTGCTGGAGTGAGGGGTCTCATTCAGTGAGAGAGGGAAAGGCAAATCCTATGGCCCCAAGCTTTAAGGGGATTCATTACCATGCAAAAGTGGCTGATGAAGCAAGACTTCAACATGGCTTTCACTCCCAATAGCACCTCATTAATAGCACAAACCCTTGTGATAAAGAATTCAAATGCATTCAAGCCAGCCAACACTCAAGCATAGTTTCTTCTGTTAAATAATATATTTTCTCAGCCACAGCAGCAGAACATCGCACCCACTTTCAAGCTTTTATAAAAATCACAGTATTTGCATAATCCCCATAATATCAAAGAGGATTTTTAATATCAGCTGGAGGAAAGGGGTCATTCTCAGTGCTAGTAGTTTCCACTATAAAAGTGGATATAATTTGACTCTATGTAAACCACACAGTGCAACTCTTCTGAGAGTATAGATCTCCAAATATGACACAAGCCACTCAACAGAATCCACAAAAACACTCATGTATCATTTTAAAGTGAATTACTTTGCCATGTACCAACTGCTTTACCTCTAAACCCACTATTTTATATACACTTCTACCTTGAACACAATCCTCGGGTTAATACTACTCACACAAATTATTGATTTTAGGCCCAAGAAATTTCCTATACTGCAGTGTGCTATTAGCTAAAGATGACAGGGAGCATATTTCAAGATTTCAGTAGCATGCAAACACACTGACACTAAACGCACTGAAATGCAGGAATATACTTTACACCAAAGAACAACAGCCACAGTTTAATCAAGAAAACATTCTTAGTCTTCATTCTGAAACATTTAACTCCTTTAGTCTGAGAATCTCAGGAATATGACAAGGTTTTTTATACCTTCTACTATTCTACCACATCTGGAAGCCTATATGTGTACCATGTGTAATTGGAAAAATGTCAGTAGGGTGCAAGCTTAAAACCTGTGGCTGCAGCCTTGGAGCACAGTGAAAGAAAGCAATCCATACAAAGGGCCTGCAGTAACAGTTTTTCTCTGTAGTGTTACAAGAAGGTTGTTAGAGAGCCTAAGACAACTTATTAACAGTGGCACAATTCTGTGTAAGACTCAAGACATCTATTTTGTTTGGGGGACAGTTATTAAATGCCAAGGATAAACTCAATTTGGCAGAAATCTTTCATTTACAAAGGTAACTCACACCGCATACACAATTCTTTTTCCTTGGATAAGAGCTACTGCAGGTACTGTTAATAGCAGACTGCAGTCTAGGAACTAACACCTGGAGGACCCTAGGATTGTTTCACCTGAAAGGAATCACCATACATAGAAAAAGAAAGGCTAGATCAATCCACCATCCCTGTGACACCAGAGGAAAAGGGCGATGCCACGTACCACATACTTGTCTCCACATTTTCTCGTGGAGTACCATCATCTGGGGGAGAAAGGCTTCCTGCCAAAAGGTCTGTTCTTCCTCCTTCTGGGATTGCAAAGCCCTGTTCAGCCTGCCAGAGCTATAAAACACCAACACTTCAGCTCAGCCAGAGCTGAGAACACTTCCCTCCCTGGAGAAGAGGATGGAATAGACCCTGTTGTAACTGCTCGTTAGAAATCCTCAGGAGCACGATTAAGTGACTTCACAGCCTTTTTGCATTGCTGGAGAGACTGGAGAAGCTGGCTGTACTGGTAAAACCTGACCAAGCAATGCTCTGCACAGAACTCTTCTAACTGAAAGCTTTGAGAAAATAAACCTTCTAAGTTCCCATGGTACCATTAATGGCTCCAAGAGGAAATACTGCTACTATTGCAACAGAGTTGCTACAAACCTATATTCAATTATTTGGCAATAAAGCAACCAAACTCAAATAGTTTTACAGAATATGAAGTATTTAAATCTAAACTTAGCTACTCAAACTATCAGATTCAAACTGGGTAACAAAATCAATGAATAAGCTGTAAGACTGTACAAAGATGATCCAGGTGTGAAAACTGCTAATGAAAGTATAATTTCTCTGTTACAGTCATGATTATGTGAATCAGGGATAAGTTCCACAAGGCCAGGGATTTACAAGATGCTTGGTACTTCATTAATCCACTAACTGCCTACTAAAAAATAAATCAAACAGATGAAAATCTGAGCTAATGAGTCTGTAATTGTCTTTCCAAACTGCCATTGAATTTGGATCAAACGGCTTTCTCTGCCCTTCCACAGAAGCAGATATTCTCTGAATTCCACACAAACAGCTGGCTTCAGCAGTTTCGATGCAAAAATTTCTCGTGATTTATTCCTTCCATCCAATAATAATTTCTGAGGGAAAGCAGAAATACTGGCCTTCCAGCAAAGAAAGCCAACGTAGAAGTAATGATTTCAGAAAGAGATTATGTAGATCACTAGCTACACTTTCAAGTCCATGTCTCAAATCACTAGTGTGATTGATGCTGAGGGGGCCCAGCCTCCTGCATTTCATCATGTAACAAGGAAGCTGCAATTTCAGGGAGCAGAAAGGCTGATTTCAAGGATACTGGCTCTCAATCACTGACTTGTTTTGAGTTGCAGGTGAAGAGCTTCAGTACAACCTCCTTACTGGCTGTGCACAAAGGAGACTGCCCACAAGTAACACAATGAGATAATCAGTCTAGTTAAGATTTTTCTAATCTAGAAAAGAATGTTAGCCCTGTAATTAGTCTGGATTTTAAAAAAAATGAAAAAAAAAGTACCAGTGGGGACGATATGCCAGAATTAGTTTGTGAAAGAGAGCCTAGGGATGGCTAAACTTCAGATGCCAGATGTAGTTAAACCAGAGCACCATCAACATCAGAGAGAAGCACATTTTAGCCGAGTTACATCCCCAATATCAAGTGCCAATTGCTCTTTAATTACTGAGGTAGACATTCAAGTCCAAGCTCTTGCAGAACAGGATTTTACATTGGGTGAAGTGAGTTAAGTCCTCAAGCCTGGGGAGGGAATGTAGTAGTGGAAATTTAAGCGAGCTGAGAACCAAGCTCCCCTTTGGGAAATGCTGGGCTTGACTACCAGCAATATCAGGGGTCCTGAAGAAAAATAAGCCCTTTGTACATCTTAAATCTCCTGTATAAGCAATGGGCAACACTAGACCATATCCTGATCCAGTACAGATTCAAGTACTTCAGTAACTCAGTCCTTGAAAGTCACTACTCATACCTGCATACAAAGTTCTTTTTTAGGAGGAAAAAAGTATGTCTATATTATCATTTTCATATTCCAAATAATATATCTTACATTTCTAAGTACATAATTGATGCCTGGGATTTATTGTAAAAGTAAAGGTCACTATTACAATTACTTTAGTAAGAGTAATGAAATACTGTGGAAATGAAGAACTGCAGAGTCCTCTGGCACATTTGACTTGGGAATAGACATTATATTTGCAAGTAAAATCAGTTTAAGATATTGTATAATTGAATAAATAATAAAAAAAAAAGCTCATTAAAGCATCAAAGGATGCTGATATAGCAAAATGCTCTCCTCTGACCTTCATTGTTTTGTCCATTCTGTTTCTTGTCTCTTGCCAAACAGAATAAATTCAGCCTTTGAAATTATTCTCCAGCAAGCTGCCCTTTCAGGTATTTCCACCATCCATTACAACGTGATTTTATCCTTAAGTGGTGCTTGTGCAGTGGTAGGATCTTGTGAGTTAACCCTCTTTCACTGTCATAAGAGGTCATCAAGACAAAGATGAAGCTATTTTTGTGAGCAGTTCTGTAAAAGCAAGGAAAAAGAACAGCATTAATTTGCCCTTCTATCTGTACCACAGACATCACCTGCATGATTGTCTATAGTTTTTAGGGCCTGAGATTAGTGATCCAGACAATCCCTGCTTAGTCCCACATATCCCTCCTCTCCACATACAGTGAACCACTGGCAGGTTCCCTAAAACAAGTATCCCCTGGTAACCCAGGTTGGCTGCTGCTGCAAGTAAGGCTGCCACTGCGCAGCAGGTATGTACTGCAACCTTCATCAAGCCTTCACAGAGTGAGCTGGCTGTATTAATGTACGGGTGTAACACTGGCATGCAAAGCAGAGCATGAACAAGGACTAAAAATTTTAGGGCAGAAACCAAAACATTTGATAGCCTGGTAATGAGATAACAAAACTATTATACTTTATACCACAGCTGTCAGAATCTAGATGCATTCTTCTGTGCTTTGATAGGCACTCTGAAGCCCAATTCTACCAAAGAAATAAATTAACAAAGAAACAGAAGGAAAGCTTTGGCTACACCTCAAAAGGCAAAAAGGCACTTAGAATGTAATGCAGCAAAGGGAAGGTAGAACAGACATAAAGCAAGTTTTAAGCAGAACTAGAGCAATTCTGTCTAAAATGGCATTTCCTCACACTTCACCTTGCTGCAACTCTTGAAAGTTCTGTGTCCCACATAAGCTCACCTTGCCTCTCTCCAGGGTATTACAGTTACCATCTACCTATGGTCTCAACTTTATCTGTTTTCAGCTTGATTCTCAACTCAAAGTATTAGTAGGATACTGTTTGAGAGAGGCCAGAGAAAAGTCCCTGAGCATGTGAGGGAAAGCAGGGAGCTTCTCTGACACTCTCCTGTTTAGGGAAACTAAATACTGGTTCTTACATATGAAAGTGAAAAATAGCAGTAGTTTGTACTTATTTTGCATACATATACAGACAGTAATTTCTTTTCCTTGGTGTTTCTACTCTGTTTCTCTTTAATCTGAGTGCTAGGCAAAAAAGGCTAGATATGGGGCAATTAATCTTACAAGACTGTTGCTACAAGTGTTTTACTCAAAATATCGCCAGACTTTAACACACACAGGTGATCACCAAGAAACTGAATTACCCTGGTCAAAGTTAAATGCATATCTTATATTTGATTACGTGAGATGGCAACCTAAATAAGGACATGAAACAGCTATTATTCTGTTAGTCATAATTTCAATCAGCAGGCGTCAAACATCATTAGCTGTGATAGCTTTGGGATTTTGAGATGATTATTTTTTTCTTTATGAAATACAGTTTTAATGGAATACTGCGAGGTGTATTTGTAATTATGCATCAGCTTGGCTTTTGGCTTTTCCTCCAGGAGAGAAAAAAAGGTGGTAGATATTTATGTTAAAAAAAATTACATTCTCATTAGAAAGGAAAGAATAGGAAACAACAGAACCACAGATCTTGAACTAGCACCTTGTGCTAGGAGTATATATTAAGTCTAACCTTTGTTTATTTTTGTAGCTTATTTTTTATAACAGAAGATTAGATATGTGATTTCTGTAGGACAGAAGGAGAAGGAAGTTGAAGTACTAATAAGGAATATTTTTATTACGATAAGAGATGTGTTATAAAGAAACCTCAGTTTATTATTAATAACCCCATTTTATAGGTTAAATACTGAAGTTAAAACTCAAATGCAGCCTAACCATGCACCTACCAATTCCCTTTTATAACATATTATTTTTGACAGGTATCTTAAGATATGCTTTTAATACAAATCCACATTGGCACTGCTTCTGTACCAAAGCTTTTGGTCAGCTGTTCTGACTTGGATCCCAACAAGCCATCAAATACATATTCTGTTAATTAAAACAGCTTGGCTAAAGCTATTATTAATTTTCAGACTCATTAGTTAAATCATTTTCATATCAAAAATGAAAACAAACAGAAACTAGTAATGGTCCATTTCATAAGCAACATACAGAGAAAGAAAATACTAGCAAGTGCTTGCATATATTTACTCACTATTTATTTGCAAACAACATATGCTAAATCTTTTAGGAAAATTTTTACAATTTTGCCAAGAATGCTATTAACACAATTCAAAAGCTTCCTCTAGAGAGCCATCCACCATCATACCAAGGCTCAGCTCATAAGAGCTGCCACTGTCTGGTACTTTTGCAAAGTACAGCATATAAGCAATAGATAGATGCAAACTGTTCATATTTTATTTCGATAGCTAAGCCACTTCAAATTCTGATTATAGTTACCACACAGGAAAAAAACTTCAGAGGGAACCCAACAATATTGAGTCCCAGGTTTTGAGCCATAGTGCTTCCACACTCATTCAACTAGGCAAGAGAGACCTTTCTCCCTCAACCATAGCTAACTTACATTGCAAACACATCTCTCTCCCTCATTATCCATATTTTTGTGGGAAACCCCCCAACAAACAAATAAACCCTCATTCCCAGTGCATGTTAAAGAGCCACACTTCTCAGAGGTACTCTGAGAGAAAACAAGTTTTTCACACAAGTTGTTTAAAACACCACCACTGAGCTCAGCTGAAAGCAGTCTTTTGTAGCTACTCTAGAGATTTAAATATTTTAACAGATCAAACAATTACAAGACCGATAGCATAGGTATAACCCCCAGCATACCCAAATGCACAGCATGTTAAATCACACCCCAGAAACGATATACCTATGTATTCAGCATAACTTTTCTCCTGTCTAAGTCAAAGATAACAGCACCATTTTCCATCCCTCTCCCCAAACCCAGACACGTACATGAAGGCTGGCTCAGATCACAGGTTCCTCCTAGGCTCTTGTTGGGACAAAGAAGCCACGCTGCAGCCATGAGGGAACACGCCAAGAACACAAGCATTCTGCAGACAAAGTAGGAGAAGAGCACTCTTCAGCTGCTGAAGGGCAAGTGCAGCCAAGGAAGGGCAGCAGGAGGTGGGGGAAGCTCAGCTGCAGGTGGCAATGACCTCAGGAGCAGAGCCAGGTGACACCTATTTGTGGGGCTTCCCAAGGAAGCCTCAGCAGGGCTCCTACTGGGTTATGCTCCAGCTGAGATTAGTTAGTTGATTGGAAATGCTGGGTGGTGCTCAGAAAAAATATCAGCCACTTGCTTTTGTTTACCTGTTCTTACACTGTAGTTTTCTAAAGTCTTTATACTATCTTCCCTATGCTGGGTTTAATCCAGACTACACGAGGAAGTCCCGTTATACTGGACATTTGCTATGCATATGAATGAGGGAGATAATATTCTGTTTTCTACAGTACAGCCCTTGTACCAAATGTCAGAGGAGCTGCACAGTATAAGTGCACAGGAATGAAGGATCGCTTTATTCTCAATTTCCATTTTCATTCAGTTTGGTCTGGACTAAAATTGCCTCTAACAATGCACCCAGTGCTGCATCTTCTTAGACCCAACAGAGATTTTCAAGTGTTACTTGTCTTTCACATCACTCTAGACAAAAGATTTACGAACTGACTTCGGCAAATACAGGACAAAATCCTGTGTCTGCAGCTGAAACACAGGCTGACAAAGGTACTTGCAAAAAGCAGCGATCTAAAAAGACAAGAATGCCCCAAATACTGCCATGTCCTCTTAGCCATATGCTCAATGCTGATCAGACATTCAAATACTCTTGCAATTACAAATGGCAGGTAGGAAGCAATTGTCTGTATCTGAGGAGTGTCATCACATAAGTTAACAGAAGTGATTAAACAGAAATGGGGAAAAAGATGAGTGAAGCACTGCATCAGGATTTTATGGAGTCCTTCATGCATATAGCCCAAATGGACTGGGCAGGACTGTGGCCAAGTGAGAAGACTACGTGTTAATACACCTACAATTATTCTTGAATTCACGTAGAGCCACATGTGCCCAGTAAATTTTGGGCCAGAGGAGGTTTATGACTTCTCTGTGTTCTCTGTTATTTCTAGGAGAAAACCAGACAAAATAAAATCTACAGGCTTTGGTGGTTTCTATTGTTGGAAACCCATTTGGTGTCATTGTTTACCTTTCAGCCTTCAATAGACATGGCTTATTCAGTGTACAACTAATATTTCCCGGACATAGTTTGAAAATACTTCACTGACCAGTTCTTGAAGACAACCCTAACCTTAGAACTTGATCTACTCTGCTTAAATTAATGGGAAGTTTTTTTCAGTCCTTAGTACAGCTCAGAAGAAATCAAGCCATCTTTACTGAGATATCTCAGATGAGTTTTCTCTGCCCTTGAGTGTTACTGTGGATGCTGGATTTGCAGCGATTTAGGGGAAAAACCACATGAATACATTGCTCAGTGAAAGCAAAAATGGTGCAGGTTTTTGGAAGTGCAATGCCAAGCATCATCGCTAAACTCCGTATTGTTTTTCTTTTAATTATGTCTTGAGGAAAAAAGTCTATTCCCTGCCTTACCCATAAATGGGAATGGTATCATGAACAGAAGAAACTCCAGTACAAAGGCTCGAATATATATGTCGCCACAGAACAAAAGGAAAATTAAAAATAGCCCTTAAAAAACAGTTTACCTGGGACAGGGTTTATTATGACTAGATCTTTTCAGCCCTAACCAGTGCTAAGAAAGAAAATGCTTCACTGAAGCCAGGTTTCAGCTAAAAAAGGTATTCCTTTATTTCTTTTTCTTTTGCATGAGCTCTAACTCCTTTCTGTTCACTCTGCCTCTTTCTTCCTATGTTAAGAACAGTAAAAACCAGAAGAGTGGAGCTGTGCAAATTTCATAGTTGGCCTCAGTTCCTACATTTGTAAATGGTTTCTTTGTCTGAATGACATCTGCAAACTGAGAAAACAAACTGGAAATCTTACCAAAACAATCTTTGTGGTATTATCCGACAGACTGAAAAAGACATGAAAACAGCCTGTCTCACCAACATGCCTTTCCCACGTAAACTCATAAAAAACCCCAAAAACATCCTTATATCTCATACAAAATAAAGTTTACCTTATGAAATGTATTCTGAAGTAATTTTTTTATATTTAAAACAGATTTCCTTCTCTTGTGTCATGCTGAAGTCATGTGAAACATGGATTTGACTTGAATCACATTAGAGAGCTGGGGGCAGTTTCAGTGCTTGCTCTGCCAAACTAGATTTATCTGGAATCAGAAATGCTTGATGGTACAACCTGAGAAAACCACTTTCTTTGTCCTGATGCTTACAGGACTAGAAAATCCACTCAGCAAATTCATGCAATAATAGTAATAACAACAATAACAATGACAACAACAACAATAATGGAAATAAGTTAGTGCTTCTCTAAAACACTAGGAACACTTTCTGCTAGATGATCAAGACTGAGCTGGAGAATTCTGCTCTGATTTCCATCATTATTGATCATGCAGGATGTTTCACTTATTCTTGAGATATTTGGCTGTATGTTCAGCATAACTTACGTAACCTATTAATCACTGTGTTGTTTCATACTATCAGAGGCCAATTTTTGTTTATATACTACTAATCAATATGTTATAGAAGTTGACTGCAACTGCAATAACCCCAAACATTTATTAATATCAGAAAAAAGGTTTATTATAAAAGCTGAAAACTTACCCAAAACACCCAAAGGCTTATAAATTTTAACCAGTTTAATTTTGTATGCATGGGTATTACCACAGAATTAAGGATTTACACACTGGTTACCTGCTTTGAATGAACTATGGACAAAAGTTCAATTCTGCTTAGGAAGTCAATGAAATTTACAGCCATGAAACTGATGCCCTGTTCTTAAAGACTCAAAGTATTGCCTTTGTATATCAAGCTTTATTGACAGGAACTCTGTGCTCAAGCCCGGGGCTAAAATAATTGGTCTAGATCTATGAATGAGGGTGCTTTTCACTTCAACAGATCAGAGGTGTCTTTGAGGGTCTCTCAGTTTACAAATGCAACTACACCATATAAGCCAGCAGAATTCCTGTGAGCATATTTGGAGTGAAAGCCCACCTACAGAGCTGTAAAGCATCACCTTTTAAAATTAAGGTGATTCCTCTCTGTCCTTAGGGGCTGCTTAGCGTAGCCACTGCCTTTAAAGACTGCAGAGTTCAGCCTCTGAAGAGCTGTTCTTCCAGGGAGCAGAATATGGGAAGTTGAGTGCAATGATGTGTCAGTGCCTCCTGTTCTTCAGGGGATTCTCTCAGGAATTATGTTCATGTGGGATGCAGAGGCCTTAGTACACCTTCCCTTGAACTTACAAGTACAGCCACAAAAATAATCTGAAGACAGACTGACAGACTGCTTTTTATGTCGTCAGAGTAAACGTTGGTACTATTGTTCACTGTGACAAATCACAGTAGTGTTATTAGCCCCCTAAATGAAGCATCTCAGTATATCACCTATATCATGGAACCATTTATGTTGGAAAAGACCCTTAACATCACAGAATTCAACTAATGTAAGCTTCCATTCCATGTTGGAGTCCACTGGCATGATTTCTATACGTTAACTGCCAATATTTCACTCTGGAGACAGAACTAGCTGGTCATTCTACTGCCAGTTATTCACTGACACAGTGAAAATTAACATTTTTCTGTGCTAGAATTTTCATTCACTCAGAATGCTTTGTCTACCTGCTTGACTGAATTATAATATTCATAATCAGTGGACAAAATTTTACACTATTAACATGATGAAATATTAGATAGAAAGAGGTGGAGTTAGCTGCTGACTATGAAAGTATTTCTGGTTTAGAAACATAAGATGACCTCATAATTTAAAAATTGACAAAATTTTAGGTGTGGACTCAATTCTCAACTGTGATTTACCTTCCCTTTCAATGCTTACTCTGCCTCCCTCATCTTCTTTGGTTAGGCATCAACCACAAAAGGACTGTCTTTCTCTGGGAACAGGGAGAGTATCTACTACAGTCTGGCTCTGAACTCCACTGGATTTCCATGAAAATAGCTCAATAGAAAGCAACAGTTTTCTGAATATCATTTTTTCATTGCAGTTTTTAAAACTGTACAGCTTTATATAAGCATTACTTTTTTGCTTGTTTTCTCCTCTTTTTTTTTTTTTAATTTTTCATACAGGACTCTTTGTCAGGCTGCAGTGTTACCTACAATAAAAAGGTGACAACCACAACCAAACCACTGCAGAAAGGAGTCAGTATTTGTATTATCATTTTCCTGCTGTAGGCTCTTGGAGATTTTGTTGGGAGAAATGTTATGAAACTGAGTTAAGGTAATTGGGCTGAGCATAGGGAAGAGACAAAAGGACTCCTCACATATGAGGGACAACTCTGATTTTGATGCAAATCACCAAGAACAGCACCATCACTTAAAAAAGATAATCTGTGTTTGGAATGATAAAAAGCCATTAAGAAAGGCTGGGTAGACTGAACAGGAAGAAATAGATTAATAGATTTCCACGTGAGCTTAATTGATTTCAGACATGTACTCCACAAACCCTTTACCAATGATTTATCTTCATTTGGTTTGTATAACACTGAGTTCAGTCAGATCCTCAGAGAGCCATCCATCAAACACATCATCAGTGAAAAGAAGCGTTGCCTTCTCTTTCTATTTTATTTTTCCTTTTTCTTTCATATGTGACTTAAACAAAACAAGAGATCATTTTTCTTTTAAAAATAAACAAATCACTGCTGGTTACTGAAGTCTTTCTAGGTCAGGTAACCCACCAGGATACTTAACAATTGAATTTTTCACCAAACCATGGATTTTCCCTTTCTCTGGATTTGTAGCAACACACCAGCCAACAAAGTTTGGAAAAACATGAGGAAAAGAGTGGTTTGCACAGCTGAGCAGAATTAACAACCTTGCCGCTTGCACCTATGCACATACCCCAACATGTTCCACACTGGATACAGAAAATCATCAGGCATTTTCTGTATCTCCTCTCCTACAGTCAGCGGTGACACCCAGCACAACCACATGTTGAGCTGTTAACTCTTTAAACCAACTCCAAACCTGATGATGCATCTCTCACCTGCTCCAATTTCAACTCTCTTCAGCCTCTGCACACCAGGAAGGGAGAGCTAATGCTGTATTTAAACTGCTGCTGATAAACCTTAAATGATCTTTCCTGCTGTAGCTATTTTTGTGCAAGGAACATTTTCTTTAAGGATTTAATACTTGGGGCTTTAACAGGGCTCATCATTCTGGTAATGAACAAAATAGGAGCGACAGCTATTAATGAAAAAGGAGAGTGCCTGAATGCCTCCAGCATGCTCCTTCTGCCTTCAAGTAAAAGTGCCATGGGAAGGAAGCCCTAGGCCAGGCTATCTTCATTTTCCTCCAGGAAAAAATGCTGAGAAAGACTCTGAAGAGCAGTTTCTGCAATGGGTCTCTCATGGACATTTTGCCCACAATTGCCAGCGTAGCATGACACCAGGCTTCACTCCTAGCGCTGCAGCCTTCAGTCTCCAGCTTAGCCCTGCTTAAAACCCACACCAACACACTTAGCTGCACACTGCAATAGGCTGGACCTACTTTTTGCCTCTAGCAGCACTCTGTTTCTTGCTTACAATTAACTTTCTTAGACAGAAGAACAAACTCTATTGCATAACAGGCTGCAGTGAGAGGCTTCCACAGGGTAATGAAAAAGTAGGGAGAAGGAATGCATGTAACACATTCAAGAACAAGAACTAGAGGAGAAGCATTAGTAAGCTGCAGCCAGGGTTAAAATGATCTCAAACATCAAATAATGACAAAGGAAGACGGAACAAAAACATAACAGTCGGGCATGAAATTTGAAAAATAAATGTCATACTATGTACCAAACATACCCTTTTTGGATCATCTATTTTTTTCTGAACTTACTTTATTGTAAATTCTGAGGAAGTGCAATACAATTATTCCAAATCACATTTAAGAACTTAATCATCAACAGTATTTGCTCTTAGGTGTACAAGCTCATTGAAATGGGCACCTCTCATATTTATCATAATCTGCACTCTTTTTTTTTTGTTACTCATAAATAACACTGAACTCCATCAGGGCAGAAAGCATATGTTAACTTTGGGAACACCTTCTCAGCTTTCTCCATTGTTTTTCATAATTTTTGGCCAATCAGGCCAGGATGCAGATGATACACGTAATAAACACACAGTTTGGACATTTATAGTCCCCTGTCTTCCTGATGATATTTTCACAGACACATGAAAAAGCTGAGATAGGAAGGCATCATATCATTCAGCTGCCACTCAGAGCACAGTCAATTAGAGCCGGCTGCTCAGGACTGCATCCAGTTGGGTTTTGAATATCTCCAAGGATGGAAACTCTAAAATATCTCTGGGCAACCTGTTCCAGTGTTTGATCTTCCCCAGTATAAAAAAACCCAAACAAACTACAAACAAAAAAAACCAAACAAACCCATCCAACAATTGAACAAAAAAACCTAGACTCACCAAAAGAACTCCCAACAAAACAAACCCAACAGTCTTTTAATTGGAATTCCCTGAACATAAGTTTATATACATTGCCTCTTGCTCTATCAGTATTTTGCATTCAGAGCAACACAGGCCAGGAGAGAAAGAATCTTTTTCTTTTATTTTGCTCAAGACAATTTTATTTCAGAAACCCACAGCTGCGGGTATAGCTGTCAGTGAAGTCCTACTGCCAGTCCCTATGCTTAATCGACAAAACTGTGATGAAATGTCATTAGTTACAATGAAATACAGTCCCCAAGTAATTGAGATGGATTCAGATTTAATTCATCTTTCGCAAGAGCTGGAAAAGTTGATGGGAAAAAGGTAATTTTTCTTTTATAAAACAGCTCCCAGCACAAGAAACACCTTTTTTTTTTTCTGTAAAAAAAATGACCTAAACTGAAAAATACCTCCTACAATGGGAAGCCTGATCCTTCATGAAAACGTTAAGTCGTATAGGAATTAAATTAGTACAATATTTTTGGCTTTTTGAGGACTAAAAACTGGGAATCCTTCTGCAGTATTCTCATGGAAAACTTGTAAGCACACTAGTGAAGGGCAAGGTTTTCCTGAAGTTTTGTTAAAGCATCCTAGAGGAAATAATAGAATTTAAGCAACTAACCTATTCCTATATTGTGTTGTTTCCTAGAATTGACAGATTAAAGTGCTTACTGCTTCTACCTTAAATGTGTCTGGAATAACAAAAGAAACGACCTGGTTTTGAATGTTACTGATCACAAAGAAACATCTGTGGAGGAGAATTGCCTCTTTCAAATAATGAGTATGTTTCTTTACTATTTCTGGAGAACATGTCTTCAAAGCTGATATCAATAGTCCAGCTTCCATGAATGTTATCTACACAAGGCATGGGTCTTGGTGCCAGTGTGGTACTTTTGGGGCCTAAGGTCTGGTTAGTCATCAAAATGGAAAAAACCAAAGGTCTGTTTAAGTTTCAAAATGAATTCTTTTGGAAGAAAGAAGATACCAATCTGATTTCCGAACCAGAAATATTCCTGTTTAGGATCATCTGAAGAGTTTGTGGCAGGAACCATGCCTGATGACTTAGATGACCAAATGACTTGCTATTATAGAGACTATCATAGAATTATAGAACCATAGAATCATCAAGGTAGGAAAAGACCTTTAAGAACATCACGTCCAACCATTAACCTTACTCTACCAAGTCCACCACTGAGCCATATCCCCAAGCACTACACCTACACAGCTTTTAAACACATCCAGGGATGGTGACTCAACCACCTCCCTGGGCAGCCTGTTCCAATGCCTGACAACCCTTTCAGTGGAAAAAGTTTCCCTAATGTCCAGTTTAAACCTCCACTGGTGCAGCTTGAGGCCATTCCCTCTTGTTCTGTCACTAGTTACATGTGAGAAGAGGCCAGTGTTTGCCTCTCTGCAACATCCTTTCAGGTAGTTGTAGAGAGCAATAATGTCTCCCCCCAGCCTCCTTTTCTTCAGACTAAAGTTCCCTCAGCTGCTCCTCACAGGACTTGTTCTCCAGACCCTTCACCAGCTTAGTTGCTCTTCTCTGGACTATCAATGGAAAATAATTGCATTCAACCTTTAATCTGTGGCTTTGTACAGACCAAAACATTTTATATTGCCAATTTCAAAAGGCCAAACACCGCTATCAAAACCTGCAAACTACTAAACTTAAAAATAAAATAAATAAAAATTGACTATTTTCTTCAAGGCAGTTACCATGAACTGATCACTTAACTGTCTCCTGTACGTGTAGAGGCCCTCAGCGACATGGTGCCCTGTTAGTGCTCTACAAAGAGGCAGTAAAATAAAATCTTCTACTAAAAATTATGGTTTCTGCCTTCTATTTTATGAATATTTAAAAACTCTTAAGTGCGTTTTTTATGTCCTTCATCATTAAATACTACAATTCCCTTAGTGTTAAATGTGCTGACTTATCCCTACTGAAACTAGTAACAGATAATAGAAGAGATCCTACAGCATTATTAATTACCAAGGTGTTAATTAGATGTTACACAGGGGAACAAGACAGATGGCAAGACAAACAGCAGTAAGACAGACAGATATGGCTGAGTATCTCACACTGTCCTAGAAAGATAGATGATGCATTGCTATTTGTGTAGCTGACAGGCAATGGCCTTCTTTGTCCTTGAAGACACAATATGGCAAGAAATGTTAATGATGAGACAATATCAGAAACTAAAAATACAGTAGAAATGTAAAACCAAAGAAGCAAGCAACTACTTCCTCAGCTCAACTGAGTCCATTGATTGAAAAAAAATGAAACATTCCAAGTGAAGAAAGGAATTTCATCTGCAAAGTGTGACAATGATTGCCACGTTGAAAGATGGCTAGCTGGCTTCCCATGGCTTCTGTTCACTTTGGTTAATTGTCTCCCAGCAGTAACGAATGATAACATGTCAAAGGTTTCTCACGCTTTTTTTTTTTAATTCCACCTTTAACTGTTATTTTATTTTTAAATAATTGTCAGATGTGGAGCCTAGTTTTGGAATTTGTATTAACCAGTCAGCAGAGAACAAAAACCAAACCAGCTGTGGGAATGGGCAATAAAAGCCAAGCCCTTCCATCCCAGCTGGATGGGCTGTAGGATCAGGCTCCATCTCACTCCTTCACCAAACCCCTGCTCATTGCTCTCCTGGTTGTGTGGGAGCCCAGCATCAGAGGCGATGGGCAGGATAGTGCTGGTCAGCAACCTGCTGGTCAGCGTGCCCCTCAGAAAAAGGCAGCACAGGTGTGACTGGATCCAAAGTCTCCTTTTCTTGGACATGTACCTTAAAGCAAATGTCAGATGAAATGGAACTATTTGAAGAATTTGTTAATGTATGTATCAAACCTTACGAATTTTGAAGGAACTGAATTTTCCTTTCTAGATCTTTTTCTTAGCATCTGGACAAATCCTAAGGAAACCAAGGAAGTAAACAAAAACAATACCCGTTATAGAGATGACTCTTGATAATGATGCTGGTTTTGAAAACTTGCACTTACCTGAACTGTCCTGTTATACCACAGCTTGTAACTAAGATGCTGTAAATTTCAACTGAAAAATATAGTGAAGTGATACAACTGGGCCATCAAATAATATAATGTGGCTAAAATTTTCAAAGGAGACAGTGACATGCTACCTCGAGAAGGTATGTTAGACTTTAGTGAGATCATTGGAAGGTTAACATTCTATGGTGTGAGTTAGGTGAGAAACATTTCAAATGAGAAAGGCAAGTATTTTGCTTCTTTGTGCAACTGCACACTTTGGTGTGCAGGTACAAAATGAAACAATTTTATGGAGTTCCAGAGTGTCATAAAAGTGCCAAGATATCTAAGTATCCAGAAAGCCTTAGTCCTAAGATAAACAAATCACTTCTAAAAGAAGACTTTCTGATGTGAGAAAAGCCAAAAAGAAAAAGAAAAAAAAAAGGCAAGTATTCATAAATAATTTTTAAAAAAAAAAAACTTTTGTCAGGAATGATTAAATCTGTGGCCAGATGTGTGTGCAGATATGCTAGTTTCTGCTTTTACCATGGTCAGCCTCCTAAAATACTCTACCTTGACCAGCATTTTATAAGAAAGCACATCAATACAGGGGAACTGCTCTAACCTAGAGCTCATTAAACTGCACTGCTCAGGCAACAGCTGAGCTGCAGTTGCTTCTGGTCTTCCTTCAAGAGTTTGGCTTGAGTGCACATGCTGAAGTTAATATTTCTTGTGCTTTGTCTTAGAGACCACAGTAGACTAATAACAGCTGCTGGCACAAGGAGTGAATTGAAACAGACCTAGCAAAGGCTTCACATGACAGCATAAAACCCCCAAAGCAGAGCTTGGCTGCATCTCTTGGGTGATAGCATTGTAACATGCAACAGGAAAACCCTGTATTATTTCCCCCTTTCATTCTGGCACACCTACTTGCAATCCTCTCACTAAGAAATAGGAGAACAGCAGTTTTCCTCGCCAGACCTTTATAGGAGAATTCTTAATTCCTGTGAAAATAAACTTGAGGACTCAGTCTCTTCCCTCCTGGCCATCCCACTACTGTGACCTCAGTCCCTGCCAATGAAAAGACCAAAACAAAAAAGAGCAAAGGATATGAATGAAACTCCATTTTTAGTTACACCCAAGTGAAGATGTTACATCCTTTCTACCATGAAGGGATGTGTAGTAATGAGCTGTGTGGCTACAGTTGCATCATGTATGTTCACACACCAACATACGCTGTCCAAGAGACTGGAACAAACTAGTTTCCACAGGTGCCCTGTCCCCCATCCATGCTCTCTTACCCCTCAGAAAAGCATGCTTTAGCGCACTGGGTTTGGTAATCATGTGTTTACAAGAAACAAGCATCCTTGTCTTTATGAGCCTCCCCCCATTTATTGCCTGAATTGCCACCTGCAGTCTTAAAATTAAAATTGATACAAACTGATTATGTTTGTAGAGAACAGCAGAGAGCTCTGCAAGTTACAGCAACAGCTTGTGATTTAAATTTTTTTTCTCAGTGCTCTACTCAGCAGGAAAGGCTCGTGCACACTGTGCAGCAGATTCAGTTCCCACCTAGAGAGCTACATCCACGAAGGGACTACTCTGTACTTACAGAGGAGCTGGGACAGACTATGTTGTGGCTCTCAGTTTTAGGATTCCTATCGTGGGACAAAGAAATCTCATGGTGGTTAAGGATGACAAGAGCCTATCCCTATTTGTCCACCTGTGCTACGTGTGTAGTTGATGGATACATGTAATACATAATAAAGCAGCCAACCTTGGCAGTTATCAGTAAATAAATATTAGTGTGCTCCAGAAACTTTCTTCATATTCTAAAAAAGACAAGGCTTTCCATATTGCCTCCAGTGACTTGCTTGTGAGGGTTTCTGTGCAATCAATTTCCACTGGGCCAGTTAATCAGCTGAAAGCTCTACAGCGTGCATCTTGACAGACATGGAATTATTTTTAAAACTATTTTTCTATTACCTGCCAACGTTATTTAGGTTTTCTTCAAGGTTTGTAATATAGCTCTATGTGCCAATTTATTTAAATTATTTTCCAATATATCTCGAAAATCACAGAAAATAGAAACAAATGACTAAAGCATTAAGTGCAAGGATGTGTTGCACCAGACCATCTCCTTGGCTTTGTCTTCACATAAGCACAGAAACAATATGAGTCAAATGTAAAGCAATGGGAAAAATGTCAGCTTAAACAAAACAAATTTTTATGCTACTGAATAACATGAAGAACAAACAATACATATGGAGTTCAGAGAGAAATCTGGAATTTTTCATAGATCTTTTATAAATATGCCATCATTATCAACTCCATAATATTTTAAGGTCTTATAAAAATCTCACATTAATCTTTCTAATCGTCTTCTCTGAGTTTTGAGGGGAAACCCCTGCCTTCTACCTAGCAAAGAAAGCTGAGGAAACTTAAAATGGAAATCTCTACCTGTGATATTTGAGGTATAAAGCTTACCACTTGAATTGTTTCATGGATTCTTATACATCTATTGCTGCAATCACAGGATCTCTGTGACAACAATTCTAACGAATGCTCTCTGAACGCTGTTGCTGCACAACGCATTTACCAGACTTCAAAGAATAAAACCTTACACTGATTCCCATCAATTATTTTTGGAGTGAGAAATAACTTTCTGTGATCTTTCACTAAGAACAGGCAGAAGGGGTTAGCACTGAAACACATTAAAAAGTCTAAAATTTGGGATATCTGAGTACAGGAACAAATGCATGAGTTCATGAAGAAATAATAATAGCAATTATAGTTCAAGGAACTTCTGTTTAGATCTTCTGATGCACTACCAATCCTGTGCTCAGAGTTGCTTGGCACTGTTAAAATGATCCGTTCTGCAGAAGCACACCTTATCAGTGCTTGTTGAAATGTTCTCCTGCCTCCTCCTCATCTTCTGTAGAAGAACATTAGGAAATAACTGTTTTGGCCCAAGACATGTAGATCCGGGAAGCCCAAACTGCAGATCAAGCTGCATCACGGAGAAAGTGCCACGATAGAATTAGAGAACTCTCCCTTGCCTTTCACTCTGTGCTAGCATAACCAGCCATATCATTTAACAAGGTTTGCCCCAAATGAAAATGTCAACAGTGAAGGATGTATGAATCACTCATAATTTCTGCACTATTCCCTGCCACTAACAGGTACTAATTTGCATGTGTCACCATTGTGAAACAGGCTAGGAAAGACCATCAAGCATGCCACAAGATGCACTAACCTGCTCAGTCTGTTCATGCAGCGTGGATGGGAAGAGAACAAACAAATGTCTGCCACTAGTACAGAAGCATGAAGAGGTGCTAAACACCACTTTAAGTGTGTTTGATTTCATATTTGCCCATTTATTTGTGATTAGCAATAACAGTGCCATTGTATAGCTATTATGTTTTTCTGTCATGAGTCTGAAAGCGCTTCAAAGGTGTTTGTCAGTATTTACAGTACAACTTTGGCACAGATTTTAATGTCCCTGTTTGCACATGTTGTAAGCATCTCTGGAGGAGTGCTCACAGAGGAAGTCTGAAGGCTCAAGGGTCTGTTGCCACCAGAGAAAAATGCCCTGTGAGCCGCAAACATGCTGTGGCACCAGCAGCTTGGGCAAGCTAGGGTGGGTGGAAAGCCGAGCTGAGCAGCCTTGGCTTAGTTCTCTGCTAAATAGGCACTGAAGTCAGATTTCCAGAACTCCTGTGCAATGCTTCAACCACGAAAGCATTCTCTGAAGAGATTAGCACTTAATTTAGTTTATCCTGTATTACTTGATACGTAACTCTAACAAACTAAGAGCCCAGAAGCTCAAAAATCCACCCAAAAGAGTACTGCCAGCATTCCATCTCTTGTGGACACTGATTAATCCTGTGACATCTTTCAGTCCCTCTGCCAGGGCAATGGCCACATGCACTGCTCAAAGGGGCAAAGTCCTTTAAACAAGTCATCCCACAAAAGCCCATTTTTTCCCCCGTTTTTCTCTTTCTAAAATAGGAACAAATTGAAAGCGGCTTCTTCTGTTTGCAGCAACACGTGTTTCCCTGGCACCCAAAGCAACAGCCAATGGTCTTGTTATTACTAGAACTTTAATAAATTTCAGCAGATTGCTGGGAATTGCAGGTTTATTTTAAAACCCAGATGACCTTCCAATCGTGTAACCTCCAATATGGTCCAAAAGTCTTTGGTGAAGTTAAGCTTTTCACAGTGATGATTGTTTGGGAGGGAGTTTTTTAAATCAAGAAATAAACCAGAACAGACATCCCTCAGAAAGAAAGAGAAGAAGAAAACCCCAAACCCTATCAATTTTTCCTAGTTATCACGGACTGGATGGAGCTCTAAGTATGATTGCCTGATGACTCCTACCTGAGCAGCACCTGTCTTGGGCCCACCACAGAGCAACCACAGACAGCCTTGTAGAAAGAACATCTCTCTTTAACTGTGTTCCCAAAATGCTGATAAGCTGATGTGCTGCCTTGTGAATTTTTGAAAAGAGATTAATGAACATGGGCATTTTACACTCAAATATACTTTTCATCACCCTGATAAACATTTCTGTAAAACCTCATGAATATGTAGAAGTGTCTTTCACTTCCTTTTAAGATCTTCCAGCCTCAGTGATTTTTAGATGTCCTTTGTTTCTAAGGTATCGATTCTGTGGTCTCCACTTTGATTTTACGTACAATTACAACTGATTGAATAGTGTTTATGAATCTGTGAAAAGCAATAGAAGAAAACTAGCTTTTCACAGATTCAAAGGTAACTGAAAATATCTGTACATTATCCCTTATGCTATGTTAATTATCCCATGTCAGCCTCTATTACAGTGGCCTGTAATGCAATACGTGCATTTAGTGTTGCAGTAACAATCAGATTTCAAAACTGATGAGAAAAGAGAAAGCAATATTCAAATGTCTGTAAGAAAAAAAAAAAAGAAAAAAAGGAAGCAGTAGCAACCACTGCATTTGAGAATTCAGTGCTAAGAGAAGAATTTCTGCTAAATTCTAAGTACCTCTTTGCCAGAGATGTCCCTGAGGTTGAGCATTACCAAATTATTACATAAAAGATAATCAATGAACACTGGACCTGAGCTAATCCATTTTCAGGTTGCCATCAAATGCCCCGTACTACATGGAGAACTGTGGAGCAAAGCTCCTTCCTTTGCCATGGCAGAGGAAATGGTGGTTCTCCACGTCCTGTCCTCAGTTCAGTGTCTGTTACTGCATCTGCTCCACTTTATATGCCAACACATTACAGATGTGCCCTGTGACCCAAACTCAGTAAATAACTTCTCAAAATATGCATCTTCCTCACAAAAGTCTGTAATTCAGTTAATGAGTGATAAAAATAACAGATCCTGGAAAACCATAGGACTACATATTCCTAAAAACACAGCCTCTTGGTACACTGTGGAAAATAAAACTGAGAAGTCTCAACTGAATTTCAAAGAGAAAAATTGCTCTTCCCCACATTTAGATATTAACATTTCGGTATGTAAAAAACTTGCTCAAAGTAACTGTCCTACAGTTAATTGCAGAGAAAAATATACAAAAGTAAAATCACATGAGATTAACCACAGTATCAAACTTCCACCTCACAGGAAATGGTCTTTCTTTGGGAGCCATAGGAAGGAATATGTGGATGTGCAAGAAAAGAATATTTGGACAGGGAATAAAGATGGCAGACTGAGCCCACTGTTCTTTGGCAACAGTATCTTAATCACTTGCCTTACTGACATCATTTTAATATTAGAAATAATACACAATATAACCATAGAAGATTTTTCTCAGCATTTTGGAAGACAGTGCTGTAACATGTCTATGTAATCACTAAGAGGTTAAAAATGCACTCTGGCATCCCAGATTGTACCATATGCTTTGCATCCTCATTTCTTGAGAAGTTGTACACATGTTCTGCAGAGACACAGGAAGTGTATTCAGAAAAATTACACCACCACCAATCTCCATTTCATTCACAAAGCACTTAATAAAATGAGTAAGATTACTCCAGTTTAGCACATCATTATAATTCATTTTACAACCATAATACTCTCAGGTTCAGACATTAAAAGGACAATAAAATTGCTTAGGAGGTATTCTCTCCAGTTAATAAGTAAAATGTAATTCACCAAACTTACTTAAACTTCTGGGGAATTGACAAGAATGTTAATAAACTAAAGTGGTTGAGGAGTCTATTAATTTTGGACGGTGTAATTTATATTCATATACTCTCTAGAAATAGTTGCCTAGACAAAAATCCTCATGGTCTGCAGCACTTCTATAGTTTTCCGTCCACTCCCTGCCCTTGAAAGGACTTTTTCCCCCGTGGATGCAAAGCCCTCTGCCCACCATTACAAGACTGTGTGCTGCCTGCAGCTGCTGGAGGTGTCCAAGCAAACAGGGCATTGTGAAGCATTTTCCTCCAAATGTATGGAAGGGATGCCCAAGCAGCCTCCTTCAAGGCCTTTTTGTTCAGATAATCCCAGGCAGACTGCTCACAGCTGGTGTAGGCAGAAAGATCCTGCTTTTGAGACATGTAAAAGTTGCGACCCTGCTGACAGAGTTTCCTCTCCATGTTATGGATTTTCTTTTTCTTTTGTGTTCATTTGACAGACTGGAGGATTGAAACAACCAAGGGATTAGTGTTTGTTCGGTTTTAAAACATTGCAGAAAACCATTTTGCTAGAATAACACATCACTCACTCTGAGGGCTGTTCTGCCCTCCCGGGAGTGACACTACTCTGCTGTCACCAGCCAGGATTTTCTGCCATTTTTTGTTATGACACCTTTACTGCTGGATGAGCAGGATTGCATCTAACACCTCATTTTCCACACAGCACAGCCCTTACCCACCCCAGTGAAAATACCGTGGCCATGCTATTGATCTGCACTTAGCTAAATGACAGAGAACTGTATTGTCTGTCCCCTCCATCGGGTTACTCACTGCTTCTTGGTGCCATGAGGGCTTTAGAATAAAATTTCCAGAGTTTGCGCTGGAAATGTGTACATTGAATCTTTCAAAATGCATTACTGTAGCAACTGTATTAAATACCATTGACAGTAAATACTATTTAACTAGTATTCTACCCAATTTCTTTCTTTTTTTTCCTTTTTTCTTTTTTTGTCCCAGGCAGGTATATTATTAGGAATTTGATATTAGAGAGCAAAACATTTCAATCTCCCACAAGATAACAGTAATAAGATGTGACAACAACTGTAATTTGTGCATTAGAATAGATCAAAAGAGCTGTTTTCAAGGTGTGACAGTGGCTCATTTGCAAAGGCAGATGTGCGACATTTTGTAAGCCTGGGACATGGCTCCGATTGTTCTGCGTTGCAATTGTTACAGCCACGGCTCTTTCAGCTGCTGATGCGCTTGATCACTGACACTAGGAACGTATTTACTGAATGGGGCAAATATTTAAGGGCCTGAAATGATAATAAAAGAGCCTGTCGGATTTGGGGCAGGGAGAAAGAGCAGAATAAAACCGCAAACAGTGAGATTATGAAAGTTCCTCCACCATTCTAAGTCTGTCTGGTAGCTACACCATCACCAGAAGAACCACATGCTTGGCTTTAATCACGGAAATCTCAAACATAACACAGAGCAGAGGTAGCCCAACAATCTCATCTGAGGTTAGGTATGAAGGTAAAAGCGCTGAGAGCCAATTGTAAATTACAGTGAACCCTCTCTGTTTCCTGTATGTCACCTTTTTTTTTCTTTTCTTTTTTTTTTTCTCTCTCCTGAGGATCGGGGAAAGGCTGACTTCTCTTTGCTGCTTCCTACAGGTGCACAAAATATAATCTCACTACTGCTCCTCCTCTGCAATATTCAGTCAACAGAGTGCACATAGATGGATCCCATGCAGGCTAAACACACCCAGTTCCCGCAGATTATGTCCAGTTTCCCACCTGCACACGCTCCTTTTCTCAGTCTTGGTAGGGGAAACTATTTCCTACAATAACAACTATAAACCAAAATAAATGTTTGAGAGCGAGAGAATGATTTATTTGTGTTTGATGTGTTCTGCTTCCCACCATACAATTTAATTCAATAGTACTGCTCCACACAACTGATGTGATTTATTGTGATTCTCTAGCAGCTGATGGTTTTATTTTGAAGTTGTTACCTTATTGATTAGATTTTTTGTATGTTTCATGTTTACTTGTTTGTATCTCCTTGAAAATACTTTCCACGCTTCATTTTTTCTATAGTGCAGTTCTACTTATTTATTATAACACAGAATTTTACAGAATATACAACATAATACTAATGCAAGGTTCATGGTCAATCTGAAAGATCAAAAACAAGACTTAAATTCTCCTGTCTGAATGTGTCTTCTGAAAATTTAATTATTCCTCATTATCTGTGATTTACCTCTTAAAGCTTTCTGTTAAGTTACAAGAGATCTAAAAGGATATTATTTTCAGTCCTGGCCACAGAATGTCACAGCAGAATATTAAAAGCTCAAATAGAGTACGAAATATGAAAAGCTATTGCCACAATTTACAAAGCACCAGGAATAAGTCCTGCTTTCAATTATTTCTCAAGTTCATCCACTGAGTCTGATCCCCTACTGCCTGCATAATATATACATTTAAATCTATACAAAGTGGGTTAGAAAGCACTCCTGGTCTGCTCTGTGCACATTTCAGCTTGACATGACACTGATAAAGAGGCACAGGAGAGTCACTTGTTTCCAAAAAAGATGCTTTAGTTTAACAGAAAATATTATCTATAAACGTTATATATATATGAGCTGGAGAGGAAACATAAACTGTATTTCTATCATGTCCTGTCAAAGCACCTGGCTGCAGTTTTCATTGAGTTTAATGGGACGTACTTTGTTTCTCTTGAAATCAGAGCAGAAAGGTAACATCCGTTTCACAGAACAGATTGTTAATGTCTCTACACTTTCTAGAACAGTATTAGCCTCAGAAAAACACAAAAACATGTAGCAGGTCTCTGGCTAAAAGAGGTTAAGCACAGTTGCGTTGTGTGGAGATAGCAGAGGAGGAGGAAAAGTACCAGTTCAGGGTTGAGCCACTGCCTGCAGCCTTTTGGCTCCCTGCAGAGCAGATTCATGCCACAGGTGGGCATGAAGAGAAGGACACATCCCAAGGGAAGGGATGGGCTGGAGCTAGCAGGAGTCAGGGTGTCAAGAAGCTGTGGCACAGTCTGCTGAGGCTCCTTCCCTATGGCCACCTAAGCAGCTCGCTTACAGGGCTGTGGAGGAGACCAGTGCCCAGGCATCATCTGCAGGGGACTCTGAGGAGAGGTCCGACCTGGCCACAGCCATTTTTGGTTGGTTCTGGCCAGCTCCATGGGCTCCTCCCTGAGTGCCAGTGACACTGAACTGTTCTGGACAGCTGAGCTGGGGCATTTCCTCCTGCAGCACATCATATCTTGTGCTTAGAAGGAAGTGGGGTGAATTCAAATGTACAAGGAAGACCCCAGATAGGTGTACAGGAGAGAGGGGAAAGTTCTTGTGGAATATGTTGTGAGAATATCTGTTGCTCTTACATGCGGTAAAAATATACAGGGTTGATTTAGGGCTTTACAGCATTCCTGTAAAAAAGCTTTGAAGGGTGATGGAGGTTCGTGTCAGCTGTCCCCAGCAGCTTATTAACATGAGCTTTGGAGCAGCCGATGGGCTGATGAGTAGCTCACAAGCCTGTCAAAGTCTCACCAGTGTCACTACCTCTCCCACATATTTCCCCCAGGGCTCTGCTACTTACTGCCGGTGAATTTTGCAGTAACTTATGGCTTTCCACCAGTCATTCACGATAAGCGAATCCAAACCCCTTCCTCTTTCCCCCTCTTGCTCGAAGCAAGTCCACAGATCTTCACACAACCTTCAGCACACACCTCACTCCTTTCTGCAGGACTGAACCCAGTGGCTGTGAGTGAGGCCACTCAGCACCAACAGCAGTTACTGGCTGCAAGGCTGGAATGGATCATCGGGCACCCACCAGACTCCTGGAGCAGAAGCAGAGACACAAAGCTGGGAAACCCTCCAGGGAGGAGGAAAGAGAGACAGGTGGCCACTGAATGCTGACATCAGTCATCTCCATGCCCTAACACCCAAGGCTGCAGTAGAACAAAGGTTCTGGCGCATTGCACAGCATTAGGCAACATGATAACATTTCTACCGGGCTGAAATGTTTTTGCATTACCTAATTTTGGGTGTCTTAAATAAGTCAGAGAAGTACAGGATGCTATAATGCAATCATTTCATTAACATGCCATAACTAATGATTTTTATCAACCCTATAGGAAAAGAGACAGTGTTGAAAGAAAGTTGTATTCCCAGCATTGTCTGGTCCTTCCTCCTACCCTGAAAAAAAACCAGAGCGCCTTCTTCTGCCAAGAGAAATGTAGCCAAGTAACTCCAGACATCTATGTGCCTAGTAGTGGAGACTAGTTTCCTGGAAATAAGACCACAGATTTCACTAAAAGTATTATGTCTTTTCATGTGATAGAATACCAACAACGTAGAACCGAAATCATAAATACTAGAGTAGGGGCAATGGAGCATTTAATGGATTCATTTGGCCTCTTTGTTTTTCTTTGTTAATTCTTCATGAGCTGATTTGAACAAGCCCTACTTATTCGCCCACTAATTCATGCAAAGATATTTCTATCTATAGACAGCTTGCAAATTATACACTGCCACTGCTGTCTCACAGTGTAAACAATCACATAAATTATATAGTACCAACTCTATTTGATGACCGCTCACTGAAAAAAAAAGACAAAGCACACAAAAAGTGTCACATCACTTGTGACAAAAATACTGACCATCAATCGCAGTGAGAATCCTTATCTCTGTGCAGCTTTGCTTATGTTTTCACATGTTCGTGGTGCAAACACACTTTCCCATCTGTACATTCTCCAACAGACCTGGAGAATGATACAGCTTTTGAGACAGGTCCTTTTAAATGATATGAAATTTCTGGCATAAGAAAGAGCTCCAAGATATGGGGTAGCTTCACCTGTATTAAAATAGAAGTGTAACCTAGAATTAGAACATTATATTCAGTCAGGGTAAGTAAAAGGGGACGCTGAGAAAATTTTAAATACATGGCTCTACCTCTCTCCATTTGTATTTGTTGCTGATCAGTTTACAGGTTAGCACCACGTGACCTGTAGAATCTACCGGTTTTGAAGGTATATTGCCCTGCTTTATGGTTTGGGTGGTTTTAGACTGGAAGGAGAGCAAGGCTGAAGACCTTGTTGGGAGTAGGGGACATTGGCAGTTAACAGAAGTTCTGACAAGGGGCACCTGGAACAACTCCCATTAACTTCCTGAATGGCGAGTTTTTAGAGCACCACTTTCAAATAATATTAAAATTGTAAATACAATGTGAAGTTTTGTAGTTACAGAATAAATTCTACTCCATTAAAATAATAAACAAAACTGACAGGATATTAAACTGAGTTTCCATGAAAACAATTCTCTGTGGTCTCCTGTGCAAGTTCCTCATCTCAGAGCTTGATTAGCCATTGCCATCGAGAGCAACCAACAGCTTAAGGGAGAAAAGCAGGCAGTCCAATCCAATTTGACCCTGAAATGATTTTTTTTGTTTGCTTTTTGGTTTGTCTGTTTGTTTGTTGGCATGGGGTTTTTTTAACACTGTCTAACTCACATGACTTGAACACAAAACTGCCAGACATATTTAATCCCAGACAGTTCTTAATCTATGAAAGAGTATAAAAACTTAAAACAGTAAAAAGCCACAAAATCAAATACCAAATGTCAAGTACAACCCAAAAAGGACTAAAACAGTCAACCAGTTGATCTTGTGTAGACAATAAACTATTAGTGGTTACAATCATTTAAAAGCTCATCTCCTGTTGGCCCTGCCTAAGCTTGCAGTTGGTTGTTATTACGAATACTTGCTGGAGCAAACATTTCTCCTCGTACACCCCACTCTTTGTGAATCCCATGGTTTGGTTATTAAGGCATTTCCACATTCATTCACTGCATCTACTATGCTACTCTGCCCCTGACTTAGTGAAAAGAGAATACATAATAAAAAGGCAACCAAAAATGGTAAAGAAAGGCAGGAGCCTTGTATAGTATGGGGTACAATCTTGTACCTGGTGGTCTTTGATCTTTGTGAGACTCTTCCAAGTCTTAATGTCAGACAAATAAGAAATAACAAGCACGGCAAGACAGTAACATTGTGAAGCTTAGGCAGTGTTAGATGGTGGTTTTGACATTTCAGACAAATTAGGCAGATGAACTTAGCACTGATATTTCTTTGCAAGAAGTGGTGACATATTAGTGACAAGGGAGGAAAGAATTGAGCGCATATAGAGAGGGGTGAAAACACTTTGGTGGAATCTTGTAATTAAAGTTGTACCTCTTATATTATTGTTCATCACATTTTGTCCCACAGAGCTCTTGCAGCCAGAAGAAATACTTTGTGAAATACATTCCCCTTGTTTATTCCCTGTCTGTCTGTCTCTGTGTGAGGATGTAATGCTTTTGTCCCTCGCTGTATGAGAATAAATGTGGGAAACTTTTTGGAAGCTGACGGACGTCGTTTTGAGCAAGACTACACAGTGATGGCATGAGTAGGCTGCATACAACCTTGAACGAACACAACTGCTGAAAGAGACTGTTAAATGAGGAAGAAAGACAGTGAAGCAAGAGAAGAATGAGGAACATCTACCAGAGAAGCTGGAGGAGGACAGCAATGTGTTGACATTTAGATAGCCAGTTTGATGCTAGCTTAGAGTGTGTGAACAGCGCCATTTAACCAATGAAACGTAACCTTTAGGAGTGTGATAAGGCATGAAGAGTATATTAACCACTTGGGTGAGATTAATAAATGGCTTTGCTTTATAGCTCTCATAGAGCTGTGGAAGTCCACTATTCTCCTGCAAATAAATACTTATGTAGGAAAGAAATCAGGGCAGTTCATGAAAGAATAATGAATGACCATGCTTCACATTGGCATTTATTGTTCAGATCTATTATTAAATGGACTTCAAGGATATGTAGGGACTTTGAATAACTGTAACTGTAATGTACAGTCTCCATAAACCCTAAGTCTAGCATTTGAAGATAAGACTGAACCTTGCAAACTGGGATACATGTAATTGTACTGCTGGGTATAATTTATCCATCCTAATAATACAGTTACATTAATACTAGTCCCTAAGCAATAATCTATGTTGAGCTAGCAGATATCATAGTCTCATATGCATAATTCAAGAAAATTATTAAGATGATTGCAGATTTCCTGTGGGTAATATTTAGATTTAGGTTTAGTAATGCTAGACTTTGCAACACATAGCCCTAGTTTCTACAGACATAAGAGTGACAGCATATCTGGTATACATCAGTCCAAGGTACTTAGTTTGCCCCTAGGCTGTTTGCTGTCTCTGTTTTTCCTTTTCAGAAACATATATTAAGTCACAAATTTCAGATTTGTGGAGGGGAACATATTCATAGTAGTATGACAGAAAAGCATTTACACCACAGCTGATTAGGTTCTTGATCCATTTGTGAATGAGTCAAATTTCAAATCTGATCCAAAGCATTTTTATTCTTCATTATCCCTTTATATCTTTTATGCCCTTTATGAGCAAAGAAATTTTTCACTTATTTCCTGCTAGAGTTTTAATTATTTATCCCCATATTGCAAAGGAAATCTGTCTGATCCTACCTTTGCATTTTAAAAAGAAAACACTTTTTTTTTTAATCTTTTGTGTAACATTATTACCTATCCCATTTTCAATTATTAGCTTTATTTTTCTTATAAATGTAACCAGAATTTCTTTTTAAATCCAGTAGAAAGTCTGGCCTGCTAGTAAATTCTTTAAGGATCTGATACAGAGAACATAGCAATCACTCCAACAGTCTTGAAACTTCCTTAAGGGGGTATGTACAACAAACCCAAAACTTGCTGGTTTAGGCAACAGGGGATAGAGACACTGATGGAGAATGTCACCAAAATGACACACTAAAACTTAATAACTCTGCACAGAAAAGCACAAAGTTACTGGTATTTACTTTGCAAGAATAAACGTGTGAAAATACATATTCTATTTGCTACTAGGTCTTTTGTTCGTACCACTCACTATGGTGAAACAATACAAATTTCCCTCTTGTAGGGCCTATAAGCCACAGAAAGTGCAATTTCACTGTCAGAAAAATTTTAAACCTATCCCAGATACAGGAAAGAGCAGCACATTTGTTGAAGTATTTACTTAAGAAAGTCAAAACAATTTATTTTGGGGACTGTAAATGTCTGCACAGACAGTCTTTTGGCACCAAATTGCTCATTTAATCTGGAGGCATTCTTCTTGATCTTAGTGAATCTCTAGGTATTCAGGAAAGTTAGACTGGGGATTTTTGGTTCATTCATTGGTTTTACTTACACATTGCACTGAATTTCCCCAGCACAGTAACACACAGTTCTTCCTCTGATTCAATTCAAGTTCCAAAATTCCATTGCCAAGTCAAAGGAAAGCTCTGACTGCATCATTCACATTTCAATAAAAATGGCAATTCACTTGAAAATTACAAAGGTGTTAACACCCACCCAAAACACTCCCTTCAAAATTTGTAAGCATTTGCAGGACCCTGATGTGCCAGGATTTTTGAGTTGCTAAATCAGGGAACAGCCCATGCTTTGCTAATAAGAACTGACTGCAGCATCTCAGAAAACAGTGAAAGTCATTCTATAAATAGTGACAGTTTCTGTTACAAAATGCATTTACATATACTAAATCAAGATGTCATCATTAAGGTAACCATTCCAGAGGACTGTATAATAAAGCCATTAATAATATCCTACTGCATACAATGCTGGGGAAAGAATCTGCTTGAGACAAGGTAATAATTTTTTGTATTTGGAGAGAAACTGTTATATTCTCATCAATTTGATATGAATTACTAGTAGTTAAAAAAATAAGGCAAACATACAAGTCTATTAATAACATACACTGTCATAGGTCTTCTACGGCTTTAATAAGTATATCAAAGTGTTTTCATAATTACAATCAGCTGAATAGCTGTTTGAGTGAGTGATGCAATTTAAATGACAAAATTAAAATGTTTCAACTATTTTCCTGCAAATTTGAAATGGCTCCTCAAAGGTTCTAAAGTGCCAGTGGAGCACCAGGATACTCTGTAGTCCGTGATTGTCTGCTGTTTGCAATCAGTCTCCAATTTATCATGCTGCTTCCAATAAAATATTAATGTAATCAGATGAAATTATTCCCCTTGCAGCCCCACATGTGGTTTGGAGTCAGTGTTTCATTTGCTACTGTTCTAAATGAGTATGTGGTGCTCCAAGGAAGTAAGAGATAGTGAGAGAACAAAAGGTGCTAACTTAAAAACAATACCTGAAGTAGCATTATAGTACTACACAGCATTAGGAAGTACTATATATTACTCTGGCCTTGAAACATCACCCCTGAGATCCCAGAAGCTTCCTAGTGGAGGGGAATATTTGAGAGCATTACCACACAATTACTTTTGTCCAAACAATAGCAGTACTTTAATTAACAGCAGAAAAGCTATAAACTGTGAACATCAAAAGTCTGTAAAAAAAAAAGTTACCACAATAACATAGTGGCACAATTAGTCACCATTAGTGGAGCTATAGATTGTAAGTGATTAAAAATGAGTCTTAGATAAAGAGGGTGAATTTGACTAAAAATGTCTCCATTATAAAGATTTGACCTTCTTACCCTTTAAATCCGAACATTAATCTGGAGATGAAAATCAAGTTACAACTGAACAGAGACAATTACGTTTCAATTTTACTTGACAGTAAGCTCAGGTTTCAAATCTAATACAGTTAGTTTGTGACCTCGGGCACCTCATCTAAAGTTCTTTCCATCTCTAAATGAAGGTAATACTTTCCAGTCTTTGTAAAGAGCTTTGAAACCTTTGCTGAATGTTATTATTTACGTCTACACCCCTGAAAGCATAACTCAACAAGATGACTGTGTTTGCACATCTGAGTATGGATGGTGTTGTGAACATAATATTTACTCTATCTGTACCCAAACAAATTTTGCTAGAAATATCACACCAGATGACTTAATAACACTTTGGTTGTTTTGTTTTTCAAACAGAGCCCTGAACAAAACTCTGGATCCTGCCAGAAAAGATGTATTTGACTTTCTTCACAGAAATCTATCCACTGAAATCCATGAGACTGGTCACATGCCTCAGTTCAGGCTTAAGCACACACCTGTACAACCAGAATTTAAGTGAGCGTAAATTATGAAACCAGTCCTTTTTAATCCATGCAAAGTCAACACATCCTACATCAACCTCATCTCAATGACTTTGTCCTCCTGTATCCGGACTTCTCACACTCCCACTGAAGTCCTTGAATCAATGTCTTATTAACTCCAATGACAGATGAACTACAGCTTCTTTTCATTCATTACAGATTCTTGCTATCACCTAAAGAATTGTCTGGTCTCACCCTCTGTGTTTTTAAAGTGTTCGGCTTAGTAATATTAGAAAAAGGAACTAGAGTGCTGACTGATGGCAGGATTGATAGATTCGTATTAGTAGTGATGACGCCAGTGAATATACTGTCTCATTAAAAAAAAAAGAAAGATTGGAAATGTATAAGCATGAAAGAAGTAGTTCTCTTTTAGCATCTATGCTAACAAGCTATTAGATTATCTCCTTCTCAAGCTCTGTAAGCATTGCCCTGTTTCTAAGGGACACCTATATTTTAATTACCATACGTGAAAGAGGAAAGAAGATGACATTTAGCATTAAAGTACAGGGCAAAAGAACACATCCAGTTTTTTGCTAAGCAGTATGACAGCACAGCCACTGGTATCAAGTACATTTGTGTAGCTGCAGAAATGCCCTTAGAGACCTCTCAGTGTCTCATGCATTACCAGATTTCACACTTGAGTAAGATTCTCTTGTCTCCTAAACTGCCTATGCAATTCTGCAAACAGGGGTGAGAAGGTGTACCCACAATATATCCTGCACCTTCACTGTGTGCCTGCTGTGACATAAGGTAGTTGGATTGGCACAAAAATATCAGTCATCTCAGGGAGTGAGGTATTTTTCCGACATCGCTAACTCCTGAGAAGGTGATAGAATACCCTCTCCTCTAAAGAAAGTGATTATTATTACTTATTCTTAAGCCTTCTAGGTTGCATTAATTCTTGGCTTCGAGCCTGGTGCCACCAGCAGGACTTTGGGTTTTTAGACCATGGGGCAATCTACATGATGCCTGGCCTGCTGCTGGCAGATGAGGTACATTCTGTCCCAAAGCGGGAGAAGGATTTTATCACAGGAGTTGGCAGGGCTCATTGAAAGAGCTTTAAACTAGATTCGAAAGGGGAAAGGGGAAAAACCAGGCTCACTAGAGACAAGCCTGGGATGTTTGTGGGATGGTGTGCCAGCTCCACTGCTATCTCAGGGGTTGTAAAGGACAGTGGGCCATGTGATATATATATATGCTATAGATGAGGCAGAACTCACGGTAGTGCCTGAGAATGATCAAGCAGGGACTAGACCCTTCCCACGCAAAAAGGTGCACCAACTAAAATGCATCTATGCCAATGCATGTAGCATGGGCAATAAGCAGGAAGAGCTTGAAGCTATTGTCCAGCAGGAAAACTATGATGTAATTGTCCTTATAGAAACATGGTGGGATGAATCCCATAACTGGAACACTATGGTGGATGGCTGTAGGCTATTCAGAAAGGATAGGCGCAGAAGAAGAGGCAGTGGTGTGGCCCTGTATGTTAAGGAAGGTCTCAACTGTCTTGAGCATGATGATGATGGTGATGATAGGGTTGAATGCTTATGAGTAAGAATCAGGGGGAAGGCTAACAAGGCAGATGTCATGGTAGTGGTCTGTTAAAGACCACCCATTCAGGATGACGAGGTTGATGAAGAGTTCTACAGGTGGCTGGGTAAGGTCTTAGAATTGCTATCCCTTGTTCTTGTGGGGGACTTCAACTTACTACATGTCTGTTGGAAATACAGCAGACAGGAAGCAGTCCCAGAGATTCTTGGATTGTGTGGAAGATAACTTCCTAACACAATTGGTGACCAAATCAACTAGGGAAGGCTCTCTACTAGAACTCCTGTTTGTGAAAAGAGAAGGACTAATGGAAGATGTGAAGGTTAGTGGCTGTCTAGGGCAAAGCAACCATGAGGTGGTGGAGTTTTCAATTCTTAGGGAAGTAAGGAGAAAGGTCAATAGAACTAAATCCTTGGACTTCCAGAAGGCAGACTTTGACATGTTTAGGAGATTGGTCAATGGTGTCCCTTGGGAGGTAGCCCTCAAGGACAAAGGAGTCCAGGAAGACTGGACATTCCTCGAGAGGGAAATCCTCAAGGCACAGGAGCTAGCTGTCCCTGTGTACCGTAAAACGAGCTGGTGTGGTAGAAGACCAGCCTGGCTAAACAGAGAGCTTTGGGCAGAAGTCAGGAAGAAAAGGAAAGTCTACCTTCTATGGAAGAAGGGGCAGGCAAATCCAGAAGAGTACAAGGTTGTTGCAAATTTATGTAGGGAGAAAATTAGAAAGGCCAAAGCTCAGCTAGAACTTAATCTGGCCAACATCATCAAAGATGATAAAAATTTCTGTAAGTACATTAACAGTAAAAGAAGAGCTAAGGAGAATCTCTACCCTCTACTGGATGTGGGAGGGAACCTTGTTTCTTCCAACCAAAGACATTCTGTGATTCTGTGATTCACTTCCACCCCTATGCTCCATATCCATCCAGCCCCATGGATGGCTTTCATTCCAAATCATGGAGGTGACTCTCGCTATTTAAAAGAAAGTGGAAGAATTTAGCACTGTGGACTACAGATGAGCTGTCCCCACAAATGAACTTCTGAAAAAACACAGGCATTTTAGAGTGCATAAGAGTAATGCACAACAGGCACATACCATGTGGCTTTAGTTTTCTAAAGTGAAACCTTTAGAAACAACTTTTGTTCACTTCAGTCAAAAATAAAAATAAATACTACAAACAGGAAAAGATAGATGAAATATTCTACTCCCGGGCTGTGTCTTTTGAATTCCAAATTTTCCTCAGGAAGTGATCTTTTCCAGCCAAGTCTGAAACAGCCCAAAACTTGGAACAACTGACACAGTGTCCGTTTAGTTTCAGTAGTGCTGGTGGGCACTGCTGCAAAAACCCATGGCTGATATTCATGTAAAAGTCCTCCTTTTTTCTCTTCACTCAGGCAAGCAGCAGGAGAATTTGAAATGTAAAACACATTCGTATGTGACAATGGAAAAAAAAATCACGTAGAAGAAGACAAGGAGGAATTGAAGTTACTCACTCAAACAAGTCAGGC
This sequence comes from Actenoides hombroni, assembly GCA_024336885.1. NCBI lineage: Eukaryota > Metazoa > Chordata > Aves > Coraciiformes > Alcedinidae > Actenoides > Actenoides hombroni. The sequence goes on along the minus strand of WUAM01000101.1, from coordinate 2,174,307 downwards.
TGACAAATTGCTTCTGCTGTCTCCATTCATCCACATAATGGCTCCCCCATTCCCTGGCCAGTTATAGAAGAATAATTATCTCTTTCAGATCAGCTGCCTTGGCTTCATCATAAATCAATTCTTTCCTCCCCTCTTGCACACCCACTGCCTCCTTCCCCTTTTTTATCAACACATCTTTCCCTTAAGCCTTTCCAAGTCCAGCTTTTGATTGACTACATGAATCTGATGACCAAAGCCTCCTGTGAATTCCCCACTTTTATCACTCAACCCAAAATCCTTCTTTTCTTGGCATAGCTGAGCTTGAGCTTGTGATGAGATCGCAGAGCTCAAAGGTGAACAAACTGGTCATCTGACATAAAGAACAACATGAGATGAGAGAAGCTGAGCTGAGCCTGACTTTGCAAGGGGAACTTCTGGCCTTTTCAAAGCTCCACACATACCTCACACTGATAAAAAAGCCATGGCCCATCCAGTAAAGCATTTATGCTTGTGTGTAGTCTCATTAATGATGCAGAGGTCATTGCAGAACCAAGTGTGTGTGAACAGCCGTACTCGAGGAATCATCATGCAAGTTTAAGCTCACTGCTGACGCTGGGTATTAGCTGGGCAGTTGGATACCGTCATGTTTGGGATGGACTTGCCCAAAATGGGCTGAACTCTGTTAATTAGTAAGGCAGGAAATAAAGGTTTTTCCTCACTCCTGCAGGACAAATGCTGTGCCTGGGCTCTTTGCTGCTCTCTTAGATATTGTTGACCCTCAAATGGACTCCCCTTGGTACTAGTCAGCCCTGCATCCTGCACTACCTCTGCTTCTGCAATCCCAAATTGTTCAGTGCTGGCAGAGAGATGCTTTGACCCCCCTCCTTCTGGCTGCTTTAATCCACCCAGCCATCTGACACTTTCCCACTTTCACTGTTCACCTCTCACTTCCATTAGCTTCGAACCTTCAGCAGCCAAATCACGGCTCTGCTGGAGTCAGTGGCAAAAATCACACACTCCCAGAAAGCCCTGGTTTCATCTGAGCTGTCACCAGAACAAATAGCTGGAGGGATTAGCTGATGCCCCAGTGATGGACAGAGTGCCTTCATGCTGAAATGCCTTTTGTGCACAGTCCATTGGCTTCATATGATTCCATGTTAGAAGCTCTTATTCATTTCTCTGTCTACTATTGTGTGAGATTTTTTTTAGTATTATTACAGTATCTTGGATACTTTAAAGTTTAAAAAGGCCTTTTTAATGCTTTAAATGGACTGGTCAAAATTCCATAATTTGCTGCTAAGAAACAAGGAGAAAAACTATCCAGTGAATTTCCCTTCTTTTCTCTCTTATTTCTCATTGAGGTTTCCTGAAATACATGTGTCAGGACAGAGATTTTTCTCATGCCTCCCTGCCAGACAAAACTGGATGGAGAAAGAACTCTCAGGGAGCTCTGGTGAAAATAATGCTGGATATAATCAGGAGAAAATTTCAGATACCCATCTTATAGTTATTTAAAACCCAAAAGACCAAATGGCCTGAGCAGTAGCAGGTTTTTTTCCCCTTCTTTTATTTACACATTCTGGTCCTCAGAAATGTAATAAAATAAACTTGACACACTGCTTGGGCAAGATCTGTGAGAAGTAATCTCCCACTGCTGAGTTATGAGTGTTTAAAAAAAAAAAAAGACACAAACATATCTTACCCCATACAGCAACAACAGTCTATGGACAGTGGTTTGGGTGCAGTTGTTTTCTTCCCAGGGCCAAACACTGCAAGCCTTAATCTGCGAGTTTTGGAGATCTCTTCTTTTTTAAGGTCCTGACACAAAGCCCTTTGTTTTTATAAAGTGCATGGTTCTGGTTAACAGTAAAAGACTGCTACTGTGTGGCACGGCTGGCAGACTCCAGAAGGGCTTTGAACAGAAGAGAAAAGGAAACACAGGCACATCAAAGCAGAGCTGACAGGGGAAGAAGAACCCATTTGCAGCACCTTGGCTGGCTTTCCTCTTTCAGATTTCACATGACCTCTTTCCACGGGGTGTGGCAGGGGCAGAGTGGGCTGAACCAGCATCAGGCTGCAATCAAGTGGAGTTCACCCATTTCCTTAGAGAGCCTGAGATGACTGCCACCACAGGGAAGAGGTAAGAGCCTAATGAGCCTGAAAAGCTCTCAACAGCCACACAATAAGCTTCTCAGCATTATATGCAGGTTTCTGATGTGTGTATTTGATGCTACTTCCTTCCTTCCCTAGTCCCTGACTTGCTTAATTAAATGCCCCCTGTGAGAACAACAGGTAGATTCATTGTGCTTGCAGCTAAGGCAGAAGTAATTACATTATACCTTTTCTTTGGCACCCGGACATATATTCTAACCCCTAAGTTGTACATGAGGAATAAATCACCAAGGAGATGGCCATATTCCTTCCCTCCATCATCTCTCTCCCTTGCCACATGAAGAGAGCAAGCGGCTCTACTGCTGCCTTCAGAGCAGTAAAGCTGTGCAGACACAGCAGCATCTGGGCTACTTCTCCCATCTTCCTGAGCCTTCTGAAAGAGTAGATTTCTCCAGTTTTATTTCAGCTACCTGTGAGGAGCGGGAAGGTGGCTGCATCCTGCCGCTTGGCTGGAGAGCATGAAGGTTCTGCTCGTCTTTCTCCCCACCTCACACAATTCTCACTGACAGCTGCACATTTCCCAGACATGCCCAGTAAGGTACTTGCAAACTGCCAGCATGGCTGCCTGGCACCAGGAAATTTTCAGCAGAAGTGCTCATATCCCAAGACCGCCATGCCCACGGTGGGCTTTCATGCTCATTGTCTGGTTGGTTGCTCTTGCCATCCTCCCTCAAGAAAAATCCTCATTATGGCTGTGCTCTCCTCCATGCCCTGAGATTCACTTCTATGCAGGGAAGTTTGGCTCAGCCTGATGCAGACACAGGAGCTGCAAAATCAAGGCCTTTCTCTCTACTGGGGTGGCTGGGGTTTGATTACATGACAGGACACCAGACTGGCCGGGGTGTCATAGTGAACATGCCCAGACCTTCACTTACATGGGGACTAAGGATGAAATAAGGCTTTTCAGTTTAAGAAAGCCAGGTTTTACTGAACATAAACTAAAAGGCTTGGTTTCTGAAATATAGAAATTCCAAAGACACTCAGTAAAGCAGCACAGAAATGAGGAATATTTATAGCTCTGTCTCTCTCTGACAACTGCATGCTTGCTTCCAAGATTGCACTCAGCCGAGTGCCTCTGACCCCTGGAAAGTGCTTTCACTTGCATCCTTTAACCATCTTGGTGTACAAAACATGAGACTTGCTGCCATGATCTCAGAGCCTTCAGCTTTTCAGGAATACAGCTCTGCTCCCGGCTGCTGTCTCCGTTTGGAGAGCTAAGATGTGCAGCAGTCTTACGGGAGACACACACAGCTTTGGGCAACTGTCAAGGCCCTGGCTTGACTTCCAGCAAAAAATGCTCATCTTCATCAACTATATATAGGGATTTAGGCCTCCAGACTGAGGTGGTCTGAATTAAAATTCAGTTTTGTGCCAAGAGCAGAGAAGAAACATCCAAAAAGAGGAGCAAACACTGCAATTTCACATCTAGGGTTGGTTCCTTGCCCCTTCTGCACAAAGCCAGTGGGTACGGCGACACAAAAATGTCCATAGCAATGGATAAAACTGGTTGTTTAATTAGCCAGGAGGAGCGCAGCCAATTACAGAGGAAGGAATTTGATGGATAAGAGCACACTAATTAGGATATAGCCAGAAATTTGGTGTTTGGATTTTGTGTGTCTTTTAAAAGCCTCTCAGAGGGTGGCCCTGAATGCAAAATTGGACAGAAATTGCTGTGCTTATAGGCAGGGACAGGTCTTTGGCTCCAGGAGATGCTATCTTCCTTCTTCATGACCATCTCAGCTATGGCAGGTGATGACTTTTGGACCTTTGCAAATCCTTCTCCTGTGTGAATTCCTGGTGCCACAGCCTCTGAGTTTTTGTAGTTTGATCTTCAAGGGTCTGATTTAATGTCCATTGCATTTTTATTAGAAATTTGTCACCTCTGATTTTTAGCAGTAACATTGAGATCCAACATGCAGATTTTAAAATGCTTAAAGGGGGAAATGTTGAGAAATATAAAGCTCCATCAAGATGCCATATAGGAATATCTGCAATTATTAATGTGTCTAAGGAGCAAAGGTCCAGCTTTAGTTATGCACAAGAGCTTATATACAGCATTGATCCAAGTAGACACACATTCCAGGAGGTAAAAGACTTGTCCAGTAAGAGATAAATCAATCAATTTCTCTCATTCTGAATTACAGAAAAAAAAAAACCAATTAATTTTGTTTACCCACGTTTGCTAAGCAAGTTCACCCCATGACCTATAAAATAAAAGCTCATATTTAAAATCCATTCTCTGCTCTACTGCAAAAGAACAATTAGGAAATAACTCTGCAATAGCATTGGGTGTACCAGACTGAAACATATGCTCTCAATCACAGATAACAACAATTATTTATGAGAGGGTGGGGTGGTGTTGATATAAATTCCTCCACAGAAAACCCTAAACCAACACATTCTGCTTGAAGAGTTAGTGAGAAAAGAGAATAAATAGGATTTGAAAGAAAACCACCAGCAGTTTAGCTAATACTTTTGTACAAAGAATGAACCAGAGCCAAGCCAGACACATTTGTGAAAATGGGGCCCTGTGGAATTAAATATATTGCTGATAAAATTGCAGAAATATCTACCAGTTGTAACAGAAATTGGATGGTATAAAAGATGCTGGATCTTGACATGGTGAGAGACCAGATAAGGTGGCCTTCCTACTTACATCTGAACATGGAAAGAAGAAACACTTTTATTCCCCTCTTACATGTGAGGAGTTGATGGGTGAAAAGGTGATGGCTATTTCTGCAACAGGAAATAAAATAGGCTGAAGCCCCTTCCCTGGCTTTGAGAAAATGGCACGGCTCAATCTCATGTTTTTAATTTATTTTCTCTCTAAAACACAATTCTAGGTAGTGTTTGATGATGGGATGTCTCCCAGGTTGGAACGCTGAACTGTGGCTGGGCAAGGGCTGGAAAAGGCTCCATGAGGCAGGCTGGATGTCCTGATTTGAGCTGTAAGTTAGTTCTGTTCAGTGCTTTTACTTTTCAGCCAAGTCTCTTCTAAGTAACTGCACTTTCTGAAGTTATTGACGTATTTTCGCAGACTGTGTCCACTTCTAGTGGTCATAACACTTGATGTTTAGAGTTACTACCAAGGATTGGTGTGTGCAGAAAGGTTCTTGCTTGTACTTGCTCTGATGGAGACCAAGGTCACTGCTAAATCTTGTGTGTCACATTGGGAATGTAGAAAGTAAAATGCTGCACCTACAAGGAGAAGCAGACAAGACAGGTGATCCTAAACTGACCAACAAGGTATTTCATTTAATATATGTCTTATTATGTATAAAGCTGAGGGATCACAAGGGTCGAGCTCCCTTCTTCAATGGTCAGCATCTGTGGAGGACTCTGTCCATTCTGCCTTTGGTCCCAATCTGTGTGTTCCTGAATCCATTTCCTAAATCCAGCTCCTGAATCTGCTGCTGCATCCAGTCTGGGACTTCCCCAGTGCCTGCCCACAGCATCAGTGGTGATTGGTGACAGAATTGCCATCGGGAGTTGGATTCAATATTGGTTTTTTATATATGCGTATATATTTTATTGTTATTATTTTTATTAAAGCTGTTTTACTTTTCTAGTTCATAAGTCTCTCTCTGTTATTCCCTTTTTCTTCCCTCTGGGAAGGGAGAACGGTTAGTAGAGAGTGTTTGTAATTCACCTAGTGGCCAGCCCAGCCCTAACACTTGACATTGGACCATACCAGGAACAAGTGAGCACATGTTGTTTGAAGTGCCCCGTCACTGTCATCTTGGTGCTCAGATACTTTCATCAGTATTTGAAACATTTTACAACCGACTAAGCCTCAAATCAACAGCTAGCAGATATATTAATATTACTCAAAAGACCTTCTCATCATGCTGCCTTTATTCAGGGAAAGAAAAAGATAAGACATAGCATTTTGCCCGGGGCAAGAGTATGGGAATTATTGTCTGGTCTGTAACCATAAGCAAGGGGAGGATGTTAAACTCAGCCCTGTTCCCCTGTTCCCACCCAGCTCGGGTAAGGATGCTTACATGCTTTATCATGCCACTTTCATGTTTTATTTAACTGAGAAATCCATAAAGTCCCTTTAAATAGAAACAAATATCTGAATAATTTATCCAGGAGTAATTTCCGTTTCATTCCTGAGTCTGCTGCAGTCGATATTGCCTGCTGCTGGGAGCTAGTGCAAACACTAGTGCAAGCGCACAGGCTGCGGGGTGCCAGGAGGAACAGCGAGCACAGAAAGGCACGTGTGCCCACACTCAGCCTGCTTCTGGGCTGCATCCAAAGCCTGAGGTCTCCACTGACCTCAAAAACAGACCCTTCTCACTCGCAACCTGAGAGCTGCAGGCCCGCACAGGCTCAATGGTTTGCTGGGTTGCTGAGTGCCCTGGCTGCACCCCAATGAGGCAGGAAGGAGGTGAGGGGGTGAGGCTGCTATGCCACCCCCACCTCTCAGGACCCGCAGGTTGCATCCAGGAGCACGCAGACAGGGAGAGCGAGGTTTCCTCTGGCTCTGCTCCCACCATGCAGCTGCTCTGACCTTTGCATCCACCCAAGAGAGCAGCTGGGAACAAGCAAGCAGGGACCGAGATGGGGGGGGCTGCCCTTTGCAGGGGCATTCAAAACTTGAAGTGGGTTAAAACAGCCACGGCACAGAAGTGCAGTCTGGGCAGCAAAGGCAGATCATGGGGAAGGCTGTATTTACCTGCATAACGTGTCCCTTGTAGGAAGCAGGAACCAATTAGCCAGTGCTTTCAAATTGCTGTTATAACACAAAGTGATAATATTTAGCCATGGAAGTCAGATTTGCCAATTCTGTGCCGTCAGTCCTGTGTCCGCTCCTTGAACAAATCAAGCTTTAGCATCATGTTAATTCTGCACAGCTCATTGAGGTTTTAAAGTACTCATTGTGTGCTGTGTGGCAAAAAAAAACACAACCCTGGAAAGGAGGAATTTTTAACGCAGTGTGATGGTTTGTGCTGAAACCTGATCAAAGAGCAGCTTTTCTAGGTATTTTCCACAATCAGATGAAAAATGTAAATATCCGTTCAGCATTGGTTCCAGCTGCAAAATCCATCTGTGCTGACTGAACCTGCACTCTTCGTTCTGTTGCAAAATGAAGTCACTCTTAAGAGACACAGTAGATACTTTACTTCAGGATAGAATGTACAATTTTCACCATGTCATAATTTATCTTGCTAAAGGTCAAAAATATGCAGATTTGGTAAAGTCTTGAAGAACTGTGCATAATCCAGAATGCTCCAAGGAATATGTGCATAACATTACTTCTGTCCCATTTGTGATCTTGAATAGACAAATCTTTTTGCATTTCTTCTGACTGTGAAGTCAATGAAAGGGCATATTTTTCTGCTAATTAGACTCCAGGAGATTGCCTCAACTCTTCAAGAACTACCAACCTTTTTTTTTTACCTCTTTCTTCTTCAATCACAGAGAAAGCCTTTGTGCCACTTTTGTTTCTTCTCTAGTGAAGTGATTATTGAAACATCTAACGATTTTGCTCCTTTGCTTGTTGAAAAATCTTTTATAAGTTTATTATAAACAGGCTTGTAAACTAAATAGATGATCAGACGTCTCCGTTCTAGAAGGTGTGTGGGAAAGTGTTTTCCCAAATGGCTCAGTGTCTGTGAGAAGAAAAATATTTGTCTATGGTATGGCTTGAAAAGACTTAGTATTTTCCCAGTGTCCTGCACCAGAAAACCTGCATACTCCTTTTTAAATGTTCTTTGTAAGATTTTGGGGATACGAGAAGGGATGGGGAGACGTAAACCTGAACTCCCATGATAATATTATACAGGTGGCTATTATAACAGTGCACAAATGGCATCAGGGCACCATCAGGGAGAGCTGTGCTTGTGGCAGTGCTTACTCTGAGAGTACTGCAATCTTTCCTGTGTGTGCTCTCAGAAAAGATGAATGAATGGATGTCATCTTTTGAAAGGTGCTTAGGCCTCGTAATGCCTCCTGCTACTTAAATTTTGTATGATTTGCAGCTTCATCCAGTTTCAGGAGCGTTTTAAGAAAGATGCTTTGGAAGTAGCTAAATTCCTTTATTAAGGTCTTAAATGCCTTTCAGACTCTGGTCCTCAGAGGCCTGCATCCTGCAGGCTGGCGAGGGAATCATGGCTCTGTCTACCACTTTTGATGTCCCTGCTTGTGGTTTTCATAGATTAACTCTTGCAAATGAGGTTGCAGCCATCCAAGATATTACCAGCTTCTGCCACTTGCTCCCCCTGACTACTGACTGTGTTGGTCCCAAATCCAGGATGATAGATTGGAATGTGCATCCACACATCGGTTACCTCTGTTTGGGGCTTCATTAGCAGGTCAATCCCCATCACCCCTGCCAGACACACAAACCACTGGCAGAGGTGGGTGACAGATGCTGCGAGTGAAGTTCTGCCTCTCCTAAAACCACCAGGGCTCATTTGCAAGAGCACTAGGTCATTTTGACATTGCAGGGCTCAGCACATCAATGCTCAAATACCCTTGAAGCTCTGGGCACACACCTGAGCTCATGCAGCAGGTTGGTGACAGCCCTGCAGAGGAAAGGCAAGTCTCCTGACTCCCAGCACATTGCTCAGTTGTGGCACCCACAGCCTTACGTTAACTTCACTTGTTTTGTACTCAAAAGCTTTGTTATTTGTATTCAGTGAAATAAATTGGGTTATTATACATGTCTCTAACAGTACTTGTAAAACATCAGAACCCCTATTCATAAGCCCATGATTGCCCTTGTATTCTTCCATTTGTATTTCTTTCTACCTGCATTCGTTCTTCACACCTTACAATGAGCAGCAAAAACCCATTTCATTAGGACAGTAGCAAAAGTACTAATGGTGCATTCTGGCCAAACAAAGGCTGCAGGAAACATCCAGAACATTCAGAATATTAATATTGTTGAAACAGAAATATAAGAAAGTAGGATAGAAGCCTGAATGCTTCTTACTTGTTCCTGGCTTTAAAATGGTTGAAGGCAGAAATTATACACAGGGTGGAGGGAACTATAGTAGGGCAGCCTGCAGAGTGTATTCTGCTGTGAACTAAACCTGCTGAGAGAGCACCCCTGCCACTACCACAAGTCTCTCCCAACAGACATCAAAATCCTTCTTCACACCACTTGAGCTGCATCGTTCTGGCTTCCTGGTCCTGTGGGGCTTGAGCTGAAGTACAGCAGTCTGCTGGGCCATACTGGGTCATTCAGTTTTGTTACTCTCTGTTCACTGCACAAAGACATGTAGCTCTGTCCCTCCTTTCTTTCTTCCGATGTTTTTATACTAAAAAGATTCCCATTAGCGACAACCTCCAACTTTGTATATGCTCTTCCATGCACAGAGTGACTCAGTCTGTGGCTACTGTCTGGTGTTGGCCAGAGAAATAAAAACCACAGCAGCCCTCAAGTAACTCTCCTCTTCATGGCCACCTGCTCTTCTGGATCCAGGTGCTATCAAACATTCACGTGTATGATATTGAGCATGATATGCCCCTCTTCTTCGTCATCTTAACACATTTGGTTCCTCCTGTCTGGCAGAGGCTAAAAGCAGACCTAAAGTGGCACTTAGTGGCTTGTCAGGCTCTAGTCAGGAGTCTGAGGAGCTGCTGCTCTTTCTTGCATTTAATTGATATTCATCTCTGTCATCAAGGGACGCAGGTGAAAGGTTGCTGTTTCACCAAGGCGTAGCTACTCATCTGGAGCAGACACAGCCTGCAGAGCGTGGTACAGCCTGCAGAGCGTGGTGCAGCCCGCAGAGCGTGGCGCAGCACTGCCTGGATGTCAGACATGGCAGCAGACTATTCTGGATCCCATTTTCTGGTTCCCATCCAGGCTTGGTGTCAATCATTTTTTGGACACTGCATTCAGACTGGCTCAGGAGGCAAAATGAGAGGAGCAGAAGCAGACAGTATGTAATGTGGCCCACAGTCAGTCTTTTACTCAAAGGCTGTTTGGTCACTGAACAATTAACACCTCAAATACCTTATTCTACCAGAAAGTATCATCCCAAACCAGATTTTTTTGTCTGTCACATACAAAATGAGTGCAGTGGTGATGAGCTCTGTAACAGCAGTCACATTCTGATTCCTCCCTTTAGAGCAATCCTTCACCCTCTGAGACAAGAATGGTGAATGCATGTCAGAGGCTGGTGCACCATTTCTGAATTAAGAACAAATATTATCTCTAAGCATGACCTACAGAGGGAAGCAAAGAGAGCCCCAAATATGCAATGAAGATGTCAACAACATCCACTTCAGCGTTAGGAACCAAGAGCTGAGTCAAAATCGATACGGTACCATTACTGTCAGTCGAGCTCTTCCAGGGGATGTGACCATCTCTTTACATGCTGCCTGAGTACACAAACCCGGTGGAAAGGGACAGACCAGCCTTGAAGACTGCCAACACAGCCCTTTACTCACACTGGGCTTAGGCTGTCACCGCGCGTAATAATGAATAAACAAAATTATAGCTCATGGTAACAGTACGTATTGATGGGAACAGTTTGTATTTTGGTCAATGTTTCAGTGAGGTTCCTACCCACTGGTGGAAATGCTGATCAGCAGAGGGCTGGCCTGAGGCAGCAGAAGAAAGGAACATTACTAGGTGCTGATTGATGCTTTATTGGACTGTAATACTAGAAGCTTTTGCTTGCAAGAATCAAATCCCTCTCTTGGGGCTTTATTTTGCTAGTACCTATGGGAACCAGCTGGGCTGGCTGCCTAGAGAAAAGACAAAACAAACTAGTCAGGAAGTTTATGGTGATTTAAGATAGATGCTGATTAGTGATTCACATTCGTGTGAATAATAATATAAATAACAGAGAATGGGAACAGTTGCTAGTGTATTTCTCTATTGCTTCCCAAGAAAAAAGAGAGCTGCTGTGTATAAGTTCAAGTTGAGAATTTTCCCATTGCAGCAGACCTATTTTATTGCAAAGAAGAAAGCAATACCCTGGAGAGGTAAAGATGTACAGTATTGTCGATGTTAGAAATTCTGCACTGAGGACGTTTATGTCAGTGAATTGATTGGGAAGGAAAAAAAAAAGTAACTTTTTCTTTGAAACATAAACAAGAAATACTCTCTCGGGGGCAAACGACGTGCTGCAAAAATTTGGAACAAGGCCCCATGGGCCTGCTCCAGCAATGGCAGAGCTGCAAGAGTTTAACACTTAAAAACCAGCCCTGGAGGGACAGAGCTGGTGTGGTTTGCTCACTAGATACAGCCTACAGCATTGCTGCTGGCCTGGGCCGAGAGATGAACAGCCTCTCATTATCTCCTTGCTCTGCTGGAATTCAGTCAATTATGGTCAAATTCTGAGAAAAAGCTATTTGCTGGACTTTATTGTGAATCTTTTGAAACGTTCTGTCTGGTTTCAGTGAAGGAAAGTACCGTGATTTGACACCTGAAGTTTTATTTCCTGCCTTTAAAGCAGAATGGGTCATTTTTCAGCAGACTGTATCTTCTTCAAAAGACTATTGTGCTGCAGAATTAAATGCCTTGCCTCAGGAAATGGCTTTAGAGACTCTGAACTTCTTAAGTGACTTCATCAAATTCAGAGGTTAGGAAGAGAGAGAATTGTAAGTTTTTAGTCTGGCCTGAGGAAAAAGCTTGTTTCTGTAACAGAACCAGAGGAGGAGCTCTGGGATTAGGCAGACTGCCAGTGAAGAAGATGTCCTTTCTTGCAGGCTGGTTGAATTTCTGGTGGATCCAGGACATATTTGACACTGAAGGAGCGGAACAACCACCCTGGGAGTGAGGTTTCACCAAAGAGACTTTTGGTTCTAAACTGCAGCTTCTTTCTCTTTGCAGCCAGAAGCAAACTGTCATTGAGGCTGGGCCCTGTCAAGTCTGGTTGATGTAAAGAGCACCATGTAGTTTTTTAAGCCACCTTGCCATTTCTTCTTGACCTCTTTTATAGGGCTGTATGACACCTTGTATGTTTTCAGGTGGCTTGAATAGCCAATCTTGTTTTCTTTCCAGATTTGTGATTGCGCTTCTTGGTATCTTCTTCCCTTTCCAATGATGAATTTAGGTATATCTTCTCCTGCATTGATTTCTCTATCTGCCTTCTCTCTTTTTTTCTCTCTGTCTACACCACCAACTTCTGTTCTCTTTTCACACTTTTTCCTTGCTTTGGGATTTCTCACCAGAAGTCACTGATCATGAGAAGAGGATTTTTCCAAGCCTGGGATTTTGTTGCATGATCAGGGCGGACTCCAAGTATGTGGAGAGATACATCATAATGGAAAATAGCTGCAGTATTCTAGTTCTGTTCACACAGCTCTTAAAATAGAAAGAAAGGACTCTTTGTAGGCTGTAGTTCAGATATTTGTCTGATGCCATGCTAGAAAGACATCTGACTCATGAGCCCAGTTGTATTTAGCTGCAACATTTAGAGATGCTACCATACTCAACTGTCTGCTCTCCCCTTTGACCAGCAGTTATTGTCTTCATACCAGAAATAGCACAAAATGGATGTTCTCATCTTAACCTCCCCACGCTCATCATCATCCATGGTATCATCTTAGGACACTGGTGATGACAGGCTTGCTCTGAAAAACTGCTCTGCAAATTGAGGCAAAGACCTGTGGGGGTTTTTTTCTGCTGCAAGGTCACTAACTCAGGCAGAGGGGTGCAGAAGGCACTTGGGAATCTGCCAGTTTGTCTCCCATTTTCAGAGAGTTGCCCACACACTGGGAAATTATGGCTTTCCAAAACCTTTCTGGACCTTTGTTTGCATCTGTGCAGTCAGCAGACCTAAGTATGGAGGGGAAGAGTTGCCTGTGAAATACAGGTGCAGGTTTCCCGTGGTCACCTGCAGTCAGCTGAATGGAGTGCAGAGAGCAGAATGGAAACGTATTTAAATTATGAATTGGACTTTGAGATAACGATTGAATTTTTCATTGCACCCCCACATGTCCAGTATTGTAGGTGAGAGAAAAAATTGCAAGATGTCATTGGCAGGATCCACAGATAGACAGTGCACATATGAACTGGCTTGTGGGGGTGGCATGAGGAGGGTCCCTGGCCCCAGCTAGGGACAGGTGAGGGGTTCATGGCTCAGTGACAGTCCTTCAAGCAGCTGTTGTGTGGGATGGGGAGGGGTCTCTATGTCCATTGCTATGAATCCAACAACTTCCACCAGTGCTGAATTCTCTCTGCATTGAGTCTGAGACAGATAATTAAAACAGAGGCATTAATTTGGGTCACAGAGACTAAGTAACACCAAGCTAGAATGTAATTTAAGCTGCATAAGAACTAAGGCTTCATTCCGAATATGAGTGTGCCGGGCAAATATTTTTTAATTTGCCCAAATCAGCTGTGCAGGCAGCCAAAACCTTGACCCCATCCACCCATCTCAAGTACAGTTTATGCAGGTCTTAAGCCCAGGTCAGTCTGTCTGGCCTACAGATACACATGGGGTTCACGGGGTTTGTCTCAAGTGCAAGACAGAAACAAGCTGGTGTCACCCCCAGCATTGGGCAGCATGGTACCGTGGGGCCTAGGATGGCTGAGGAGCTGTTTCACTGCCTGGATCAGTCTGTTTCTCTATGTCTGTGGGAGCACAGGGGATATGTTAGCTGGCGGCACAGTTTCTTGCTCAGAAAGGAGGGGAATGAGGGTACCCACCACATTTCACCTGGCTGCCGAAGAGCCATCTGGTGCTAATGATTTCCCTAGACTACTGCTGTGCATTGGGCCTGAATTTCCAACCCATAGGTGAAAGGCTTCTTCACTTATTAGGTTTTTAACTGTCCAACCATCAGTCCAGTTCTTAAGTAGCAATTAATGAGAAGACGGAGTTAGAGCTTGTAACTGGGAGGAGCCTTACAAAAGAAGATTAATAAAGAGATGAGGAAAGGGCTGAGGAGGGCATGAGATCTGGGCAGTTTATGTACCCAGGCTGTTGCCATGAACTCTGACAAAAATCATGTCCAGAGCAGAAAGTCCCACAGGGCTTCTGCTTTAGCCCAAGCTTTTTTTTGGCCCTTTCCTGAATAGCAGTTTTCAACAAAGGGGGGCCTCTTCTATGCTGTAGTTCTGCATTTCCATCCAAAGCCATTACACAGACTGGATTGCCTCTGTTTTGCCAAATCCACAAAGGTAACGCAGGAAGGAATTTCCCTGTAACATATTTCAGCACAAGAGTTGGATGTTCAGCATCAGGTTAAAAGGCACATTATTTATGGGAGAAAAGATTCCAGCAAAGTTTCTCAGGTTACTTCCCTATAACCTGTATTTCTTCACCATTCATCAGGCCTCTTGTTCTCTGTGCATAAGTAGGCTCCTTATTTACACCATATGCAGCAGACGTGTGCTCCAAACAGCAGGAATGGGCTGAGACACAGGTTATCAGCGACTTACCCAGAGCCACTCGACAGATGTTTTGTGTAACCCTGTGCTTTCTCATGCAATGAAATATGCTCAAGAAAGCAGCCAGTATCTGCTCCTGAGAGACACTGCTTAGATGCTGAGCCTGCTAGAGACACATGCACATACCCCAAATGCTGTGACAATGCAACCACAAATGTTTCGGAGGTGGGGAAGAGATATGTTCAAATACTGCATCATAATGGAGCTTTTTCAGCTCATGGGGATTACAGTGGACGTTTTCAGTTGATCTTTTTATTGTGTACCTGTTAAAGTAGCAGAAGAAAGCTGCTACTGAAAAGCAATAAATGGCATCAAGAGCCATTTCACAAAGGAGCTGGCTAACCTGGTCAGCCCCCTAAGTTTTGAATATCTGTTGTATTATGGCTGTCATGTTGCAAACCTGTTATCTCTAGACTTGAATGGTCCAATGTGTTCTCGATTGGGACAGCCTTTGAGGGAGCCCTGCGTGCTCTCAGAGGTGCGATCAATGGCCATGGGCAGCTCCCGATAGCTGAAGGCTTTATCCAAAACTTGCTGACCCCATGGGAAAGATACCTGTTGATTACATGGCCACTTCTCATCCTCAACATGGCCACAGTCTCTTGTCTGGCTTCACAGTTGATCTTTTTTAACTAGGGGGATGAGCTAATATTAGTGATCTTCTGTAGTGCAGGACGTGCATGACATGGGCAGCCTGGGAGGCACGCTTGGAAAACAGGGTTATTCAACATCCAATCAGTACAGACTTTCAGTAGCTTTCTCAGCATTAGCCAAGGCTTGCACATCATCGACTTCTAAAGTGTTTCGGAAAACATAACAGTAAAGTAAAAGAAATAGTTTGTCCAGCAGGATTTCTCAGAGTGGCAGAACCACTGTTTTTAGACCAATAGAGCTGTTAGGTGCTACAGCAGAGTTATAAGAGTGCAGAAGTTTCAGATATCCACTAATGTGTTTATGTGGCTGTAACAGACAGGGCACAGCCATCTATAGCGTTAGTGCAAATGCTTTTCCATTCTTTGCACTAATTATGAGAAATATATTGTTTCATGGACTGCTGCTTACACAAGTTTTGGTGGAGGATCAAAGTTTAAAAAAACATATTTATTTTTTAATGCATGTGAAATGGTAGGTAAGGGTTGGAACAAAATATCAACCCTGGAGCTATTTTTCAGGTTACAGGGAGAAAATAAATTATAATTTTACTGGCAATTAAGAACATCCCTAGAGTTAAATATAACAGCACTTTCCCATAGCTGGAGTGAAGCTGTATGTGTCATCACTTCTGCTCCTTTCAGGGCTCCATAAATGGTGCCATTTTAGGTGCCAAGGTGCACATAGATACAAGATTTAAGGGGAAATCATTCTTAAAATTGAAATTTTTGAATGAATTGAAACCAAAATGTTGACCATTTTAGCACTGCTTTCTCCTTGTTTGCATTCAAAAACATCTGCACTGGAAGACATGCAGGCTAGCAAACTGGGGGAAAGAAATGCCATTAGCACATGCCAGAACTTGTTTTACTTGTTTAGTAGTGGATTTCTTATCTATGTGATAAGACAGGAGCAATACTGCACGTCTTTGGCCTCTGTCCAGCAAACCCCTGAAGGACATGCTTCATTTTAAGCATCTTAAGCATTCTTCACTTTTAGTAAATAAATCTACTCATGTGCTTGACACAGATGGAGAAAAGGGAGCGCATGGAAGCTGTTGTCACAGGGTTGGGGAAATACAATGAGAATGTGCAGCTGGAAAAGAGTGCCCATTTATATATGCATAAGTTTTATTTGTATCAACCATATAAGTAACTGATACTTTCCTTGAACAGATGAGACCACATTGTCTTTAAAATATCCTCCATTTCTGAGGTTAAATAATTCTTCAACATTTAAAATAAGTGCAGCAGAATGGGACACTTTATGGCTTGTTTCTCCCCATTTGCTTAAACAAGAGAATATAAGACGGTAAGCACAGAAAATTTCTGCCTAAGGATTTTGGAAAATCCAATCTTTCATTCTGTGGTTTGAAGTAAGCAGTTATGGGATATGAAAAAGTGTAATAATTCTTTATGGCTTGCATGATATGCACATTTCCTCACCAGCTAACTCCTCATGCCCTGACCACTGCAGTAATTAAGGAAATGAACATTTAACAGTTTGGAGACAGCTCTGTTAGATACTGACTGATCAAGACTCCATCACTTTCCATTAAGAATGTACCTGGCAATACACCACTCAGAGGCAACACACACCTAAATTAAGCCATCCCTCAAGTAGGGCTTTCCTAGTTAAAGTCCATGCTGGACAGGATGTGCTTTATTGCAAGTCCTCATTCTCACATATGCATCCCATCCACACACCTCACATTTATCTTGGAGTAGTTGCTGCTCTTTGCCTGGTGACTGAAGATGGGTAGAGGAGGGAGGAAGAAGAGGTGTGACTACCCTACACAACCCTCAGATCCTAAAACCTCCCACATACCTTGCAACCATCCATTCTCTGTGCCCCACCATTAGCTCCCTTGACTTCAGAGTTAAACCCCAATTTCCTGGTCTTGTGATCATCCCTGGAGATCTTGACTCACTGATCTTGAAGGGACATTTCAGCCCAGCAAAGACATGTGTTTACATTGTTGTCAATGCAAAATGTTTTTCTACTCTTGAATACAAGTAAACTGTATTGCCTCACATCACAGCAGGGCTGGCAGGGTCTTAGCCATGAAAGACTGCTCTCACCTTGCACCACTCCATCAGAAAAGAGCACAAAACCAAACATACAGGTTCGTTTTTCCTACGAGGACTAGTGTTCAGAATGGCTGGCAAGGAAATCTATAGAGTCCACCATGGCTTACTGGGATTATTTGGGGTGTCTCCATGACAAGTTAGGTCAAATGTCCACAACAGTGTTTTTGGGGATGTTGTCCGTAAGGGACTACTACAAAAAGCAGCAAACAAATATAGGGAATATTCTGGCTGGGAACCTGCAAGGCAACTAAAAGGCATGTGCCCCTGTAGCCCAGTAAGTGTCTACAATGGTGGACAAAAGCCAAGGTCACCAAACTGCTGTGCTGTTCAGTTTTGGGTCTCCAGTCCAGACTAAGGGCTGGCTTTCCACACTCCTGCTCAAGCATGTCCACTAGCAGAGACCGTCAGAAACATGTGTGGGAAGGAAGCAACCCACAACAGACAGGACAAAACCAAAACAGAAAAAAGAGCCAAAGAACAGGCTCAAGGTGTTAAGTGCTCCTTCAGAGCCTTAACAAGCTGCTGACATGGTGCCTAGCTGGGAAGCTGAGGTCAGCACGAGACTTGGTGCTATAGACTTATAGGCAGGTTCTATATGGTGGTGACCATATGAATGCTTCACCTAGAGTTATTCTTTTTTCTTAGCTGTCAGCTGTGTACGTTAGATAGCAAATACTTACTTTGTGCTCTTCAGCTGTGTGCATTCTTCATACAGAGCCTCTGTGATCATGGTAAATGTTGCCCAAAGTGACCCAGAGAGGGACAATAAGAACAGTGTTTGAGAACCAACAACCAGCAGCCAACAGGCTCTCTTGATCCAGTCAATGTGACTGTTATGTAGACATTTGGATTTGGACATACCTGGCATGTTTTCCAGCTCCACAATCATCCTCTCAGTCTGTTTGCACTGTTGTCACCTGATAGGTTTCCTCCCCAGCTTTGCTGGGCACAATCTGCAACACAATAAGGAACACGGAGGTGATGCTGAGTCATGCCAACACCCACCTCCTGCATTAGTCACAAAATGCAGGGGAAATGTTACTGTAACTGGCTTATCCCCTATAACATGTTGGAGGTTGGATAGCTGGTCCAGTTTCCATTTATTTGTGCTGCTAATATGGCACAGAGAACAAACAAAGCTGCCCAAATGAAGCTGTCAGAGACTCCTCACGACACAGGAGCTTTCTTAGGAGACAACAAGCTGGCACAGACACCTTTCTGCCAGCCTACAAAATTCAGTATAATGAGCAAGCCAGGGAGAGGATAAGGCAGGCTGTGTAGCACGCTGGCACATCCTTGGCGGAGGCAGCAGTTGGAGACAGGAAAATGAACACACTGTCCCATTAGAGACACTTGACTTGCTGGCTCGTGTCCCTAAGGAGTCCTTTGTGGGCACAGCAGAGCTCAGACATTCAGGGCAGGAACCAGCCCTGCTCTAAATCACCTTCTGACAGGACACTGCCGTTCCTCAGACTGAGAGGTGGTGAAAGCAGGATGGTGTGAATCTCCCTGTTAACACCCCCCTTAATCCATTCTAGGGTTTGCAGAGCTCCCTGGCCTGGGACTGAGAGCAGAAAGGAGCTTTATGCTATGCCTCTATGTCCTGAGCTCTGCCAAGATGAGAGGGATCCCAAAGCAAAGCTGGAAACCCACCCTAAACCCTTTTATTCAGATAACCCTGCCCCTGTAATACAAGCATCTGGCCAGCTCAGGTGCAGCAAGTCCTTCTTTCCTTCCTTATTTCCAGGATCTGTTTTACCCACTATTAGTGCCTTCTTTCCTCTCTTCCCTCCATTGAGCAGTTGCCAAGGGCATTTTCTATGCAGCTTGGCCCTTAACGTTTTGCCCTAAGCAAGCAGCCAGGACTCCAGCTGCCTAACTCCACTGCAGCTGGATGCTTACAGAGAGCTACAGATCCCCAACCCCGAGGTAAGCCAAGATAGCAATGCTGAAAATACACTCAAACTGAGGCTTGTATCTGGGTCACATAGCTGCCAAAACCACCCCCGTTCTGTTGAAACAGCTATTGAATTTGCTTCTAGAAGGAAAAAGACAGTAACATGCCAAGTGACGCTAATTGTTAAGCTGCACTGAGCAAGTATAATGCGCCTCTGCAGATTACCTGGGAACACTTTTTTCCCCTGTTTTGTAATGCATTTTGAGGGAGGAATGGGGGAATTGAGCAAGGTGAATGCATAATCCGTGAAAATCTGAGAAAAGGCCTAGCTCTTCCAAGGGAACACTTGCAGTAGAAAAATGTTACCTATCGGTTAGACTTCTGTAGGCAAAATACTAAGGTCTTACAGATTTGAGGAGGACAAAATCCCTCAAAATTACCCAAACCATCATCAACTGATATATCAATGTTATTAACTCATCCCAGGCAAAAGTCTAGCTTTTCTCTGTACCTCTTTCAGCACTGATTAGGAAGGTGGAGATGGCACTGGGAGAAAGAGAGCTCCTGCTTTGGAAATTGTGATAAACCATGGAGAATCTAACACTACCATTTCTTTACTGTCTTTAAGCCATACAAACAAACTTCTTTTTATCATCACGTTTTCAGAAAAGAGATACCAACCTACCAAAAAAGCCCAAATTTGTTCTGGATTGGGTTAACATGGTAGATTTGTGAAAGATGATGTAAAACCTTGCTGAGCATACTACTGCCAATACTCATCAGAAAAGTCCCATTGGAGGGATTATTTTAACAACAATTTCAGAGTAGCAAATTGAGGGCCAGCAGGTTTTGTTTCTGTGTCTGTTACCAAGTCTTGATAGAAATAATTTCACACCTGCATCTGTTCCTCTTTCCCAAATTACAGAGTGCAGTGCTCATCCAGGAGGAATCCAGATGACTGTTCAGGGACAAAAGAGCTGTTCAACTTAAATAAAGGTGGGAGAACTTGGTGATTAATTTGTCTTCTTTTTTTTGTGTATTTGGAGAAGGGGAAAAGAAAGTGGTGGAGTAATTGTACTTAACTATACCAAGAGTTTTGCAGCCCTGACTTCATGAGAGCTTTTGAGTTGCTTGAAGATCATCAGCTGGGAGATGCTTCCTAAATACAGTGCGGAACTATTTGAAGGTGGGAACACATGATGCAGCAGCTGAAGAGTGTTGTGCTCAGGTTGTTTGCACTCGTTTGTACTTCTTGGTCTTTTTTTAGAAAGCTGTATGTTTAAGTTGCTGTGGCTGTGCAACGTGGTGTGTGGAGAGAGGCTGTTGTGTACAGCTCACTGTGTAGCACCATGCACCCGCCCTGGATGCTGGGGATTACAGATTTGCTGCAGGTGTGTGTGGTTGCACTGAGGTTTGGGTTTTACTTCTACCAGTGACTCTTTTTTTTCCAGGCAAAAGGACTTTGAGAAAGTAATTAAAACCTTTTGAAAGCCGTGACTTAACATACCCAGCTGCTGTTGTAGGTTCAGTAGAATCAGTGGAAGATTCACTGTGGCAAGGCTACAACTTAATCTCAGGAAGGTTTACACAGACATTTCACCTTATCCATTTTGCATTTTCATTAGACAAGACGTGTCTAAAGATAAGAATGTGCACAAATGTCCAAGGTTTCATGACCCTTAACGGTGGAAAAGAAGAGGGAAGCAGGCTTCCAGATGAAGTTTTAGACAACATCTGATGTGAAATCATTTGGGCCCTCTGGTGTCCCACGATTATGGCTGGTTCTGGTACCAGGGACTCTCTCAATTACCCTCATGTCATAAAGCACATAATGATTTTTAGTGTTTTAACTAGGGAAGAAATGTAGCCTAATATTTAGGTTGTTTTCCCATTTATTTGCACTCATTTCTAAATGGGAAAAAAAGAGGAAATAAAGAAGAGAGTAACAACAGTGGCATAGCTTAAAATCTTTTTTAGTCAAATGCAGATGTAACCAGGAAAAAGGAAAGTCCACCTTCTGCAGAAAACCTTTATTCAAATATATGAAAAAATACTGATCTTGGTATCCGGATGCAGAGGATATTGAAAGGAAACACTGGACAGAAGTAATCAGCTTCCACATGTGAATTTTAGCCCTAGTAAAATTCACTGCAGTAATTTGCCATCTCTAAAGGTGAGGGTGGCTTTGTTTTCCAATTTGGGTTTGGAGAACTACAGAATGCTGAATGCTGCTGTCAGAACTGGATGACACTTGACAAGAGCATAAAGTAATTTTATTCCTGGGTAAGTCTGACAAATTATTTGGCCTGGGCAACTTAACAAGGCCGTAAGAGATTGGAATCACTAGAGAATGATATCATGGCCAATGGGCTAGAGGCAGCTCTGTTTTTTTCTGTCTAAGCTGTGGGTCATTATGGATGTATGACAAAATATGTTCCAGGACTTTGAAGATTTGAGAAGCCTTAATATGAAATGGTAGCAGCTGCTCATATCACAGACAAGGAAGAAGATCCTTTTACAGGCAAATAAGGAAAGTTACAAAAAGATATATTTTCCCTGCATTTTAAATGTGGTGGGTACAATGCTGCATTGCTTCCAGCCTTAGCTGAGACTTAAAATTGCACCACATGTATACATGGATATCCTTTGCTTAGTAAAAACGCTTTATAAAATCTTTTTCCAAGCATGCTTTCAGTATGGCTCTACCTGAAACACCTTTTAAAAGCAGTAGCCACATGGGAGTAACATTTCTAAGGAACATTTTCCCTTTCTTTGCCCTGTGCTGTTCAACCAGCAACAGCTGCACCTGTGAGGAACCATAAAGCCTCTGGGGACCATATTCTGCTACGAACAGGTATTTTCTGTAGGTACTTTTAGGAGGTCATCACTTAAGAGATCTCAGATCTGTTACTTATTGCCTCTCATTGCATGGTTCTTCTGGAGCAGGTGTCTAATCCAGTATCTATACATCATTTCCTAGGAGCCTGCTTCCATTCAAGCAGGCAAATGTTTATTTTTATTTGATTTCATGTCGTCTTTTCATATATCTCATCCTCCTTTATCCTGCTTTTGCCAACTGTTGCTTCAGTGAACTAACACTGTTTCTGTTGCTACAGCAAATACTTCCTCAAGAATGTTCAAAGCTGTGTGTGTTGGAATATTTTGCTGAATCAGGAATTCTTTATATAGCAATATCCTACAGTGTGTGTACAGATGGAGGACTTGGATGTGGAACACTCTCAGCTACTGCTACAGACAAACTGTGAAAAATTAACCTTTTTCTCTGCGGCAAAAGACTCCCTTTTTAATGCAGTTACTACTTTGCTCACAACGGAACAGACTTGCCATGACAAAAGTCAACATGTAAGTCACATTGTAAGGATAGCTTAGTCTAGTCTTCTCTAGTTATTAAAATGGCTGAAAAAAAATGCTTATAACAGTGAGAATGTCAGTCTTGTCCAGACAAGGAGTGCAGAGCATCCTAAACAATCCCTGTGAGGGTGTCCATATCACAGAGAGCTCAAAACAGTGGTGGAGAGAATGATGATCCTCATAAAGACTTAGCTTAAGAGAGGAGAACTTTTCCCTTACCAAGGGCTGACAAGGACTGTAAAATAAATTTAAAAAAAAACAACATCAAAACCCCAGCAATATGTGCTACCCACTAATAACATGAAAACAGCAAGGATCAACTCCCATCAAGCTAATACAATGCTTCTGCCTGCCTTCCACTCACTTAGCCAGCTGTGGGTCATATATGCTGGAATGTAGATTGCCTCAGACTAGTTTAGGAGCAGTGATAGACACTTAAGAGGTACTCCAAAGTGCAATGCTGTGGCTATTATTTTAAATACAGATGTGGTATGGAGGAGATTTCATAGAAGAATAAGGAGACAACTTTGTTTCTGTGAATGGCTGTCCTGAGGCCCTTTTTGGAATATTTAGGTCCATTTTGTCTTCCACATTTCACGAAATAAGTTGAAAAATTGAAAAGAGGGGAGAAAATATCACCAGGGGGACTAAAAACATAGAAATATCTCTCAATGTAATATACTTAATTCCTCCAAGAGACCCAAGTTATATTTAGTTTACCTCTGTCTGAAGTTAAAAGTCTGGTTGATCACAGTTTACAAAGATCTACCCAAGGAAGTGTCAGGCAGCCTTTGAGCACTGCATGTTGGGAGCCAACTGGAAACTGAAACTGGACCAGGTCACTCTCCTAATGAGACACAGAAACTGTCAGGCTAACTAACTGTTCAAATAACTTATCTACAGATATGATAGATCTTCCTGTATTTGATATATTGAAGTCTAAGGTGCTTGTCTTTCAAAGACAGAACATAAATAACAGTGATGTACTTCTGAAAAAGGTTATGAGATTGGTTCTTTCACCTCTTTCTGGTCTAGAGCCTGCTGGAGCCCACTGGAAATATTTCCATAGGATTTAGAGCCAAAGAATATGACTATACTGCCTGGTAAGATAGACACTGTATGCTGAATCTGTAACCATGAGTGGAGGAGAGCACAGTGCCTGGGGAGCTCAGATTATACCTGAGTAGGCATGCTCAGCCATATGTACAGGAGTGACTGGATGGAGAGTGGGATGAATATGAAGGAGTCCTGGATTAGGGCTGTTCTGAAGGCTGCTCTTTAAGTGCAGTTGACATGTAGCTGAGAACGCTTTTGGCCTCCATGCCACTGACCACCTTCTATCAAGTCTTAACATCCTGAGACTAGTCAAGATGTGATCATTTTGTCTTGGGAGACATTTGGGCAGTCTGCTGTAAATTTTCTTGTGCACATTTGTTAAAAGCATGATGAGCATAAAAAAATCCTTTATATGGCCATTTATTAATATTGTGACTGAACAGGAAGTCCATGAATCTAAGAGACATGGGATAAATCTGAATATTCAGCCACAATTCCATACATGGAGTCCCCTTTTTTTTTTTTTCCTTCTGCAGCAGTGGACATTGTTTTTCATGTTTTGTTTTTCCAAAAGCTAGTCTTTTTTCCTTATTTGATCTCAATGACCCCTACATAGATGTCTTCACTAAGAACTGTACCTTCCTATTTCTTGTGGGTTTTAATTTTTTTGTTCAAACATTTTCTAGCATAAGGTATCTTTTTTTGCCTCTTTGTATCCAAGTGCTTTTATTTCTTTACCTATTCTCACAACAAGTACAAAATGCACCCCTTTTATGGAAGGGAAACAGACCCCACAGAGATTAAATGATTAGCCCCAGTACATCTGCCACACAGCAGAAAACGGAGATCAGGGCTTATAAATCCAAGATTAGACCTTCAGCAATTGTACAAATCACAACGGACAATTAAGGTCCTGTGAGGTCCCACATGGTCCTGATCTGGCACATGGCCTTGCCACATGTTCAGCAAGAACCTGGCAGCTGGAAACATATATCAGGCTTTTAAAGATGCATCATCTGAGCTGGCATTCCCCTAGGGTGCAGGCAACTTCAGGGCTTCCTGTGCACCAGTTGTTTTTGGTTTTCTTCATATATTATAATCCAGGTTGCTCTACGAGCTGTTACTCCAGTGAGTTCAGGGGGGTTCCAAAGGTGGGGAGAAAAGCCTGCATCTAACCCAAAATAAACTAGGAAAAAAGAACAAAATAAGCTCGTTTTATTTCTCTAGGTGAAAATGGCCAACAGAAAGCAAGCTGCACATTCATTCAAGCACTCCAAGTGAGAAGACAATAACAAGAATTATAAAAGGAATTATCAGCAACAGCACACACAAAGAAGCTCCCAAATCATCCACTACATGGCCTGACTCAAGAACAAACACATTGATATTCAAACACAGAAGAGACTCCGTTTGCATTCAACAGGGATGATGCTTAGCAGCCCTTTTGCTGATGCTCTCAAAGGAGTGTTCCTTGAGATAAAAGAGTTATGCTGGGGGACTTAAACAGCAGCTATTACTGTAAGTAGAGAGAAGTCTGGTACAGATAACAAAGGGCTAGTGAGACATGATGGGCTGGATGAAGCTGAGAGAAAGAAATACCTGCAACATGAAAGGAGTCTTAAGTTTTCCTTTTGATCTTCTTTAGTATCCTTTGGTATAATTTTGTCTGTTTATGCATGTCAGTCACCTCTGCTGTTGTAATGTCTAAATGCCTTGCTGTTTTTCAGATGTCCACTCTCAAATCAGTCTTTTGAAGGAGGGGAGTAGTACTCCACAGTTAAAAAGCTGCACTGAAGGAACAGGAAAAGTGATGTCATTTCCCTTATATGACAAAGCGATGCTTCAGTCACACGGGTTCCTGTGGCAGAGCTCAGCAATACAAGGAAGAGTAGTCTGGAGGGGATATGCAAGAGATGTGAGCTACTAAAGAAGTGTGATACATCATACTGAGAAGGTCATGACTCAAGAGAGTGCATAGAGAGGGAGTATGTGAGCCTGACAAATATATGCATGCTACCCATGATCAGTGATGGTGCTAAGTTCTTGTTTCACGTACTCTTGGTTCGTACAGATCCTTAGTGCTGTAGATCTCCTTTCAGGACCTAAAATCATTAGATACAAAGCTGTTTCTTAGCTCTTGAAGACACAAGCTTAAATGTGACCTTGAGAAAGTAGAAAGCCTCATGGGTTCACATATTCTGGCACAGAGACCTGCGTACTAGCCCTTCAGTCAGTAGCTTCTCCTATAGCAAATCCACTCCACAGAGTAAGGGGGATTAAACACAATTCTGTATGTTTCAAAACCCAGACGGTTTTCAGGAGAAATTATCTGTCACCCTAATCCCTGCAGCTCTGTTTATCTCTGATCAGAAAGGGGAGTGCCAAATTGGCATACTGATTTGTGTACCAAAAAAAAAAAAAAAAAGCGTGCCTATAAGCACACATCATGATTTGCATACTTATTAGCCTTGACTGCCAGGGAACATTCTGGTTCCTTTGTAAGCACAGAAACAGTAAAAGTATGCTAATAGCAGCATATCAAATTTGGGCTTTAGCCAATCTGTCAATATTGAAATTACTTGCCTGAAATATAGTGGGTAAACAACTCGCTGCATAGGATGATCTGAGGCATGATTTGAACTTGTTGAAATTTAGTCATTTTGTGACTGAAAAACTCACAGATCAGAAAGCGAAACATAAGCATACATGCAAGACAGATGTCACACTGACTTTCTATCTCATTATCTGTTTCCTGCCTTCTTTTTTGCTTTGAGAAGTGGCTCATTCAAGAAGCCAGGGGGGTGGGGTTATTTCCAGAAAGAATCACTTAAATCACCATCAGCATATGTCCTCCATATAGACCCCATTTCTTCTCTTTGCTGTACAATAAGGACAAAATGTCTCCTGACATAAATTTGATATAAACCCGTCACCCCTTTCTTACTACTGGCAAACACAGCTTTTCCCCAATGCTATGTTAATCAAAACCTATAAAAAGTTAATGATCTTTCCTTAACTCTCCAGAGTTGTCCCTTCTCTGACCTGTAGAAATCAGTCCAGAGGAGAGATCTTCTCTTTTGCTAGCTCTTACACCTACTGCCTCCGGTCCAGCAAGAGTCCAGCCCTCAGAGAAATCTCAATTACGTTAATGCTTGTAGTGATCATCCTACAGAAACTGATCCTAAACTCTTGAAAATCACTGAATAAAACTTTCCCTTGATGCCTGGAGGAAGTTCCCTGCCTAGATGGCAAAACACTTGACCATTCTGCTTATTTTCTGAGCTATGATGCTTCAGCTTGCCTAGTACCTCTTGCTTTGTGGTCACCATGTGCACATGAGCTGCTGGATCTCCTTTGCTTCAAGTTTAACCACACTAAATAGGCTCAGGACAGCATCTCTGCATGCCAGATAGAACACACTCCCTGATCTGCACACCACTACAGGAAAACCTCTAAGTCAGTGGGGTCACCTGTGACTACGGTGTCAGTGTCTTTTAGAGCTTACTTTCCAACTTAGAGGTACAACAGGCTCCCTGGGCAGGGCAGCTGCCTCTCACGCAGCACAAAAGGCCACTGGTTTTGCAGTCATTGTCCAGCATGGCTGTATACAGGACAAGACAGTCTTCCCAGCCCACCATAACAAATACCTTTTAACCTGGTATTCTTCTGTAGTCTCCAGACTAAAGGAGCTTTGACAACATGACTCTGGCTCAAAGAAGAACGAACCATTGAACAGACTGAAGGTGAGATGAACCAGGCTAAAATGATGAACACATTTTTCAGACATAATCTTCAGGCCCAAATGTCACTAACTGAAGCCACAGTGGGGTCGTGTTACCCTAACCTTATCCTCTGGTTTCTCTCTGTGGCTTTATGTGTCAAGAAGGACCTTTTCTCTGTCTCCACTACTTATTTTTTCACTCCATTCTTGTCTTTCAATTATCTGACATAGTCTGTGCTAATTGTGCACAGTTGCCTTCCCTTTCTTTGAGGAATGTTCCAGATAGAACGGAGAAAAATTATGGTGTAGTTAATGAAATATTTTTGGCTTGATTCTCTTTTTTTTTTTCAAAGAATGGGTTTGAAATTCCCATTTCTCTCAGCAAAGATATAAATAAAAATAGAGAAATAAAAAAAGGCTCAGAAAGACTCCATGAGGTTGCTTCTGTTGATCCTCAGCTCACTTTCACAGTCAGTTCTCCTCCAGCCCTTACATGAGACAGAGTTTGCAGAGCAAAATCTCCCAGCCCCAGCAGTGCAAACCAAGAAAGCCCTTGAACCAAGATGTGCCTCTTCAGACCTTGCCATGTATCCATATGACTTGGGGAGAACCTTGCACTATTTCCAGATGCTTCACTCCAGGGAAGAGCCTCACTGATCCTTCTGTGAACCAGAGAAGAGGGTGCCACTGATCTGAGACTAAACTTTTAAAGCTCTTGGTCTACTGATCCCATCCGTGATCTAAGGAGTCACACAGATCCGCTTCCAGACACAGCAACTGAGATCACTTTCTTCTCAGTGAGAAGTGTATATGTTTGCTGAGACAAGAAACATTCAGCTGAGAAAGAGGAGCACACTTCTGTGAGGAATGACTGGTTTAATGGCAAGATTCACAGTATTTAAAGCCAGAACATCAACGTGATCCCACTTACCAACTGGAAAATTTTAGGGCTAAAGACAGAGTGTTTCCAGGCTTAACAGCTTCAGAAGAAAATATGGAAATGTGTCCCCTTGAAACCTGAAAAGAATCAAATGATCCAAATTCAAAACCCATGTAAAACTTGTGATCACCTGTTGGTTTGGGCCCCCCATGTGTTTCTAAGACTCTTCACCAAGCCTTACAATTTATATTTTTGCATCATCTCCATCCACACATATGCCAGGGGGAGAGAGCCTTGTTCTCTCTGCTTCTTCCCATGGGATGATTCCAAATTTCACAGCCAAGGATGAAAAGTAAGTTAACAGGATATTCTGTGATTTGCCACAAAAAAGGCAGTGTGGTGTTATCTGAAGCACAGCAGGCCCTCCTTGTTCTTCACGGAGATACTAGGTGATGTATCTCAGCACAGGGTGGTAATTGTACAGAAAAGTTAACTTGCTAATAGCAATCACTTTATCTTGTTTGTCAGTGATTAGTTATGTAAATTTGTTCTCCCTTTCAATTCCATACCAGTGCATCAAGGTGATATGTCACATGTGCATAATTACTGCCAGTGTTATTTCCAGACCTTGATCTACAAAATGCAAAGTGCCACTTACTAGTAAGTCCACACAATCAAAGAGGCTTCTCTAATTTCTCTACACATGTTTGCTGTTCTCTTTTGATAGGCACAGCATGTAAGAAGCCAGTGGGAAGCAAACACCGCATTCACAACGTGGCTTCTCCTTTGTTAATTAGCTAAATCAGGTGTATAATATTGTCTGTGTAACTCCTAAACAGCCTGGGACATTATTGCTCTTATTACAGAGGGAAATGCTGCTTTATCCAAGTCTGTAAGACAATAAAAATTAAAAAGGAAGATGAAAAATTGTGTTTATTTATTGTTTATACAGCACCATGGCACTTCACAGGTGAATGATATGAGACTCACAACCCCTGAGGAATTCATAATCTATGGTCCAGATTCAAGCTGTGTCACTCTCTACTCCCTGTGTTGCCGCTCTGACGCTGGGTTGATTCAACAGAAGTAACAGCATCAGGATCTGGCTTTATTTAAAGAAAATTTCAGTGACTAATAACCACGATTAAATAAAGTGATGTCGCCTCAGCCATAACTCATTTAAACTTGAATGAAAAAACTCCAAAACCATGGAAGAGCATTTAGCAGCAGCCATGTTTCAGTCCTTGATTTGTGGAGTCATTATGGCTATGACCATCTTGCACAGACAGACAGCCAGTTTGGTGCCCACCATGACTAGCTATAATAAAACAGAGCTGCTGATGGCTTAAAAGCTCCAATTAGCACAAACTTCTGAAGTAACGCCTACCATTGCTGGTACTCAGTAACAGGAGTGAGAGTCCCATCCAGCTCACAGAAAGAGATGGACTTTGTCTGAAACCATTCCTGTGTTCACTCTCCAGCCCTTTGTCTCATCAAGTACCATCTCCCACTTCCAGAATCCACAGACAAGGCAGTGGCAGTCCCTGCTCTTTCCTCTATCAGAGAGGCCATGCTCGACCCGTGCAGCAAGGTTTGACTGGTGGGAGCATGGTGTCCATGACGAGCAGTGGACAAGGTGCATTAGGCCAGCAGCAGCTGTTGCTGTGTTATGTAAGGACCCGTTCCAGCTGGGATCTGTTTCTACAAGTCAATAAGGAGAAGGCAGCTGAACCCATAGGGTTGGGACTGTCTTCTTTGGACTAAGTTCAAGTGCACATACGTTTCAAGCCAGAAAGAGCTTCTTTGGAAAAGTTACCTAATAGCAGGATTATTTAATCAGAGCAGCTCACATCATTATTACATGTGGTAGAGAGGAATGACTTCTGGGGAAGTCCATTTTAATTTCATTTTAAAAATGGTGTGTGCACAAGGAATCAGAGATCAGCTCCACACCATGGTGCAGCGTTAGAAAGCAAGAGGAAATAAAAATAATGTAATAACAATAATATTGCATTAGTCTGAACACAAAGCCAACCTCACAAATAAATTGATCTTACTCTAAAATAGGCTGAAGACAGAGAAAGGGCAGAGCCAGGGAAGGAGCCAACATGCTAACACTGGTGGAGAAAAAAGTCACCACTCTCTTTTCCTCCTCAGCTGTTCCCCCAGCTAGACCCACTCTGCAGAGAGGTGAGTCGGAGGAGACTCCTCCATGTCAGGAGCTGCTGAGGGCTGGGGAGCTGCAGGGCAGGGGCTGCATAGGCAGCTATTGACCTCTGTGCTCTGCCTCCCTCCTGGAGCAGGAGGGCTGGGGGAATTGAGGGCAAGGAGCAAATGAAACTGAGGCCAAAGGCCTCAGTGAAGAACTTGACTTCCTCTTACAGAACAATTCAATTAAAAACTTATTAATGGAGACCCGTTTTGTAACTCCCACTCGGCCAGACAGGACTAAAGAGGCATAAACGACTTGCTGCCACATTACAAGTTAGGGGTCTTCACCCTGCTTCCCAGCAGGTCTCCAGTCAAAAGTGAGAGTGAAAGCTGAATAAATGGGCTGCTGCCAAAGGACTCGTTTAATAACTGATCTGGAGAGACAGCAAACCTCTGCTCTGACCTGCTACACCTTCTAACCCCAATTCCACCCTGTCCCTACTAACAGAGCAAATTGAAATATCAGGAGACAATCAGAGCCCTGAAAGGTAACACAGCAAAAACACCTCTCCTTTTAGATGCTAACTTCTCCTGCCCCTCTGTGCATCATCAGGGAAATACATACATGTTTGTCAGCTTTAGAGAGTGCATGCTTTTCCCTGTTTAAAGCCCTACAAAAATACTCTAGTTGAGATGAGGAATGCCTTGGAGAAATAGTATTTTTTTTGCCTATTGAATACATTCTTTTTCCCAAGGGCTCTTATTAGGCTGTACTATCAAAAAAAAAACAACCCAACTAAATCCCTTAAGGTGGTTTGATAGCAAGCAAAAGCATATGAGAGCTGAGCAAACTGTCTTGTCCAAACTTTTTTCATTCTTCTCTAGACGAATGGCTTTCTTGTTCTCTGCAAAGTGCTTGCAGACAAAGTTGCAGTGGAGCTGGGAAGTATTATTAGTAAGGTTTATTATAGCATCTTGCCTTGAATGGTTGCGGTGAAGGAATCCCCACTGGGTGACCCAGGGTGCAGATGAGTATAGAAGCTGTGTCATTCACTGTGCACAGCGCCGTGTGAAATACTCACAGCAAATCATTTGCCTGGGGAAGAACTGGGCCTCCTTCTGTCTTAGGGGACCTGTGATCTAGCTGGCATTTCCTAGGGTGTGTTGCTTGAATTACACTACATGACCCTCTTTCCCAAACGTGATTTTATCTTTTGAAAGTGTGTGTACAGTGAAACTACCTAACACTCCAGGCTCAAGCTTTAAACTGAATTGCTTAATAGGGAAGGTAGGTCAGGTAGCGCTATTTCTGTTCCTCAACTAGGTAAGCAAGTACTTTTAGGGCATGGAGTACATCTAGAGCATCTATTCATGTGAATGAATTTTCAAATAATTTTCTAAGAATATTTATTTTTTTCCCTTTGTTGTGTCTTCAGGAACGATTTCAAACTAGGTTGATTAGATCCTTTCTCTGAAGGATGGAACTTGTGCCAAACCTGCTGTATTCACTCAGAGCTAAAGCCAGTCATTTCAATGCTTAAAAAGTCAGGCCCATTTTGGTTACCTTGCTCACCAAGTTGGTGTATTGGCTGATATCACCTCAGATTAAAAACATAAGGCCCAGATAAGGGGTAAACAGCAATCGGATCAGTCTTGTCCAGACTAGTGCTGGGTCCTGCACTTGAGTCACAACAACACCCTGCAATGCTACAGGCTCAGGGAAGAGTGTCTGAAAACTGCCCAGCAGAAAAGGTCCTGGGAGTTTTGGTTGACAGCCCACTGGATATGAGCCAGTGTGTGCCCAGGTGGCCAAGAAGGCCAATGGCATCCTGGCCTGTAGCAGAAATAGTGTGGCCAGCAGGACTAGGGCAGAGATCGTCTCCGTGTACTTGTCACTGGTGAGTTTACCCCTCAAACACTGTGTTCACTTTTGGGCCCACCACTACAAAAAAGAATTTGAGGGGCTGGAGTATATCCAAAGAAGGGCAATGAAGCTGATGAAGGATCTTGAGCACAAGTCTTATGAGGAGCAGTTAAGGGAACTGGGGTCATGTAGCCTGCAGAAAAGGAGATTCGGGGGAGACATTACCACTCTCTACAACTACAGGTTGCAGTGGTGGTGGTGGGGGGTGTCAGTCTTTTCTCCTAAGAAATAAGCAATAGGACAGGAGGAAATGGCCTCAAGCTGGGCCAGGGGAGGCACTCTGAAGACAGTCTCTAGGACCCTTTTTCTAAGGTGGCCTTACCAAACTACTACTTGTATCAGCCAAAAGGGCAAGACTTTGGGTCTCCAGAGATGCTCCTGAGCAGGTTCTGCATTTCCTCCTGACCACACAGAATTCAGGAGGTGTGTGACAGACTCTTGCTGTCTCCATGGAAGACAGGAGACAGGATCAACACACCCCACACCCCCCACACCCCCCAGTTTCTTTCCTTTATGGAGAAATGGATGGCAAAGTTGCCATAATTTCCATGCATGCAGTTCCGTCATTGCAGCAGTTGTCTTCCCCTGCTATCAGGTAAAGCCACATAAAATTGGTTATAACTGACTCTGTAAACTCAATACTAAAAATAATTAAAGAAAGGGACCAAAGAATGACATCAGGATGACAGAGCAGAACACCCAGACGGTCCTTTCCTTTCCTCTGTGACCTCCCTGTCTGCTTATAAGCTTTATTGCAAATACTTGTCTCAGGTTGAAGTGCTCCATTTCCTTCCTAAAATCTCTTTCTTGTGCTAGTAATCAGGGCAATATGAAATGTTCCTTTTAGACCATCTGGAAGCCACAGGAAACATCAATTAACTGCATATATTTGAATCATAAGTACATTAGTCTAGAAATTTCTACATATTCTAGAAAATAAATGCTATAAAGATTTTAAGCCGTGCAATATTTAATTAAATGGTGGCCCCAGAGTGTGGTGGTCAGACTCATGTCCCTGGGTCATGGTGCAGGGTTTGCCACAAATCCATGCAAGCCAATCCCCATTAGAAATGCATCTACAAAGTTTTTTTCACATAGTGAGCTCCCTGTTTAGCTGGCGCAGCCACATCACAAGCATTTCATTTATAGCCTTTTTTGAAATGCAGAGGATTTTATTGGATACATCCAGCAGAGCTGCTGAAAAATAAAGGAAGTGTGCTCCCTACTGTCTAAAAAACCCCAAAGCAAAACCTTCCAGTTTAATTCAAGCTCGCTGGTCTAAAATAACAGCAACTTTGTATGCCTGCAACGTGCCAGGACGTGTGTACACCACAGCCCAGCTCTCAGCTGGGGTGACTCGGCTGCAGACAACCCAACGAAGTCTCTATAGTGCAGCCCTTGGGTGGCCTCATGTTGCAGTGAGAAGGTGAAGGAGAGGGAAGTGTGCCATTCCCACCCTTCCTGTAGGGAACGTTTGCTTTAGCTTTGATTCTTGCCTTTGCTTGCCAATCTCAAGCAAGTCACTGTGCCTCGCTTTCCCCTTCTGTATTATCAAAGCAGGATGTGAATGCTGTTACTAGTGCATGATAGTCCTGAAGCTCCAGCTATGAGCTGGCTGTTGTACCAAAGCAAAGAGATTTCACCATCAGTGAGGGCAGCACAGGGCCCAGCACATCGGTTACTGGTTACTGCATTCCTTGGCTCTCTGGAGAATGGGAGGGAGTTGGGAGGGAAGGGCTGACAGCTCCACCATCACTTCCTTCTGATCTGTGTTGCTTGGTGGGCGACTGTGGTAACAGGAAAAATTGCACTGAAAGCAAAATGGTTTCCTGCAGTGGGGCTGGCCACTTTTAAACTGGCAGCAAGCCTGTCACTCCATAGGACTTCCAGCAGGTATTACCTTTCCACAGCCAAGGCCCTGCTCCCAGTGCAGCAAGGTGTGAGTCATGCAGTCCTGCAGCAGCTGAGAAACTGCACATAGAAACATAGAACCATTGTTAAAGTTGGAAATGATCTTGCAAGTCCAATCCAACCATCTAATAAATATTATCATGACCACTAAACCATGTCCTGAAGTGCCACATCTAGATGGTTTTTGAACACCTTCAGGGATGGTGACTCCACGACCTCCATGGGCAGCCAGTTCCAATGCCTCACCACTCTCTGAGTAAAAAATATTTTCCTAATATCCAATATAAATCTCCCCTGGCACAACTTAAGCCCATTGCCTTTTGTCCTATCACTAGTTACCAGGGAGAAGAGACCAACACCAGCCTCACTAGATGCACCACAGCATAAGAGGGATGCTGTTAGTTTTCCAGATACCCTCTTAGAGAGCACGAGATAAATCAGAAAAGTCTGACGGTGTGGTAAATCAGAAAAGTCTGACGGTGTGGTTAAAAGCCAGTCTTGGATACCTGGGTATGAGTGCACCCTCCTCTCTTCTGGGCATTGCTGGAGTTCATCCTTTTCCACCACCTAGCCAGGAATGGCATGGGGACATCTTCCATCTGGGAGCAATTTCACCCTGGGCAAGCACAGCCCGGGACTCTCCTGCGAATGATACTTCTGGGATTTCAAAGAAATGGATAATGAAAGACACTAAGGTGGAGACTGGATTTGATGAGTCCTGCCCAATTCACCTGACACTGCCCTAGTCAAAAGTGGGATGACAGGTCATCTCTTTTTGGACTTCATTTAATTTGAGAGTGAAGCACAAGAGAGTCTAACAGTAGGGAACTGTATGGTGGATGAAGAGTTGGCTAAGGGGATGTTGCAACAGCTGGTGTTAGGGTGGGAAATACCAAGTCAGGGAAAAGTTGTTAATGGAGATCCTCAGCAGTGGTAATGATTAATGTTTGCATTAGTGATCTGCAATAAATGTTAAGGCATCTGTTGATGCCACAAAGGTAGAAGTCATCACCCATAAAGAAAGGAACTGGGGATGCACTCTGAGAGGAACAGAGCAAGCCCGAGGACTGGAGTTATTAATAAAAATAAGATGAAATTCCCTAGTACAGTGTTCAGGGTCTTGCAATAAGGAACTGATGTCAAAGCCTTTTTCTATAACCTGGGAAATCATCTGCTGGAATTGAGCGAAGCAGATAAAAGACATGTGCATATGAGATGATTATAGGATGATTATATGCTGCCAATGTGATGTAGATGTGTAAAAAGAAAATGTGGTCTTAAGCGGTGTCAGGAGAGATACTAACTGTTGTACAAAGTGACAGTGAAATGTCATCCCTGTGGTATACACAGTCCCTGCTGGAGACAGATGAACTGCACTGGGAAAGATGCAGCGATCAAAGGGGAGGAAAATCTGTCTTCTAAGGGTAAGCTCTGAGCCTTGTACAGCCTGGTGCAATGAAGGGATATGACTCTATCGGTACATAACACAGGCACCCAATACTGAAGACGAAGAGGAGCTATTTAAGGTCCATGCAAAATTTTGTTTCAAGGGAGAACGGGTGCAAAACGGCCATTACTAAAGTGAAACTGGAAGTGAAGGAGACCAGAGCTCTAGGAATAAGCTGATCCTGCGGATGTGTGTCCGTGGCAGCAGGAAGGGAGGAAAGGCGATGCTGGAGTGCCATCGTCTGTCTGTTTACAGCATTGCAAGGCTCTGCAGGAAAGGGTCAGTGCTGCAGGGATCAAGCAGGACTTCTTATGCAATTGGTTCAAAAAATCCATGTGTGCGCTCTATGTTTTGTACCAAACCCGTGCAACAAGTCCCGGCTCTACCCTGGCAGCCCAGCTGTAGCTGCAGCTCTCCCAGGCAGACCTGCTGATATGTGCAAAAAGAGCAGAGGGACAGAGTGTTTGTGTCCCAGCCCAAATGCTACAGAGAGGCATCATTGCAAAATATCATCAACCTCCCCCAGAAGAAATCTGAGGGGGAAAAAAGGGGTGAATAAGCCAAACTCACTTATTACCTTTACTGTCCACTTAAAAAACATTCAGTGTCCGAGTTGGTGGGTTTGGGGCAGACATCACACCACCCAATTGTGTCACACCTTTTGTTGTGGTAGTGGGGACAGCACAGAGTGAATGTCTTTCTGCCACTCATCCCTTCTGCAGCCATCTTACGTGAGACTCTGAGACATGTCAAAGAAAAACTGCAAACATTTTCTCTTGAAGTGCATGTTTCGTCTCATAAGCCCTCAACAGTATTGATTTTCTGTCTTTTTTTCTCAGTTAATTGTCTCAAATGGATAGAGACTGCCAAGGCTGTAGTACTGATACAAACCCTCCTTCAGAAAAGGATGGAAGGGCCATTTTTAAGGTACTGAGTGTAACAGGTAGTGCCTCTACTCCTGCCTGCTCACCATCCCTGAATGCTGATGCTGCTTCTCCTCAGCTCCACAGTCCCTCCCACCCTGACCACTGAGACAAACACCTGGATGAGCACTTGGGCAGACTTCTGGTGTTCACATCAAAAAGTGTGTTTTGAAAAAACCCACAAACTCAAGCACCCCATGTGGTGGCCACCTTCTGCTGATGGCACCTAAACTCCCTGAGTGTCCGAGGAGCGGGGTTGCAGCCAGGCCGAGAGGGACACCCGGGTCCTGCAGTATATCAGTAAAGGGGTATCCTAGGGCTGATCCCCCAGCTCTGCAGTGAGCAGCCCACAGCACCATGTCTATCTCCCCATGCTGAGGAGAGGGAGAACAGCCCTTGCTCACCTGATGGAGAGAGGCCTGGATGTTTCTGAGGGGAGATCATGCCTCCCTTAGACATTAACTAAACATCACCTCCTGTGCTGCACACCACAGATAGAAAATTACCCACAATTGTGCACATTTATGCAAAGGGGAAGTAATAACGCCAGTGCCTTTGTTACCTGCCAAGAGCCTCATTATTATCTCGGGGTGCAGGCCTGCGTGTTGGTCAGGGACTGAGGGTGGCAGCAAGGCCTGTGGTGTGTGTGGGCTGCTGGGGCAGGTGAGATGGCCCCAGCTCTGCACACCCTCCCATTTCCCAGGGCTGGAGGGGGCTGTGGGGCCAAGAGTGTCAAATCTACCCCATAGGGTGGCCCTGAGGTCTGCCTGGGCCAGCAGCCCTGGGAAGAAGGAAAGGCTTTATCGCTAGGCCTCTGCCCAGAGCCCCCAGTAGAGGAGTGGGCCATGTTTTCAGTCAGCAAGCAGGGGACACTCCAAAGCTTTGAAACCGAACCGCCTTTGCTGGTGTAGGGAAGAGTTCTCTTCCAAAGTGCATGACAAGTGCACAGGAGAAGGGCTCCACACATTTGTTTGCAATGCCGAAGATGTACAAGCGTACACGGTGGCCGCCTTATCTCACCTGGATGCACCTAGAGTTAACTGTTTTATCAAAACCAGTGTATAATTAATTGCTGATACACAGTCTCTAGGTGGGGCCTGATCTAGTTGCTCTGCAGAGAGCAGATACAGCTCCACTGACATAGAATCATAGAATCATTAAGGTTGGAAACGACCTTCAAGATCATCAAGTCCAACCGTCTACTAAATATTATCATGACCACTAAACCATGTCCTGAAGTGTCACATCTAGACATTTTTTAAACACCTCCAGGGATGGTGATTCCACAACCTCCCTGGGCAGCCTGTTCCAATTCCTCACCACTCTGAGAAAAAAAATTTTTCCTAATATCCAACCTAAACCTCCCCTGGCACAACTTAAGACTATTTCCTCTTGTCCTACCGCTAGTTACCAGGGAGAAGACACCAACACCCACCTCACTACAACCTCCCTTCAGCTAGTTGTGCAGCTGAGGGTAAGTGAACCACACCTGGGTAGGATTTACACGCAGTATGCAGGGGTTAGGTTTCCCTTCACAAGTCCTGTGGTACCTATCACCCTGCAGTACAGTCTACAAGAACTGCTGTAAGATGCCATGCACAGGCACACAGTCACAACCCATGTCATATGTGAGCACTGTTAAGTGTCCCATGCTTGATATTCCTGCTCAGGAATTTAAACCAACTAAGATTTATTCA
Organism: Actenoides hombroni; assembly: GCA_024336885.1. Lineage (NCBI taxonomy): Eukaryota > Metazoa > Chordata > Aves > Coraciiformes > Alcedinidae > Actenoides > Actenoides hombroni. Next base: position 2,136,075 of record WUAM01000101.1, on the reverse strand, counting down.
CATTTCTGATACCGCCTAACAGTATGACTAATTAAAAGGCAAGATGGGTAACAGATGGGTCAGCCTAAGTAAAATGCTGTCATGCAGAGGATATTTTTCACTGTATTGGGTAACTCAGTTTTTCTGGTTGTTCGTGATCATTAGTGACATTACTCTATGAACTTGATGTTTCCCATTCTATATAGGAAGGCGTCTTTTTACAAGAGGGATAGCTATTGTTCTCTCCATTGTTAACACATTTTTTCCACCAGTTGATAAAGGTGATGTTTTGCTGCAAGCTGGCTGAGAAAGGACACTTACTGAAAGGACATGTCAAAGTTTCCATTTAATTTTCCAAAAATATTTGCATGTGATGGTGCATATTCTGCACTTAGAGGACTTGGCAGTCTGTTAGGTCTTTTTATCGTTAATGTTGAGTCTGGATAAGAGCTTTTCTAAACTTCAGCAGAGAATAGTTCTCTGCTGTCTCTGACAACCTTAAGATTATCTCTGGTAACAAGTGAATAAAGCATTCTTTCATTATTTTGAATTCAGTGACTGTCATTTACTAAGGCTGTGAGAGAGTGGTCAAAGAGGATAAAAATACAGCAAAAGTACTCTTTAATATGATTTTTTTTTTTAATTATCTTTTGTCTGAAGGTGTATTATGCATGTTATGAAATAGTTGGGTCTTATTCTCTGCCATGAATAATAGAGAAAAAATCTCTATCACAAGGTGAAATAATATAGTGAAATTGGCAACCAGACATGTTTGTTACAGAAGGTATCCAATACTGCAATATTTGGACAAAGAATTGGGATCTTTATGTAGCCCGTGTAGCTCAGCCCAATGAGTTGCTGAGGTCTATGGCTCTGATCCAGCAAAGCACATGTTTAACTCTAAGCATGTGAGTAATCTCATTCACTTCATTTGTACTACTTACACACTTCAAGATAAACAAATACTTGTGTGACTTGGATGTGGCTCTTGTTGAGCCAAAAGGAAAAAAAGATAGGTGATTACACAATTTCATGGGGAAGAATGTTTTGGATTTTTATTTTTATTTTCCTGTTCCTTCCAAAGGATGCTGTATGAATGACAACACCAGTAAATGTTCAGTGTTTGTGGATACTGCCACTGCGTCCCTGTTGACAGGCAGTGACAGGAGGCTTTAGGGATGGTCTCATCTAGTTTTGTTAATGTTTGCAGGGTTATGTGTCCTTTAGTTTAATAGATACCAAGACTGGAAGAAGTCTTTCTAGGTGCTTTTCATGGTGCTCTGTCACTCTTATAATTAAGCAAGCCCTTCTCGTGCCTAGTAAAAGCATGCTGAGCTGGTCCTTATATAATGATGAATTTTTTTTCCATTAATATACGTGCCTGTGTCAATATGCAATACAGCTGTAGCTGGTATCTGTGTGTGTTTATGCACATAGGCATTTTGAGCTGGGAGAAGCCTCTGTTGACTGCACACTTGATCTTTCTGCTGAAATGAATGACGTGAGGTGCTGTAAGCTACATTATTCCCATTCTTGCCACAGTGTGAGCTTGCCAATGTTCACATTACAGGGAGACCACTTGACCCATATCCACTTACAATGCGCACACAAAATACATTTCATGATTTTTACTACAAGTGTATGATTGCCTCCATGGGTCAACCTATCATCTTCCATACATTCCAAAAAGAACAACACCTTCTGGGCAGCAGCCAAAATAAGGAGTGCTGAGGAATCTGATATTTGTTTCATGTTTATATCAGGAAGAGTCAAGCAGTGATAGATCTTCTATCATTTCACTCAAGTTTCTTACTCTGGGTTATGGGATGAGAAATCAGTTGCTTGAAGCAAAGCTGTATAAACTTGTAGAAGATAGTAAAGTTAGATTATAACAGAATATAAAGCATTATTAGCAATCTAATTCCTCAGCTGGTCTTTCTGCTTAGAACTGAATACTATCTCTTTTACTTATCCATCTGATTATTTCAGATGAGGAAAAAAAAAAACAACACTGAAAACCAATAAACAAACCACTTTTCAATATTTTTTGTATTCACTTCGTTGTGACAGAGTTCATTACAGAGACTTGTTGGGATCTCCTGACTTCTATTTTAATTCTGGAAAGATTTTTTACACTCTTTGCAATTTACAACTTACTTTTTCTCCATAGATATACCATGTTTCAGTGTTTGCCTTAAAGATTTCGAGACAACTCTATCCTGATAATAGCTTTGCTATCTACTGTAGCTGCGGCCTGCATAATGAGAAGTGATTTCTTCTGAGGTATGTAAGATAATTTTTCTCCAAGAAATCAGTGATGTACAATGAAACTCTTCATTTAATGGGACAAAGAAGGTGGTAAGAAATGTCATAACATTCCCATGAATTAGAAAAGTATAAAACATTTCCCAATAGGCCAAGCCAAACTTATCAAATTTTAAATGAAGCATCATTATACTTCAGAATTTGTCACAGATTGTCCTTCCAAGACCTGTTAAACCTAAGATTTGAAAGATCATACAAATAATACCATGTTTGCAGTTTTAATCCCCAGATTCGAATTTTAGATCAATAGAAGGCCTTAGATGAAGTCTAGTTAGGCACATGGGCCACAAATTAAATGCAAAACCCCAATCATTTTCAATGGAGACAAAATTCCAGTTAGAAAATCCCAGCCCTTCAGTGCTTGTAAAAACCCTCTTATTTTGATCACAAATTTTCTTCAATTATTCACGGTCCAGCCTGTCTTATATAACCTGGACTGTTCTCTTATTCAAACATGCCTAATTGCCTCAATTGTGCCAAGTTCTCAATTCAAGAATGTCTGGTACAGTAAGTACCACAGGGCAAACATACAGTACATGAAAAATATTTTCCCCAACTTGAAACATCTGATCAAATGAAATTTTGTTTATAAAATGTCTTCTGTGTTAATTTAAAAATGTTTTACTCTCTACATAGAAAGCATAATTGACATGGTAACTGCCAAAGTGGGTTAGAGGAATGGTTATAACAGGGGGGTTTTGTTATTTCATAGAAATTTGTTTGCATTAGTCATACTCCAATTTCCTTTTCATTTCTTCTAACAAGTCTATTAATACATTGTTAGTCTTTAGATCTCTTAAACAGTCTTTGTAATGTTTTTGTTCAAAGGCAGCCCTACATCAGTCAGTATAATTCATTTCACCATTACCATTACCAACAACTCTGTGGACAATATTCACTTTTAGCTCTTTTCATAACTGGATAGATATTATCATCATCTTACAGATGCAAAAACTTAGTCTCTGGTATTTCTTTTTGCCTGTTTCGCTTTGCTTTAATCTATTGTTTTCACAAGTACATCCTGGGGTTTCGCTGCCAAAAACATAATTATTTCAGAAACAGTGAGGGTTAAATAGTGAGTACAATAAGGGAAAATTTAACCTGGAGCCTTCTTCCTTGACATCCCACAAGCCTCCACTTCCACATGAACTGCTGCTTCTCTCCTATTATTATGCCACATTACTTGTGTCTGGCCTGTTCTCCACTCCAGACTCCTTCAGCAGGTAGTTTCCACCACGATCTGAGCAATTTGTGGCCTATACAACCACTTGATGAAGGAGAGTGAGTCAGACAAGAAGTATCTGAGGGAAAATTAATTTTCAAGATAGGGTACTTTTAAAAGGATAGATAGGGGTTATCTGAATCATAGGTTATACATATAAAAATATGGCATCAAAAGAAGCTCCATTAACAAACATTCTCTCCACCTCTGCTTGCACCCTTTATCTGACTGAGAAGTAAATTAAGTTGCAGCAGCAGGAATAACCAAGAGAGCTGTTAGTACAACACTGAGAGCATCTGAATCTTGATGAGCCGAAACCCCCAAGGACCACCACAGAGTAAATGCTCAACAGCAACAGAAAAAATTCCAGATCAAATGTGCTGTGTTTCCCTCTTCAGAGGCTGCACAGCAGATCTTCCACGTTCTCTTAAGATCTCTGAGCTAACAAATTCCCTGGACCAGATCTGTAGCTGGTGTACTGTGGATCAGCTTTCTCCATGCTAATGGAGATTAGGCACATCAGAGTAATCAGGCCTCCTAGGTTACTCATTCTGTTCCCTTGCCATTGCTGGTAACCTTGCCATCCAATCGCCTACATAAGCTTATCACAATCCATTTTAAAAGTACTTACCTAATTTGCAAGAAATATCCCACTGTTTTAAAGAAAATGGATATTTTTTTTCTTTTATATATTTCCACTATCTCAATTCTGCCCTTCTGAGACACTCTGTACATGCAGATTATGTTTTTTTTTAAATATTTTCCAACTACTTTCCTTTTTTTTTTTAATTTAGGAAACATTATCCCTAGCCCTTTAATTAACCACACTGCCCATCTGCTCCCAGCTCTCATCAAATAACACCATTCTCACGGCTGTGCTCTTCATCTAGTGTTCAGAGCTATCACACTATCTGGCCTCCAAGATAGCCAGCCTTCTGTTCCAGGCCAAGGAATCATCTCTGCTTCCATTCCTATGACTATTTTACTCGCAGGCACATTGCTATTAAAAACCTGCTTCCCATAGCGAATCATTATTTTGATCATTAGCACAGGCAGAATGCAGCCTGGCTCTGAGGACCCTCTGAAGAAGCACAGACAGGCAGTATCAATGCAGTAATAGCTGTGCGTCAGTAGATGGCTCTGCTACAAACCATTGTGACAATTTTTTGGTCTGTGTAGCAGAGGAGAGATCTTGCAGTCCTGACTCCTTTTCAGAAACTGGGTTCATACCCAAATCAGTTTCTTCTCTTCATGTGTTAGCTGTGGATTGTGTCCACAGAATAATGCCCATCAAATCCAAAATAAATCAAGTAAGCCAAAGCATGACAATCCCCATATACTTTTAAGTCAAAACCTAAGAGAAAGTGCTGTGGCATCCCAGCTTATTTGTTCATTAGGATGACAAAATTACAATTAATTGTCTCTAGCTTCCTTCAGTTTGTCCATGTTGATGTTGCCTAGAGTCACCCCTCAGGGTGTTCAGAGAGGCCACAGCTTTTTAGTATCAAACTGGAGCCGCTGATCTCTCTTTGTTTCATAATAATGTTTAATTGCACTTAATTATAAGAATGGCCATACTGGGTTAGATTCATAGGCAATATTGTCCGGTATACTGTTTCCAACAGTGACCAACAGTAAATGCCTAAGAAGGACTATAGGAACATGTCAACTGACTATGAGATCCCCCAGATAAACCAGAACTCATTCATAGTTAAGGGACATTCTAAATTTGGATAGTCTTTACCTATTCAGTAATCTTCAAGAGATTTCTCTTGCATGACCTTGTAGAGCTTCATCTTGCACCCATTTGCACCTCTCACACCAACAACATCCCACAACAAGAAGTTTCACAGCTCATCTATGCAGTCTGCCTTCTTTAATTTGTTCAGAGCCTTTCCCTGCCATCTTCGTATGACAACCCTAGCTCTTGGATTAGAAGACTGAGTGAACAGGCAGGCTCTGCTCACCTTCTTTGTGTAGGTCAGTAAGAGACTTCTGTTGCATTTTCTTCTGGCCATGTACTTTCTGCCCATGCCCATGTCACAAGCTCAGTGTTATGGTTCGAAACATACCCTGGCCAGGCAATTCTCACCCTCATGTGCCTTGCTCACTTCCTGCAGCTCAAGAATCAGGATATGCTGCAGCTTTGCCAAGAGGCTAAGGGGAACTGTCGTGCAGTTCATGACTTGTGTATAAACCCATTCCCACCAGCACTACTGCACTGTCTAGCCCTAACAACAGGTTTTTCTCACTTTCCATCTCAAGCACATGTTCGATTTGACTTCGGCCCATCAGCAAGAGCAACTTTCACAGCAAACTGGAACCCAGTCCTAAACTGTATTTCTTTTCAGGCCCAAATGACATTCAGTGCCATTAAAAGGCAATGGTAGTTCAGGGAGCTCCCTCTGAGTAATCACGGGCATCGGACACTCAGCTGCCTCTTGTACCTTTGGAAATGTCTCTCTAATAGTAACAAGGTGAGGGAAGGCAAAGTGTTCCCTGCAGACCCTGAGGCATTATTAATTCAAGTATGATTAAGTACTTCTATCCTTCAGAGCCCTATTCTCTGCACTGTGTCCTTCTCAGTCCTCTGGCTTCAACTAGTTCCTTCCCTTCTTCAGGTTTGTGCCTTACTCTGTTCCTGGCTGTGGTTCTGCCCTTTGAGATTCATGCATCTTTCCTACCTCAAGTCCCTCAGATTTCTTGCTGTGGTGTATTAATAAATTACCCACCCAGTACCCTAGATCTGCCTTTAGCTAGAGAAATAGTTAAGTGCCCAGAGCTAATTTTCTGCATGGTAAAGAAATATCCAGAAAGATAAGGTTACTTCAAAATCACTCTGTGAAGTGGTCAAACTTATACTTGAATATCTGGAAGGAAGGGACACTGGCACTGGGCACACTGTAGGTGTTTCAGTTCTTGTCATTGATATGGAAAACATAAAAAAGCTGGCGAGCCACCATTATTAATTAAAAAGTGGTTCGGCTCCTCTGGCTGTCTTGTTATGTGGACAGGACCTGTGAGGCTTTGTGCTGAACTGCAATAAACAGGAAGCATTAACAATGGCTCTGAGACAAGAAGGCTCCACTGAAAGTCCATGGCCCAGATCTTTGGCTGATGCTAATCAGAGTCATTCAACTGCGTTTTGGGGAACTGCATTGATTACATCAAAACTAGTCCCAACTCACGTGTGTCTCATGGAAAGAACAGGTAACAGCAATAGAAGATGGTGGGAAAGTATTTTATTGTCCAGATGAATGTTTCTCATACATCAGAAAAGAGCTCACTCTCCGTCTTTTCAATCCATACAGTAAATATCTCCTGTTTTATTGGCATTTTTGGATCACCAAGAGGAGATGCATCATCTGAAAGGCAGGATCACACAAATAATCATTTCACCACAGGAAAGTAGTTGTCTTCTGTGATAGTTCCCAAAAGACATCTGATTCATAGTCTGCAAAACAAACCAAAGTAGGCTGGTACCCATGGACAGCTTTGGACAGGAGTACGAGTGCAAAAGTGCAAGGCAGAAAAATCCTTAATTATTAAAGTAAGTAAATAAACATACATTTTCACTTCCCGTGTGTCAGCCTTTCCTTGCTCAGCACAGCCACCACTTGTCCCCACATCTTTGTTTTATGTACTTGTCTTAGAGGCAAGAGAATGTTTTTGCTTCAGGTAGGCTCTGGTACTTATCACAGACTGACTCGGGCTCTTGGCTGCCCTTAGGTGCCGCTACAGCACAAATAAATACATCTGGCTTTAGCTTGGTCTCCCTCCTGTGTGAAACCTTGCCTTTGCACAAGCTGTTATGCATGGTAGAATTATGGGTGGAAAGCACTGAGTTCATCACAGTCATACCAAACAAGAGTCATAAAACTCTCACAGCTCCCCAGGGAACAGGCTGACGGTTTGGGGATTGTTAAATTCAAGTGTCTCCATATTCCCGAGTCTGATTATCCCCAAGCTATTCCCTTACTAAGTGCTTCTTTCATACTTAACATATTTTTATCATCTCTCCTTCCTAGAAATGGGCCTGTTCCTTGTGTGGCCAGCCTTATGGACATTCAGTTGCTTGATCAAACATTTCCCTACCTCCAGCCTTGCAGGAGCTGTAGGTTACAGTTTACTCCCTCAGAGAAGTGCCAAAATGCAGAATACTCCAGACTTTATAAATGGTTCTAACTGTAGTGAGCCTTTACTTTCAGCAGTGCAAGAAACACAAATGGAGGTGAGATGGTAGAAGACCAGTATGGAGCTCTGCGATGAAGTTCACCACTCTTGAGCCTTCTGTAGGTTTTGATCAGTGATGTCAAGAAGGCCTTCTCTGCAGCTCATGACTTCTTCCATGGATCAGGGGATCTCACTTTCTCCAGCCTATGCATCCAGCTTCTCTGATCCTGAGCTGCGAAAATAGCTTCTTTACTATAAAAGTGTGCCCTTCTGTTTCTCTCTTCTGCCCCAGTTTCCTCTCTGACTTTATATTTCTTAAGGTGAGAACATCCTGGTTTCTTTGTTTTCCCATCTCATGATTCTCCTTTTCTCTTCAGACCTCAGAGTTTCAGATTCCAGGTCAGATTCATCCTCTGAAACTCTGGCATTCAAGTGGTGCCCAGAAGAATAGATTATTTTCCTTGCTGTCTAGCATTTCTCAGGGATATGGGCAGGAAGAGTGAAAGTGTCAAGGATATTTCCAGGCTGCAACAAGCTCAACCACAGCATTCAGTGGTGCAGTAATTTCATTAAAATAACCCAAATTCATCAGTTATGCAGATCCTCTCCACAGCACTCCAGTGACTAAATTAATGAGGTTAAACCAGAAGAAAACTCCGGCCCTGGGATAGGCAGTGACTTGCCCGCAGCACCGGAAAGACCAGAGCTAGATTTGTTCTGTGCCCAAGGATATACAATTTCTGCCCTTGAAATCATTTCCTAGAAGGAAGGAGATAAATTAGAGGCCCCATTTTCCTCTCACTATGGGAAAAATTCTAATCTTATTCTGGCTGAGGCATGCTTGTGAACTAGGTCAAAATCTTTTACATGGGCATCTCCTTCTCTCCTGTAGAACCGCTCCAGATTGTAAGTGCTGACAACCAGGACCAGGCCAGGGGACAACCTGGCTAATCCCATGGACTGCTATGGACAAACTGATCCTATGGACTGCTTTTTTTCTATACGTTCAGTCCTCTGGGTTTATTTCCATGGCATTGATGCCAGAACTGATGCAATGGGACCTGTGGGTGTGAAAGGAGCCTCTCTAGGGATCCAAATACAAAGTCTTGGTGCCTAATGTTGTGCATCCAACTCTGTAAACTGTGGCCAAAGTATTTTAACTAGGCTGGGTAAGGGCTTGCTTCTCATATTGCTTCCTGTGCTTTTGTGCATTGTTACTTCTAAAGTTACTCAAAACATCTAAAGGAGGCTGGAGCAATTACACTGCAACTAAAATAAAGTCCTAATTTTGTAATCCACTTCCCCCCTCACCCACACAGTAAAAATCCACAATGAAATATAGTGCATGAGAAAATACAGAATATTCCACCCACCCTTCAACAGTGCATGTAGGAGCAGAGCCCTATCGCATCCAGCACCAGGCCAGAGTGCTTTTCATTAACACAGAATATATATGGGTAGAAGCTTGATAAGCAAATAGCAGTGTTCCCAGCACACCAGCCAAGCCCAATGAAAACTAAAAACAATAAATTTATTGAAAGCTTTTTAAAAATAGGAGGAAATTATTACTCATTTGAATTCTGTTCATGTTAAGGTCAATGGTCTTTTTTTCAGATTCTGATTGTTAATATTAGATGAAAGGACATTTCCTTTACATTGTATTTATGAACTCTAGTGGCACAAGGAGGATAACAGCCACATACATTGCACACCAGAAACATTTCTGAATTTTGCATTGTTTAAGAATTAGTTCATTACTCATTTTCCTTTGACCTTTAAGTTAAAATCAGGGTTATTTAAATACATTGGGCCTGATTCTGGTCTGGGATGCAAAAAGAAATGATACTTTAGTTTTATCTTCTAGAAGTTTGCATTCCGTCAATGCAGCTTAGACTATTCATGTGGATAAGACTATGGTTTGAAAAACTCTGGTCTGGGGAGATTCAGTTCTCTCACATTCTGTGTGATGGGAGACAAAACTTTCAAGAGGTTGTAGGATGGGACCAGAGCTTCAGTATCGTCTGTGGAGTTTAACAGAATACGCCCCGATTATGCCTCTAAGGTTGACCACCACAGCATTCAGCTGAGTGTGCCTAGTGTTGCGTGCTAAAAAATACCTGCATTGCATACTACTGTGGTATTCAGAAGCAAATTTTTGATTGCTCAGGGGAGAGCTTTAAAATGTTGTGCAAGCAGAAAATTATGGTCTTAGATTTGCTGCGGCTTTCTGCTAACAGCAAACATAATTTGACAAATGAAGGTAGCCCCGGAGCCTTTAGTGTGGTCTATATTATGGAGCTATTATCCATAAAACCATATACTCCTAGTGACACTTCCATTGCCCAGGGAATTGCTGCCTTTCAATCTGGTGGTGTTACTGTCATTTCATATCCTCAATGATGACAGTCAAAAGCTTTCTATTCTGGAGGAAAACAGAAGTAAAACCTTCAGATTTGCCTGTGTCATAGAATCATAAAATCATTTTCGCTGGAAGAAACCAAGAGACTTTAAGATCATCAAGTCCAACTGTTAACTCAGCACTGCCAGGTCACCACTAACCATGCGGTTAGCACCACATCTACACATCTTTTGAATACCTCCAGGGATGGTGACTCCATCACTTCCCTGGGCAACCTGTTCCAGTGCTTCACAACTCCTTCTGTGAAGAAATTTCTCCTCATGTCCCATCTAAACCTCACCTCCCACAACCTGAGTCCATTTCCTCTTGTCCTAAGGTGTGTCTAGGTAACCCATCCTCATGGCTGGTGCCTGCTGCGGTTGCACTGTTCGCTGCAGACGTGGTTGCATCTCTTCACCTGGGTGCTGAGACATTGCTCTCATTTTTCTGGTGAGAGCGATATCAGAGTATGTCATCTTCCTCACGAAGGCACAGCAGCCTGCAAGCAGCATGGCTGCAACTCTATGAAATGGGAGTCCAACTCCTTTTCTCCCTGTCTTTTCCATTTTTCTTAATGACAGGATAAATTGTGCCATAGAGGGCAAATCATAGCCTGGCAGCATGTCCTCTTGTGCACACACCTCCATCACAGCCTTTGCGTTACTAATGAAAATGGAGAGTATTTTGCCATTTGTGAGTGGTTTGGGAAAATTACAAGATTTCAAGATTTAGAAGTTTCAGAACTGTACTCCACCATAACTGACAACAACACAGTAGCAGTTCAGTCTATATCCTCCTGCAGTAGTTGTTCAAGGCTTCTAGACAATGCCTGAAATTAGAAAAGTCATTTTCTGGTTTGATTCAAAAAACTTTTCTGCTCTCAGATTCAGAGTTCAGCAATAAACTTTATGTTTGGATATCACTGAGAAACATCAAAATATGAAAAAAACCAAAACCAACCAAATTATTAGCACTCTCACAGAATGAGACAGACACCCTTTTTCACTCGTTCACTTTCTAATCCCCTCTACTCACACACCATAGTAAATCTGCACATCAGTTTTCCAAACAGTTCTAGAAGAACTCCACTGAAGTTTTAGTCTTAAGTGAAGTTTTAGGATCTTATTCAGATTTCAGAGTTTTGGTCTAAAGAAAACATGGACTGATACATTGTTAGTAATGAACGATCTGGACACCCACAGCTCGTTTCAAATCAGTAATAATATGCCCTTTGTGGTAAAAAGACGTAGATTTTGTTTACGTTACAACTTGCAGAAAAGGCATTTGGGGGGTGCTTTGCAGCCCTTTGAAACAGGGCAAACCCCTCTTTTTTTTCCGTTAGCCTTCCAAACTCACATATCTATGGGCATCTTAATGTGAAAGACATAGTGAAGGTGTCACAAGGCCTCCCTGGCTCCAAAATAACAATAATACACAAATAGCTGAGCTATTGAATAGATCGGGTAATCCTTTATACTTTTAGTATTTCACCATCTGCTATGCCTAAAAAGAAGTACATGTAGCCAGGAGCACTGTGAAAGATAGGCAGGCACGGGATCATGACCCCTGCTTTTGACCTTGATGCTGAGAACTCACATCTCAAAAGAGATCTAGGACTGCAAACCTGTCACTAGTCCAGCCCTGTAGAGACAGACAACTGGCAGGGCACAGACTGATCTCTGTAAAAATGAGAAACTGTTGTGGGGGGTTTAAGGGGAGGGGGGAACAAACACCAGAGAACAACAAATGCATTTCTAAGTACCCAACTTGCTCCTCTCAACTCTCCTATCAGCATTTTCCTTCTCTCATTTCCATACTGAAAAGAGATATAAAGCTGTGAAAGATGTTCAAGATGTGGCATCCATTTGGAAACTTCCCAGGCAGTTGTACTAACATGTTTTTAAAGACTGCCTGTAGGTCTTTCATCTGGATTAGCTGCACATTCTTTCCTTGACTCTTTTTTTTGTACTGAAGAGCTCACTCACTTTTATCCACTGCAGGACAAAGTTCCCCTTAAATCCCCACCTTAGAACTAACTAATTTACACAATAGAAGAGGCTTGCTTACCACCCCTTTTGCATCTGTATTTACACACGAGGGGCACCTGGATCCAAATGAAGCTTCTTTTGGGGACTCACTTCCCTTTGCAAATCAGGAGTGCATTCCAGAGCTTCACTCTAAGTTCACACCAAATATTCAAGTTCAGCTGGCTTATTCAATGGGAGTAAGGCAAGCAAGAGCTGGCCTCCTGCTTGACTTCACATATGAGTAAGGACTGTCTTTTCTTTTTCTTTTTTTTTTTTTTTTTTAAATTTTCTTTAGCCTTTTTATGTGCCAGAACAAGTAAGTAGAGGTTTCTACTTTCAGAGAAAGGACTGGTGGATATATCCCACTGATCTTGTTGTCCTGGGCTACTTCTCTTCCATTAGGTTGTGTTTTGTTTTAATTGAAGAGGAAAATAATATATATGGAAAAAAAAAAAAATCAGGAAAATCTGTGCCAGGCACATAAAAGCTGAGGTGTTCATGTTTTGCAAACTGTTTCTTCTACTGTCTGCTCGTTGATAATGGAGTTTTTGACACTGAGCCACAGAAAAACAAACAAAAAAAGTTGCCTGCCTTGGCCAACCTATTGAAACAAATCATCTCCTCTTTCCAGTCTGTTTCCATTCCCCTCTTTAATCCTTCTTTCCTGCCCAGCTTAACTCTCCCATCCTGTTATCTTTGCTTCATGATGTTTCACCCAAGACAATGATGATGACTACCATAATAAATTCCTTCGAGAGACCTGGCAAAAAGAGGACATGACAAGAATCTGCAGGTAGACAGAAACCTGAATGGCTGGCCTTAAGCTATATTGATATTTCTGTGATATATAAAGTAACTTTAGTAAAAAGCTAGACCTTTGGCTCAGTAGGGCCAGGTACTCGTTTTCAGATGTGGCTGCTAATTACTCTTTCAAAGGAAGATGAAAAGTCACTGTATTACATTGATCCTCAGTGTAATGCTACACAGAATAAATTTTTCATTGACCTTACAAAATCAGCAAGATATGTCATGCTTATTCTGGTATTGTCTCAATCCAAGTAGCTACAAATGTTACCGATTAACGTCAAATAACTGAGTCCTACTCAAAATCCAGGTCAACAAAGCTGTGTATGAGAGTATGTAATTTTGTCACTGGTGATGATATGTTGTCCTTTAAAAATTTTAGGTTTTCTTCATTTTGGAAAGGTTTAAATAAAAGATCTTATTGTCTTTGACCCAGCAAAGGGAAATGAAATAAGAACATCTGGGTAGGTCAAGAAGGAGATGAGTCATGTTACAGTCAACTCATCAGGAAGGGCCAGAGGTCTGGACTACAGGAATTAGGACAGATGAGTGGGAGTAAAGCAATTGCAATTGTATTAGTATCTTAAAATGGGTTTGGTTCTTGCAAAGACAGGGCCAAAGAGAAGTCAGCAGAGAAATGGTAATATTTTGTTGGAAATATTTGACAACAGTGGAAAAGAATTTGCTTTTAGCACGATGTTCAGTGGAAAATGTCAACCCTTTATTTGAAAATACAGGCTGCTGTTTGAAAACCCAGAAGGTTTTAGCAGAAGAATTGATGTAACAAAATCCAAATTAATTTAGGTGAAATCAGCAATCTATAAGAAATGTTGTCATTGAAAGATTTCATACCCTTACTTGATGCAGACTTTTTGGATTTTTTTATTCCTGAAGTATATTATTCAGACCTAAATCAATACTCTGAAATACTGGCAAGCATTATGAACAATACATATGCTTTCATTTTACTATTAATGGTATTACTGTTAGAAAGAGCAAAATGTGCTCTTTTACATGTATCTAATTACTTCCACTTGCAAATATGGATTTACTTTAATAGTGATCTTCACTTTTCCCCCTATAAATCCTATGTAAACTTCTTCCCCTGCCCAAAATCATCTCTGCAACACTGTTCCTGATCACTTCCACCATTTCTGCTTCTTGTCCACTCACTTGATACTATAGTGTCCACAAGTGACATCATAGTGATTTCTCAAACCAAAACAAAGCAATCGTGGATGTGTGAAAAAAGCTCTGAGTCCACAAGACCCCAGAAAACACTCTAAATACGGATGTGCAGCATGCGTGTGGAATAGATGAAAACTCTCTTCAGGTCAATGAAGATATGGTAAAATTGGAGGCAAGCAAAGGCAGGCAGTCTTTGGATTAAGCACACGGGGTTTTTTTTTTTCTCTATGATTTTGCCTCAGGTTCATTTTGAAGTTTATAAGGTGTTTTTTTTTTTTAATTATAGCTCCAGTGTTTAAGGTTTTATTGAGATTTTTGGGGTTCCTTTTCTGTTTCTGGGCAAGAATATAAAAATATGATAAATGCTCAGACAAACTGGCAAGAAATATTTCCTGAAACCAAGAGAAACAAAGATGAAGATGGAGTACCAGCAACTTAGTCACTCCAGTGATGAGGGTAGTTGTTTTTTTAATGAGGAACAAGCAGGAATCATGTGCAACAGCAACATCTCAGAAGAACCAAAGGCTAGCAATATATTGCAAGTACATGAACTCCCATTAGCTCATTGCTAAATAGCTGCATGGTAGGATGTATTTAAGTACCACACAACTTGAAGAGAGCAATGAGTGATTCAGATCATTGACTGTTGTCGAGTCTCCATCCTTGGAGATACTCCAGATTCAGCTGGATATGACCCTGAGCAACCTGATCTAACTTTGAAGTTGCACCTGACTTTGAAGTTGTCTGTGCTGTGAGTGGGTGTTGGATCAGGTGACACTGAGAGGTCCCTTCCAACAGAAGTTGTTCTATTATTCTCTCTGAAACTGCTCAGATTAGTAAATTGTGCAGCTAGAGTGACATAGACAATGATAATGCTTTAGTACAGAAACTATAGGCACTAACATAAGTAATGTATCTCTATCCAAAGGTGAAGACAAGATGTGAGAGCTGCTAAAGTCATAATGATCTAATGACATAAACAAGACAGTTGTTTGGAAGGTAAGATAGTATCTTTTTATTAAGACAGCTGATAAGGGTGGAAAAACAAAGATAAGGTTTGGGACATGTAAGACTTTTTCAGGTCTGCTTTTTTCATGTCAGGTCATCTTCAGTTGATCTTGTAAATAATCATAATTACTGCAGTGCTAAACTATGAAGAGATGATGATTCTATGCATATAATTACCAAAGAAAATGAAGAATGTGAGATTAAGCTTTAAAATGTGTATTAAGGAGATGTACAGCCTGAAGCAAAAGGAACATTTGGGTTTGTTTTAAAATAAAATATAGTGTAGAGGCAAATTCTACAAGTTGGATTTCAAAAGTCATTTTAATTTACATGTTTAATGTCCCAGTGATACTCTGGTTTACACAGGCTGCAAAACTACTGTTCCATTCACTGGAAATGGTGATGTCTGCTGAAGAGAAGCCCTGGGACAGCAGAGGATATTTCAGGTCAAAAGTAAAAAAGTTCTTTGCTAGTAGTGATGGCCTTCAAAGAGCTTCCTAGAGCCATGCTTCCCTCATGCCAGCCCTGTCACTCTTTTACACAAGCAATAAAAGTATCCAGATTATACACCCATAAAGCAAGAAGCCAGGTTTTATACCTGGATTTTTTAGAGATGTGTTATTTCTTCAATTGTTCAACATTATAAAATCTCCCAGGTGCTGTTTGCTGGCTGTGAAAATCCTGCATTCAGAGAGCTGTCTGACCCGGTCAGGGATGCTCCGTAGCTTGCACAAATCCAAACCTCGTCTATTTTTGCCCTTAGATCACCCTCTCGATTATTTGTTAAAAAGTCCCTGCCATTCAGCAGCAGAATGAGTTATTTGTTTAGAGTCTGAGGAGAACCCCAAGGCCTTCTTTCCTCTGGTTCCTGACTGTCTCCAACTCCACACAGCTCAGCACCCCTCTTCTGCTCTCTCTGTCTCTGTTTGGATTAACTAAGGTAGGGGGGCCCTTTTAGGACTTCTTCCCAAGCACCAGTATTTTTAAAGAATCCAAGGTTATATGAAGGGTAGGCTACACATGTCCAAAATAAGGTAGAAATTCTGAGAAAAGTTATGATGTGCTGGTTGGAAAAGGCACAAAGGACCCACATCCAAAGCCCACCGGATCAATGGAAGGATGTGCAGCAACCTAATCTGATGAAGCACAGGGCAATGAGATGCTCAGAAGCTGAAGCCTTTGATACATGAGCCCTGTAGCAAAGATTCCCTGGATGCCATGAAGGTGAACTGAGGTTAGCAGGGAGCAGATAAACACAGGAGGGTGCAGACTTCCATCCACCTGATGATGGAGCACAGTTTGCTTTCATCTAAGCGGGGCTCTGTGTTTTCTAAACATTTCAGATGCTGTGTTCTTGTTTTGGTTTGGTTTTCATTATTAAAAATGCAGCAAATGAAACCCCCAGAAAAGAAGCGGGAGGGAGAGCTTCACCCACATTTTCACCTCTAGGTGGATTGCTTGACCCTGCCCACAGCCCCACCTCGAGTGACTAACAGAAATATAAATCCCTGTGGGACATGGGAAGATACTGTTTGTATGTACCAGCAGAGGATGCCTCAGGAAAAGGTATGAAATCATTGCCAAGGAATCTCAGCATTTGTATGCAGCTCCAGAGTAATCACCATCTTTTGTTTACTGCCTGGGTAAAGCCCTTTATTTCTTGGGTGCTGCATATTTGAGTTCCAACCTATCGCAGACAAAACAGTCATTTTGGGTTTTTTGCAGCTGCATCCTGTACACTCAGGGGTGTCCCATGTTCTCTCAGATTTTCCCTTCTTCTCTCTTCATTGGCATCATTTTTCCCGTGGAAGAACTATAGCCACACTTTGCACAGGAAACAATGACATATACCAGAGCTACCATGAACATCCTGTTATCTGTAAGCAATGCTCCCTTTTTTAAAAAAAAATTTCAAAAAGAATATTTCAGAAGTTCCAGACAAAAATGCCTTGAAAACTCATTAATTAACATGACATCTTTATCAGGCCTGATATTTCTCTGAGTATGATAAAGTTCTGAAATCCATCCTCGGTGAATTATGTCTACAGGGCTTCACAGGCCCTGTAAGGAGGGATGGAAGTTTCCTATAACTCACAGCTCATGATTTACGCAGCGATACCTGTACCAGCTGCCCTGCCTGGAGAGCAGAGGCCAGATAGGCATCAAAACCCACTCCATTTGCTGTGTACATCTATTACACGCACAGTTGTTTCAGTGATGCACCAGGTTCAGCACGTGTTTTCTGCAAAACAACAGCTGATGGAGAACACCCTTTTGACACCTACACAGACTCCAGATCTTTAAACACATGGTCTTTTCAGTATGGTATGATATGAGAAATAGCATCTTAAATGACATACAACTTGTGCCTAACAAGTTAGAAAGTCCCTACAGACACCCTCAGTCCGGGCAGTGGCAGAATAATGCTACATACAGAGTATCTGTTCCCGGGAGCTACACAGGACAGACCTGAGCAAGGATCAGCACAAAGCACAATTGACCTGAGAGTTTTACTTGAGCAGCAAACTGTAGTCTTTTTTATCACAAACAAGTTTTGCACCAGACAGTGCCTTAAAAAAACTCAGGTCCATCTATGTGGCCAATGTCTCCTGACCAGCAGCTCAAATACTGTGTTCAGTTTTGGACCCCTCACTACATAAAAGACATTGAGGTGCTGAAGTGCATATTGAAAAAAAAGGGCAAAGAAGCTGGTGAGGAATGTAGAGCACATGTCTTATGAGGAGCAGCTGAGGGAGTTGGGGTTGTTTAGTCTGGAGTAAAGGAGGGTCAGGGTAGACCTTCCTGCTCTCTACAACTACCTGAAAGGCAGCAGTAGGGAAGTGGGTCTCTTCTCACAAGTAACAAGTGATAGGACAAGAGGAAATGGCCTCAAGTTGCACCAGGGTAGGTTTAGGTTGGATATTAGGAAAAATTTCTTCCCCAAAAGGGTTGCTAAGCCCTGGAACAGGCTGCCCAGGGAAGTGGTGGCATCACCATCCCTGGAGGTATTTAAAAAAAAATGTAGATGTAGTGCTTGGCACTGCTAGGTTAAGGTTTGATCTTAAAGGTCTTTTCCAACCTATACAATTCTATGATTCTATAGCACTCAGATAGTGACTCAGTTCATCCTTTCAGCAGTGCAGTATGATGGGAATACTGTAAAATACTTTGGTAAACATGAATGCACACAGTCTGAATGTTCTAACTGCCAAATGTGTTCTGGGTCCCTGTGTCTAGCCAGAGCTCTAAGATTTCAGCAGGGATTGAATTTTGTAGCATGTCCCAGGGAAACATGGGAAAGTCATCCTTGGGGTGAACTGAAACCTGTGTAAGTATTAACCTCAGATAATTATTCTATAGGATTTTGCTAGAAAAAGGTACGGAGTTTTGATTTGATACTTGAGCACCCTAGGGCTAAGAAGAGCTGGTTTTAATGCCCTGTAGTCCACCAACCCTGCCTCATGGGCCACATAGACTGGCTGGTGAATGCCAGGTGACAGACACCATCTCTTCACTGGTTATACCTTGGGAGACTGGCAGGAATGACATGGCATCCCCTGTCAGCTCATCCCCTTATTCTTCTCCTCCACCCTCCCCTTTCTAGTCCAGGGCTTGCTGCTTGCCGCCAGCAGTCCCGGGAGCACCAGCACAGCCCGCACACTTCTGGCTGCACTCCTGGACACACTCCTGGTTTTAGGTGGCACGGCTGCAAAACGCTGCTCTACCAAATTCATGTCGTTTGCAGTCTCCCTCTCTGGCTGTGCACAGAGAGAGGTTTGTTAGCACTGCGCTAGCTACCGTGAGTAAAAAAAAATTAAAATCACACCTTTTGCCTTGTGCTGGGAAATCTGTGGGCGGTGGAGTGAGATACGTATATATACACACACGCATATGTTTGTGTGTATGCATGTTATATATATCTTCTCATACATATCTATCTATATATCTGTATCTACTTACATATATGTGTGTATGTATAGCTTAAGCCTTATCTGTAGAAGCAGACTAATATGGCCCTTTTTTTTGAAAAACAAACATTTATTGCTGGCTTGTCAGGCATATTCTTTTTTTGTTGTTTTTTTAACTTGGCCGGTTCTTAGAGTACAATAGTACATTGGCCATCTGTGCAGAGGAGAAGAGCGGTTTAATGAATAGACAAAGCAGGGAATGATTGACTGATTGGGACTGTTTCCCAGTCTCATTCATACCAGCCATACAATGGAATCACTCCCCATTTACACCGCCAGAAGTGAAAGGAGAATCACGTCTGTTTTGAGTTCATTCCTCAGAAGCTCAGATCATCCTCTTGGGCAAAAGACTTTAAAGCACGTGCTGCTGAAGCCAGGCTATCTAGTTTATTCAGAACATGCCCAAGCCTTTTATATGTGCTAGGAAAATTAGCTTCTCCTCGGCCCCTCTGATGGTGTCACGCAGCAGACGTGGCCTTTGTATAGGGCTAGGACAGTTTGTGTCCGGACAAACTTGTTTATGCAACCCAGTATGCCCCTTCCTTTTTTTGTCCCCATGTATAATGACAAAGTTCTAGGCACGTGGGCAGATCACTTTCTTCCCCCTTTTGTCAGAGTACAAATTTACAACAGCCTGTTTGCATACCGTGCGCTGGATTTTAATCAAGTCCACTGTAAGGAGAGATAATAAAAATGAGAACCATGATTACTTCACAGTTGATTTCATTTGAATAAAGAGCCGCTCAATGACAGATGGTTTCTAGAGCTGCTCTATATGTGAGCTGCCATGATGTTGAATAGTAAGAACAAGAAAGTATGCTGCTGTGGTCTTTGCGTCCTTACTTTGTCTTATCTATATTCATGTTTTATTCAGGGAGGAAATTAGATTCCACACCATTTTTTATTCAGAAGAGAAGGCTGGAAAGGGATAACACACAGTATGCAAACCTGCCAGCTTCTCTCGGATCAGATCCACATCTCCCTACTCTGCCAATACAGCTTTAACAGTGTTCTCCACCAGCAAAATGCCTTATTGTGAATGTAGCTTGTATCAGGAAAACTGCGCTTTTGGCAGTGTGACTTGTTTCACCTCCACTCTCAGCCCAGAGCCAAATGTGCTGTTCCAGAGGGGCAAAGCAAGGGTTTTTGTTTGTAAGACCTGTGTGAGGCAGGGACGTCTCTATGCACTGCCTGGTGGTGCTATTCCAGCAGTTCTCTGCAGCGCAGACGTGAGCTCCAAGCCTGTTTCCACTGGCTTTGCATTTGGCTACTTCTGTTTGTTACTTTTGCCATATCTACTACAGTATTACACAAAACTGTTGAGGACTTTTTTTTTCAGGGTTTTATTCTGTGGCAGCAATGTCCCTCTGGCATATATTGAGAGAATATATAACCTGTCCAAAACAAAGATACTTGCAAACACCTCCTTGCCTGCAAAACCAGAGATCTCCTGGTCACAATTATAATTTCTTTCCTTATCTTGCAACATCTTGGTGACATATCCTTCTTGGAATGACCAGATTTTCATCAGCAACTGAAGAGTACTTTTTTGTTTCCTCTTAAATAGAATATGGTTTGCCCACCCCCACACCTTTTCTGATCTCTCCCTGATTGCTTGCTTACCTGCATTATTCTTATTGACCCTCTTCCGAGCAGCAATGAAAAATCATTGACTTGATGAATTAAAATGCTAGGCTTGCTTTGCATTTGGAACACATTTTCCAGAAAAGGCAAAAATCTGTGATTTCTGAGCATCCAATTAATAGTTTGAAAGGTCAAAATTTGTAGGGAGGAGGAATAGCTTTTATTAGACTAGCTGTTGTGCTTGGAAGGGTTAGACAGGTTTTTAAGCACACCACTGAACTTCATTTCAAAAAATACTAATCTTCAAAAATAGGTACAGGTTGAAGACTATTGCTCTGAATTCAGTTAATACATCATGAAACAATATGACTTGAGATGAAAGGTAGTTGGTGCCTGTGGCTTGTTGATCTCAGAAGGAATTGCTACTAAAAGTGGAGTCCAGAACGTCGTTAGCCCATGTGGTTCAGAAGAAAAGTAACAGGTAATTTATCACCTGAGGAACACAGAGGCATTTGCTGAGAATAGTTATTGAGGGATTAGAAGATGCCATAAAACCACTGTCTTTATTCCATCCACAAAGCTGGCATCCAATAATGATTAAAACCAAGAGGTAAATATTTCGTCTCCTCAGGCCTCATTAATGGGAGTCTTGCCAGTGGCTTTAAAATGCTTTGAATTTTGCGCACATAGAGCACATTCATCTCATAAGCTTTTGGACTAAACTTTTTTGGCTGTTGAATCATGGGTTGAGCTAGTGACCACCTGTGACTCTTGAGATCACTGTGATTATTAGCTTAGCAAATGCACTTGTCTACCATTCCTCCTTCCTGTCTCCATTTATCCTAATGGGGTATTCACCTGTTGTGCATTGTCTAAATCCTTGATTAGAAGGTCTCCGGGTCAGGGCCTGTCTTTGTGTCCTTTGTTAGATCTCTTCAATATTAATCCCTTTCACATTGGCAGTATATGAAAGGTGGATTCCTCACAAATTCTTATTAAGTACCCAATTAATAAGAGCAAGAGCGTGTTAAGAACACAGTGCAGAGACAATGCTCCATTCAAATGTTACATGAAATCTTGATTCTGATACTGTCATTTGAGTGAAGTCTGTCTAGGGCTGGGGATGAATCCCATGATGAGCAATAAGAAAAGATTAACAGAGATGTAATTTATTTAGTTATTTGGAATTCAGTGTGTGGCTGATGAAATAAAAATAGCAAATTATTCCTCTGTTTTGCAACATTTATACAGATATTATTTTAGAGATTCAGACATAATTTGATCCTGGGGGAAAAAAGATGAATTGACCTTAACATCAAGCCCCAAACCTGTGCATAACCAGGGTCTTCATTCTTCTGTACATCTTATGTAGAAGCACACCCCAACATCAAGTCTTTTATGGCCATTAGGAGGAAACAGCATCCTCTCCTGGGATATATCTGTGTTTCTAAGGGACTCATCTGTTCCTGAGTGACAAATGACTAGTGACTTTCAGCCATTAGACCCAAAATCTGAGTAGAGCAGAATGCCTAAGAGCATCAGTTGGGAACCTTGTGGCAGATAGACACTGAATAAAAAGGGAGTTGTATTAATCTGAGAGGAGAGCTAGGAGTAAGATAACCCTTTGGGGTCAGTGACAACAGGGAATTGGCAAGGGCCAGCAGACCACGAGGGCAAGCAAGATGAAGGGAAAGGTTCTGGTAGGCCTTCTGCAGGTTGAGAGATAACTATAGGTTTTACCTGAAATGCCAAACTAGGTAAGGCGCCAAGCTACAATATTTCCTTCCAGAATAGATGGCTCCTTATTTCTGGAAGGGGGCTCACATCTGAGGTTTCCAGCGGGTCCATACTGAGGGGTGCCAAGCTGTGAAACCTGGATCTGCTTCCAGGCTCCTTCCCCTTGCAGGGGTCCAGACTTCCTTCTTCCCTCACATCAGAAAGCACAGGCACAGGCGGGATGCCTTGAGCTTCTGACTCTACCATAGCAGTGCCTATTCCCACGGTGCACCTCCGGCTGTGGATACGAGGTGATAAAGGCAGGCTTCTGTGTGTTCCCAAAGATGCTGGGTGCTCATTTTGCCATTCACTGCCCTATAGAGCAGCCTTTAGGCTGCTCTGAATGGTAACAGGTGCTTCTGGCCCCATTGTGCTGTCCCAGCTGTCAGGGATTTCTGGGGACCAGTGAGTGAGATTGTGTAGGAGTTGCTTTAGTGGCTCTTTGCCATTCAGGAATTCTTTTGCGCCAAGGGAATCCTCCAACAGCTGTTTGGGCTGGCTTGGTGACAGCTTTGTGCTGCCGGAGCTGGGCAAAGCAGCCCCAGCTGGGCCAAGGATCTGGCTCCTTGCGTGTAACTTGCTTATTTAGGCCTGTCGCCCTGTTTTGTAGGTAATCTCTGCTACTGTTAGTGAATGCAGCAAGCTGCTGAAGTTGGTGGCCTTTGCCAAAGAGCAAAATACCGACTGATGTAATTGGAATGTGAGATCTGCAACGCTTGAAAATTCTGCCAGAAACTAGTTAAATGGAGATGGCATCTCATTAAAGGGAAGAATGGGGTCTCTGTGCTTGTTTTCTGTCCTTAGTCCAGGCAATGGATCTCCAGAAAGCTTTCTCTGCGAAAGATAAGCATTTGAAAGAGGGGATGTAGAAGAGCTGGATCTGTGGGTGAAATGCGTAAGTGCAGGCCTACTGTATTCACATTTGTGACATCCAAGTGCAACAAATGAAGACCTGGCTGAAGGCAACACATTCCTTTAAATAAAGATATGCTTTGCCATGACATACTTTTGGTCTATGCATGTGCCCTGAATGTCTTTCCTCATCCCTTTGTGCTATATTGCCTATTCAGTAGCCACGAGGAGTATATCATAAGGTCAGTTAGCGACAGTGCCTCCATATCTACTGAGTCACGACTGGCAATGCACGCTTCAAGGATCAGCTGTTTGATTATCCAAAGAGCATGTGGCTCTACTCAGCTGCTCCAAGCAAAAAAAGCTAAGAAGGACAACTGACTGATTGTCAAGAAGTGTGGACAATGAGGCAGGAGGGGGAATCCATGTGACTGGTTTCTGAGTACGGTCCTTCAGAATCCAGTCAAAATAGTATGAGCTTGAGCTATCTGATGACCTGAATATGCAAAAATATTTGCCCTTATACAGAAGGGAGTGGAGCACCATATACTGTGAATGGAACAATGCATGCAGGCATTTGGAAATCCAAGAGGAGCCTTGTAGCTAATTCACATGAAATGACATTATTTCCACCAGTGCAATGTTGATGGGCAATCATGTCCCAACAAAGCTGTGAGGAAAATAAAAGTGGGACAAAACAAACCCCTTGCTAGTGAGCAAGCCCATTACTTGTCTGCTGCTAAATATGTAAATACTGAAACAGTTTAAGCAACGGTAGCTTAAAAAGAGATAGTTTTCTGTTCATTTTTCTGTATTTTGTAGCCTAATGGATTAAAGTGCAAAGCTGACAGGCTGTTTTAAAGAGATGTTCCTTGTGGGACATTAAAAAGTCTTCATAAATTACACTAGACAAAACAGACAACCACATCACTGTCTGTGCTCTGAGTGAAAATGGGGCTGCTTTTTATATTCAGTGCTACTAAAGGATATGCTTTATTCCGGTAACTGGACAGAGGAAGGATGTGCAATAGAGATAAACATCATCTAGAAATTACAATATTTGCCATTATTTAAAACACTTCTCCCTTGGGAAGCTGATAATAGTATTCACTTCCCTCACCTCTACATTACGGAATTATGTGGCCAGGATTCATCCGTGAAAGTAATACCTTGATGGGACTTTCCAAAGGGAAGATAGATGGTTCCTAGCTATTTCCTTCTGGACTTCAGCAAAGACTGCCTGCAGCTGGTGCCTCCATGGGATGCCAGGCTGGATGGGCCAAGGCAGGGCCACCAAGTGGTTCTGTCCCCTGGACAGCCTTCCAAAGCTTATCTGGAAAAGCCAGAAAAGACTGGAGCCCCACCACATCTGTTGCACTGTCTCCAGACTGTCTGCTGGGGAGCACGGGGGAGGTGTGGGTTGTCCAGCCCCTGTGAATGGACTTGACTTTCTGCAGATCCCCTAGTATTTGTGATATCCCTGGAAATCTCTCAGGTGCAAACTGCCCACTTCTCTTCTTTCTCCAAACCCAGTAGTGAGCATTCACCACAATGACTGCAAGATTCATGGGGGCCTGGGCTTGGATGGTGGGCATTCTCCAGCTGCTCACTAGCCCCAGGTAGCTTTAGCATCTCCCTTTCCTGCTGTGGGGGAAGCCAGTGCCTGCACAGAGGGAGCTGAGCTGGGGGGCATTTTGCTACAGGAGGCGAAAGAGGCTGGGTAGATTTGGAGACAGGGCTTGCAGCTAATTTCACTTGCACCCGGAGCCAGTGTGTATGTGTGTTGGAGAGTGGGAAGGAGGGATGGACTTTCCCTGAGGTGATATTCTCCCTTCGAGGGACTCTCCAGGGTTTTTAAGCATAGGCTGTACAAATCTTTTTGATTTGTAGATATGTGTTGATCTTCTTTGAAAGAAAACTACCCCTTTCCCCCCACACACCCCTCTGGGCTACTTTAAAATCTTCTTCTCTCATGATGACTTTATCCAACAAGAGAAGAATTGTATTAAAGAGTCCTGCAGGGTGTGAGCCATTGCACCAAATTCAAAATAAACCTGGAAAATATTGCCAAAAATACTAATGAAAAAGAACTTGTGTGGTGTGAGAAAACATTTTATGAGCAAATTAAAATTGGAAAGCAAAGGGGAGCTTTCCTGAAGTGGAGCCCAGAGATCTCTCAGGGCAAAGCCTGAATATTGCTGGCCCAGCTTCTGTGCCTTACTCCTGCTCCTCTGCTGTCCTCCCAGGTCTCCTGGCTCTTCCCCGTCACACACGGTGCTTCCTTTGCCACATGAGCCAGCACATAGGATCCATCCCACCACCCTCATCACCCCACACCACAAAACATGACAGCTCTGTGCATGAAGCCTGGTGCCAATTTACCCTACTCCAGAGTTAGAGCATAGTAGAGATGAGGAAAAGCTCCACAAAGCTCCACACTCCTCTGAAAGTCTATGTCATCACAACCTGCTAATACAGGAAGAGGACCAGCTATTATCTTTTCATGCAGTGCTTTTTGTCAGCTTGAGCATGAGTAATGTCAGCTGACTGATATTTTTCATGCTTTAGTAAAATGCAACCAACACTTTGGGAACAGCATGCATTTACTTTTTCTCTCTGATTCTCAACCACCTTAAAAATCAGCAGTATCAAATGCTAGGCTGTTACCATCACTGACTTAACAGTCTCTGGTGATGGTGGACCAGATAGGAGAAGAATACTGCTTTCTCAACACCACTTTTATCTCATACTTTAAAGCCCCATCAAAGAATTTCATACATATTTCTCTACATATTGCAACTTGTTGTAGGGGCTGGACTTGGATTGTCTTTTTAGCTAATTGCTACTTCACTTTATATTCTATTTAAAATACAGCAGTTCTAAGAAGCTTTGCTAGGAGGTCATTGTCTCAGGTACTGTGTAAATGTCAGTTATGTTTTCATTTGCACCTTTATTTCCTCTACTTGTTTTGTTAGGATTTTCCTCCAGGTCATTCCCCCTTAAGGTTCAGAGTCCTTGAGCCTCTCTTCCAGCTCCTTTACTTTCCAGCTCAACATCCCACTACTGTTTGTGATGTAGTTCCAAAATGCACACATTTCTTACAGGTCAGATAAGAATCTTTGGGTTTTTGTTTGAGCAGTCTCTCTTCCTTCGGCTTCACATGAAAATGTTGCCCTTCATAGGCAACAAATTTGCAGTGCTTTGATTCATAAATTTATCTCCCCTGTCCTTTTGGACCTAATCCTGTAATTGGATCTAGAGACAGAAGCTAAATGTACACTGGTAAATTAAAGACGCCCAGCAGTGTTCCTGGGCGCTGCAGCCAGTTGGCATGGAAAAGGCAGTGTCTGTGCTAGTGAACTGCCTAGTTAAAAATGTTCACATGGTAACCACTTGCTGGAAATGGTTCCTGAGCTGGTCTAAGTGCTGTGTCCAGGAACAGAGTTAGAATGGGCCAATTTCAAGTCAGGGATGCTCTAACAGTCTGCTAGTGCAGGCGATCAGAGCCCAGCCCCTGAGGATTCTAAACCAGACCCAAATTTACTAGTCAGCTGTGGCTGCTGAGTGTACTGCTACAGAGACAGTGCTGGGGGAGCTGGCCATAAGGATCAGCCCACTACTTTATTGGGGTCAGTTGTTAGTATCATGGTGTAATCCACACCTACTATATATGTCAGTATTCCACTGGTGGCTAAATTGCATGTCAAGGTACATTTGTCTTAAGTACTGTAAGATACACAGTAAAACTTAAGCCATTGCTAAATGACCTACATTGTTTGGATAGATAGATAGATAGATAGATAGATAGACAGACAGACAGACAGATCAAGCAGGACTTTTTCATCCTTTGGCTTTTCTCCAGTGTCTAATTACAGAAGATGAGGTAGAATAGACCTCAAAGGGATCTCAAGCCTCACTGTAGAACATCAAAATAAAATTTCTTACACAAGGTCACCCATGTGTCCAGGGACCCAAGACTCTGTCTCTGACAGTGATCTGCAGAAGATGTGTAGAGAGAGTCCAGAGAAAGGCATGAGACAGTAAACTTCCTGTGGGCATAGCCTCTCAGCTTTTGGCAATCAACAATTTCCTAGGCCTTTGCATTTAAGAGACACTAAAGAATTTTTTCACCATGGCTGTTTCTATTCCTTTTCTGAAACCAGTTATATTCTTGGCCTCCATAACACCCTGGGCAAGGAGTTCCACAAATCCATTAGATGTGGTATGAAACAGTATTTCTTCTTGTTTGAATTTGCTGCTTGATCATTTCTTTATATGTCTCCCAGTTCTTCTATTGTAAGAACAGCTGTCTTTATTTACCTTTACTATGCCATTTGGGATTTAAAACATTTTTCTCAGATGTTGCCTTTCATCATCACTTTTTTTCTATAAGGAAGATTCCACTCTATTTGTTCAGTCTTTGCCTAGAAGTTGTTCCTCCATAACTATCATAACCTCTTCTATCACAGTTACAGATCTAGTCTAGTTCTACTCTGTGCTTCTGAGACCAGAAGTATTTGAAAATACTTGGATTTAAGTAATGCCTTAATAATATTTTCTTTTTATGTATTCTTTTTCCAATCATTAATAACATCCCATTGGCCTTTTTGATCACCACTGAGCACTGGTTCCATAGGACTGTTCCCAGTGGCTCTCATTTCCATTTCCTGATTGGTAATAGGTATTTTAGAAGCCCACATTACATATGTAATATTCAGATTCTTTTTCTCTGAAGTGCATTTCTTTGCACTTTCCAACAGTAAATTCCATTTTCTGTTGTATCATCCACTCACTCAGTAAGGCCAACCTCTTTTGCAACTCTTTGCTGTCTACTGCCATTTTGACAGACAGGTCCTTTGCAGAGAAAACCCCCTGTGCTGACTCTTTATTCCACCTTTGATTTATCTTTTTTTTTTTAAAAGTCAGTTCACAGAGAGGCCCATCCATTCCCTTGCAGACTCTCTGCAACCTACACACTATTGCTGTCATCCAAACAGAAGTCTTGTGATAGACTTACCATTCTTCTCTGATTGAGATTGTGCTACTGAATTAAATCTCTTACGCGTGTTGCTGGGAATAAGATTGGACTTCTCCTACTCTATAAGCAATATACCGTGCTCCATTGGCCCCCTACAGCAGTTTTCATCTCCACATGTCAAAGTACTTGCAAAGATGGAGGAGTATCAATGTCTCCAGGTGACAGCCAGGGAAACTGATATCCCTTTTAGCAGTAACAGTATGCAGCGTTCTAGAGTGGCCTGAATGCTATTTGTTGAATAAATTAGTTAATGAGTAACAGCAATAGTTGCTAATTAACATACCCAATGAATATTTATGCTGGCATCTCGCCAGTTGTACATCTTATACAATGTGTCTTTCACTCTCACTTTCCCCTTATTTATTTCATACCATGAGCTCCCATCGGAAACAACCTATCCTGGCTCTGCCTCCCCAGCATCTGTCACAAGGAAGGCTGACATCTTCTTCCCACTCTGCAACGGCCAATCACAAACAAATATAAACCTCAAAAAACATCACCAGCCTCACTGTGTCCCTACTTCCCAACGTAGCAGTTGATCAGTGGGCCCTCCACAGCACCCCTAGGATATACAGAGTCCAGCTGTAGGGGGAAGAAGATCCCAGCTTATGAGATGAGACAGAACCAAGAGGTAACTTGTGGGATTCAAGGTTACACCTGCACATTTTCTGCCTCTGCCACAGACCAGAATCAGAAGAGGTGTGCCTTCAAAACATAACTGTCCTGGAATATTTAAAGCTTCATAAAGAAAATCAATAGCTTAATTTCAACTTGGAATCTAATATGCAGCCTGCATAGCTTCAGGCCCCAGCTGTACCCCACAGCCTGAATTAGCTTCAGTGCCTGGAACAGCCCCAAGTGTGTGCATTACACTCATCTCACTAATCAGGCATTTCAACTCTGTGCTCCCTGTAGTTTGATAAGGTAGGAATTGATGTTTGTCATTCAAGAAATGAGAGAGTCTGTTGGTGTCATCTCTCCTTTTGAGATGTTCAGCACAGCTTTGGTCCAGAGAAGAGCATCATACAGGCAAAAAACCCAAAGCCTGATGGCTTGTGTCCAGTACTGTCCTTAGAAATGTGACTCTAAGCATTAGCCCAGTATTCGTCTTGCCCAGGTTACTAAAAAGCTAATGCTAATTGTGAATAGTAAAATAAGTAAAGCTGGTTGTGAAGAGTCACTGCAAATCTCACTCTGTCAGTGACTGTGATCTCACATTAGCAAATGATAAAATAGCAAATAAAAATTTCATGATAAAAAATGCAAACTCATTCTTACAGGGAAAAAAACCCAACACCCTGACAATATCTATACAGTAATGGACATTACATTAGCTATTACAACTCAGGAAAGACACTCTGCAATCACTGAGGATAGTGCTGTCACGTACATAACGCAGGGTCCAGCGGCACTCAGAAACAAAAACTGAACATCAGGATTTATTAAGAAAGAAACAGAGGAAACAAAATGACACCTATCCGCATCCCTGTGTTCGGTGTTCATTGACGGTGTGTGCCCTTTTCACCACTGCAGGCAGGGCTGCTTGCTGTGCCTAGGGAAAACAGAGTAGGACCAGAAAGGTTCACAGAAGATCAACAGGGATGATCAAAGCTACAGAAAGCCTTCAAACTAAAGAAGTATCATATGGGTTGGGACTGTTCAGCTGGAAAAGAGACCACTGGGATGGCAGGTGAGAGAGGTATGTGAAATCAGGAATGGCCTGGAGAATGTGATAAAAACATGTCTCTCATAGTGAAAGGACTGGAGAACCTTTACGTGATCGTCAGGTTTAGAGCAAACACACCCAACGCACAGCCACATTGTGACACCCGTTGCCACAGGATGTCGTGGAGGCCAAAAGTATAAATGCGTTCAAAAAGCAATTAGAAAATTCTTGAAAGAAAAGTCCATCAAAGAGTCCTAGATGACAGAGATGAAGATATAGCCTGGCTCAGGAAGTCCCTAAACCCCAGATTGCCAGAAACTGGAAGGGTGAAGTGGAGGAAATATTGCCGTACTTGCCCTGCTCTTGTGCTCTTTTGCTGAGCATCCGCTACGGGCTGGTCAGAGACAGGATGTGGTCTGGGTGACCTCTCGGTCTGACTCAGCACGGCTGTTCCTACAGCCTGGCTCTTTTCCAGCTGGACTAATTTACACCATGGCTGCTTGGAGGCTGTATTTCTTCATGTCCTGCTGTCATGTGTTATTTGGGTTATCCAGAAAAGAGGATTGTCTCTGCCGGGGGTGGGGGCAGATCCTCACTGGGATCAAGTCAAACAGGCATAAGTTTTCAGACACAATGATCAGAGCTAAGGAGCTTGGCACTGTGAGGTCAAGGGTCTTGACATAGCTGCAAGGGAAAAGCGATGACAAGGATAAGAGCCAAAATGGATCCTGGGACATTTTAGACTCTGGCCTGGACTATGGACAGATCAGCACCAGCTACAGCACTTTGGCAGGACCTTATTGAGGCGTATATCTCATTGAGGTACTTCTGAGACAGGCCACATCTCCAACCTGTGCCCCACAGTGTGGGAATATGGATGTGTAAGTGATTTTGGATCCACGCCATGCCCAGCACTTAAACAGCTTCTGCCAACTTCGCCTTCTATCAGGGCATAACAGCTTTGGGTTTTGCAGTTCCTCGTTAAACAAAAGAGGGGGCGAGTGTTGCTCTTGTCAGGCTCTTCTCCGAGACTTCCCAGCCTTCCCATGGCAGATGCAGAGAGCTGCAGGAGGTTCAGATAAGGCCTCAATCCAAAAAAAATAAATAAATTAA
>WUAM01000101.1:2074584-2104939 GCA_024336885.1 Actenoides hombroni | reverse complement strand
AATAATCAAACCAAAAAACCAAACCACTTGAGCACGCAGGTAATGAGCAGCACCTGTGAACCTCGAGGCACATGGCGCTTCCCAGAGGAACCCGTGGAGCTGCTCCACGTGCTGGGAATTCGACCCGCGCTCCAGCGCTGCACTGGGGTGCAGAGCCGGGCAGGAGAAGCCCTCCCTCGCCCCACGCTGCAAAGCAACAGTGTTAGCGAACACCTCGCTGCAGGTAAGCTGTTGAGGAGCATTGTAGTGTTTGCAGCTCTTTTTGGAGTTACTAAAAATCTCGGCACTACAAGCTTCAGCTGTGATAAGCCTAATCTTCTCTTCTCATCGTTATCGTGCTAGAAATCACGCTGGAGGCCTCTATAATCTCACTTCATTTTGCATTATTAACCATAATTGTGAGAACTCGCTTTCTGCGTGCGTGTTTAGGCAGAGGTTGTTTGCCAGTGACTTTATACAATTATTTTACTCCCAGAAGTATGCCAGAATTAATTTCTTTTGCTAGTTTTAAAAAATAAAGGAAGAATTATCCCAGGGGAAAAAGAAAAGGTGAAGAAATCCCTGTGGTACAGCATGGCTCTGAAGTGCACAGTAATAGCCTTAGTGGCACATATGACAAAGCTAGAGATACTGAATAACCAGACTTTGCCAGTCAGCTTCGTGTACGTTGCTTCAGTGAAAATTGCTGTGACAGATGAAGTCCCAACGCACCAGCTCTCAGTGGGGGAAATACATAATGACACATGTTGCAGATGTATCTCCACCTTTGTTACTCTCTAATTAATACAGAAACAGTGTTAGGTTTGGACATCCTTTTTTTTTTTTCCTTCCACTTATACCAAAATCCACACTGTGTGTTCCCTCATTACTTTTTCCTTTATAGACTATCAGGAGTTTTACTCATCTCTAGGGACTGATTCTATTCCTCTTAAACTAAGAAGAGATCTCAGATGAGGTGTGGGACAGGGGCAGGGGTTGTGATGGGAGCTGCAGAGGAAGCTCCACACTGCAGAAGGTATGGAGACTGAGCACTGGCTAGAGCTCTTGGGAATCAGTCAGGAGCTACCAGGCTCAAAGAGCAGAGCTAATATTTGCATCTGCAAAGCGGACCTGATGCTGATCCCCTAGTCTTTTAGATCCCAGTCTGATACAAGAAAAAAATATTTCATAGCCTTTCCATTAAACATCTTATCAGCAATGCTAAAGCATCTGGAGTGACTGAGTGCTAAGGAGGAGACACTCTTCATGAGAGAGGTTTACAAAGGAACATCCAAGAACATGAAACCGTATATATTATTATGGCTAATGCAACAAAGGCTTTTGATTAATTACTGACATCGCAGAAATACATTTTTAAAAGTGATTACTACAACTAGAGATGTCGAACGTGATAATATGCATGAACAACATAAAATAGGGCTGAAGAAGATTTATGAGTTTCCCCTGCACATTGGCTGCAACAAAGTAAGTTCATTAAGTCCCAGGAGTTCACAGGAAGAGACCTGAAGAGTTGTGAGTCTTCTGTGAGCCCCTGGAGAGCCACACGAACTATGCAGGACTGTCAGTGGTACAGATAATGTACAGTGGGCCACTGAGGAGAGGGAGAAGGTGGCAAGACTGGTGGGCTGCTGGCCTGTTTCCAGTACAGGGGGTATGGTGGCTTGGCCTTGACCAGAATGCCCAGGGAATTGTCTAACAGGGCAGTAGTGGTGCTCACACTTTGATGTACCACTTCTTCCTGGCAGTCCCCACTTGGTTTGGAGGCAACAGGGCAAATCTGAGAAGGGCTTCGCCATGGGAAGACCTCCAGCAGATCTGAACCTAGCTGTCTGCTGGTGCTTTCCACCACCCTGGCCAAGGCGTGGTGGAGTCATACGGCCTCCCTTTCCATTTATGTTGCCTTCCAGCCCTTTGCGCTGTACAGTTTGCTCAGGGAACACAATTACACATGAACCTCATCCGCTGCAGGGGAGGGAATGAGTCTCACCTCCATTTGCTGCTGCAGCTACAATGAGATGGGGAAAAACTGACCCAGGGAGGGGAAGCCTTCTGAGGAAGGGCTCTTGCAACTCCTCCTTCTAGATGAGGATGTCTCCAAAAGCTGAGGGTGTCGCTTGCATTATGTAAGTGTCATAAAATGAGCTAGTTTTTATCAACATCTTGTACATTACCAGTCGGCACACCTAGGTCAGATTAGTCACTGGGGGCTAGCAGAGCAGTCTGGAAAAATACCGCTATCTGCTGCCCTGTTATTATCCTCTTCCACACACACCAGTCCCTGGCTGCTCTCAGAGAGCACAGCCTAAACCGAGGTTAAACATCGCTTGTTAATTTGCAAGCTAGATTTGCTCTCTTTGCTCTCTTTGCGCTTGGCTCTGAGTTCCCGGCCTTAGTTAGAACTAGCCAGGCATAGTTAGAGAGTGATGGTAAGGAGGGGAGAGCTCAGGACAGGCAGGCAAATGAGTCTTTAACTTCTCCACATGCATTCAAGTTGAGGACAGCACCTAGAAACGCTGCTTCTCTCTGCATTCTGCGTGGAAATACAGCTTTATTGATCACAGGTGGGGCTGCAAATGAAGCATGTCTGAAATGGCAAACAAATGGAGATCACAGAAAGAAAAACAAGTTTAAAAAAAAAAAAAAAGATCAGATATAAGAAGGCAAGTTCCAACAGTGAACACTGGGGATTTGTCTAAGGGCCAAAAACTAACCCAGCGTTGGTAGGTGCTCTTGGACAACTGTGATACAATGATTTAGAGCCAGATTCTCTTTTGGGGCAAGTAAGCAATGAAGTAAATTGCACTAATCTGATTTATAGCAACAGATTCTCTGCCTTTAAAAGCATGGATCCCTCGAGAAGAGCAAGGGGCATCTTTTATGAGTCACTGCATGATAACAATTCCTTACGCACTAAAGAAATATCTCAGTGATTTCACTGGCAGACAGATGCCTGCAGGGAGGTTCCAAAAGGTGAAAAAAATAACAATATCCTTAAGCTACCTGTAACAATTGCTAATTTCCAGCTACCTTCTGTTTTAATCATCGAGACTGGCATATGTTGACATTCCTTTATCATCGCTGTTAATCAGATTTGACTATCTCTGTTTAACTACCACCTCCATATGCCCCATGGCACTTTTTGCATTTGTATGACAGCCCCGTAACCTTAACTGCGCTGCCCCTGCGCTAACGACACCGATGGTAACGTGATAGGTTCAGATAAAGGTGCTAATAAAATATGCTTGCAGATGCCCTTGCCATAGCCGTGTGGAAGGAAGATCATAGGTGCTGCCCTTGCCAGCAGAGGTCACTGCAGAATGGATGTGTGAACAGTCACCTAGGAACAATTTTAAGTCAAATACCCAAAGTGAGTTTCTTTCTTCTCAAGACACACGGGTGTGAATTGACACATATTAAGTCTTCTAAAAAAAAATAATTTAGACTTCTGGAGATCTGAATCCAAACAGTGCCAAAGCCTCTAGAGAGCACAGTGGATCTCCCAAGAGCTCAACTGATCAGACACAATGTATTTCTAACACTCACCTCTCCCAGCAGGGCAGATCACACTGGTTTTAGGTGAGGGTATGCACTATAACCAAAAGCAATACAACATTTTATCAAAACAGCAATATATTTTAATATCATTGCTAGCAGTTTGGTTACTTCTAATAGCAGATCTATTGCGTGAAAAAAAAAAAAAGTGGGGGGAACCATTTTTAAATGATTACTGTTCTTCATTTCAGGTTCTGAGGCCCTAATGTTGAATGCTGTAATCTTAGTGAGATTTCATTCTGATTACTCAGTATGGAAACATTTCTCTCATTCATGTCTCTGGAGTACGTAAACACAATGTGAATATGGACTGTATGGATTTCCTAGTGCACCCAGGGTCACACAAAGGTTGTCAGAGTAAGGACTAAAGGGAAAATCAACTCTGCTTGACATTCAGCTTTTTCACGGGAGCTTTCATGATTACCTGACCTGCTGTATAACCCTGATACAAAATCATCTCCTGTGAGCTTTTCTCCATCTTCAGATGTTGCAGAGGAGATTTCAGGAAGTCATCTACCCTTGGTTTAAAGAGAAAATGAGAATCCAACTTTACTCTAGTAAGTTGTGGTTAATTACTTTCAATTTTTTTTTTTTACTTGACTTCTGATGCGTAACATCAACAACCAACCACTGGATTTTATTATGAGCTTCATTTCTGCTTGAAACATCTGTTGCATTTTCCCCATGCTCATACTTGCAGACCGCAAGCAAGTCACCTCTTCGCCTTCTTTCAAACAGACAAATTCCACTGAGTGCTCAGTATCTTGCCATAAAGTTTACCAGACCTCAGTTTGCTCATGTACCTTTCCCTGATGCCTTTCCAACCTGTCAACATCTTTTCTGAAGCGTGGAGTTGAAAACAGGACAGAGCGTTCCCGCAGTAGCCCCGTGATTTTGTGCACAGAAATAAATCCGGGTCACAGCTCCTCCTGTGTGCATTCAGGACATTCTGCACAGCAGTACTGCACGAGGAGCTGACATTTATCTCTTTATTTCCCATCACCCCTGCATCTTTACAGCTCCCCTGTGGTGCAAGGAATGGAGTCCTCTTCTTTTCAGAGGGATCTGTGACATGTCCCCCAGCTCCTCATGCTGTAATGCAAGGCCAGCCCTGAGCTTGGGGAAGAAAATGGCTCCCTTGATCCTTGGACCATTTGGCTTAGGACCAACCCCAGGTTTAAGTTAGAGCCCCAAGGGAGACTCTCCAGCTGCAGAAGCACAAAAAGGATGGAGCTGGGAGCAAGGGTGGAGCCTGCATTCCTCAATATAAAAGGAGACTTTTAGTCTCTTCCTCGCCTCCCTTTCTTTGAAATGTCTCTCAAGAGATGGTTAAAGAACAAAGGCGAGGAATTAATAAAACACACATTATCAGCACTTTGCAGGAGTCCTGCAGGGAAAGGTGGCAAGCTCTCTCCTTTTCTCCTCCCTTTCTTGTTCCTCCCGTGCCATAGTGACTCTCATCTCCGGCTGGCTTGGCATCCTCTTCACAATTCTTTGCAGATCTCCCCTTGAAGTCACAGGAGACGCAGGTTCCCTTCTCTGAGGGCTTCGGTGCTTTGCGGCTGGTCATTACCATCCCAGTTCAAAACGCCTCGATTGGAATGACACAAATGGCAGCAGTGGAGGAAAACAAACAAGAACGGGAACAAAATGCGGCACAGTGATAAATGAAAAGCCATGACTGTTGGGGGGTGGTGCACACCACTGACTCACCGGGGAGCAAAGCAGACCCGTATCGCTCACCGCCATCAGGAAAGACTGAAAGGACTATTGCTACATCCTAGAACAATGACATTTTAAAAATTAATATATTCTTTCTTTTCTGTCTCTTGAAGCATGCTTTTGAAAACTACATTGTCCAGTGCTGCACTATTCTTTCTTTTTTTTTTTTTTATACATAGAATTTTAATGGAAATTACTTCATTTCCAACCCATAGAGCTGTACACGCAGTTTCTCCAAGTGTAACTTCATTAGTGTCATGCACTGGAAAACCAAGCTCTACATTCTGTCCTAACCGTTCAGAGTTATTTTTATAAGCCAGAAAATATTTGAATGCATTCTTTTATTAGCTCTTATGTGTTTGTGGCTTTTCCAAGCAAGTTCTGCAGAAGATGAGAATTTGCTAGCCTGGAATATGTCAGCATAGTTCAATGAGCAATGTAAAGCCAAATCTGAATAATGCCATGGATGTTAATTTGCATGATCACTTAATATAATCACAGAGAAGGTGGATAGGGTTGGATTGTCCATTGCTTTTTGCTGTACATGAACTGGATTCAAAAGAAACAAGAGGTGGTACTTTGGCATGCAATAGATAGTAGCTTTATGGAATTGCTTGCCAAAGGATGTTGTGGATGATAAAAGGATTCAAGCAGTGACTGGACAAGTTCACAGTAGATGTCCTGGTTTGAGCTATAACAGAACTAATTCTGTTCAGTGCTTTTACTTTTCAGCCAAGTCTCTTCTAAGTAACTGCACTTTCTGACGTTAATTACGTATTTTTGCAGACAGAGTCTGCTTCTAGAAGTGGTAATGCTTGATGTTTAGAGTTAATACCAAGGATTGGTGTGTGCAGAAAGGGTCTTGCTTGTACTTGCTCTTTGAAGACCAAGGTCACTGCTAAATCTTGTGTGTCACATTAAGGGTTCAGAAAGTTAAAGGTGGCACCTGCAGGGAGGAGTGGACAGGACAGGTGACCCTAAACTGACTAACAAGCTATTCCATTCCGTATTCATCATATCCAGTATAAAGCTGAGGGATTACAAGGGTCAAGTCTCTTCTTCAACAGCTAGCATCTGAGGAAGAGTCTGTCTGTTCTTTTGATCCCAATCCGTGTGTCTCTGAATCCAGTTCCAGGATCCAGCTCCTGAATCCAGTTCCCATCTGCTGCTGAGTCCAGTCTGGGACTTCCCCAGTGCCTGCTCCACAGCATCAGTGGTGATGGGTGATATAATTGCCATCGAGGGAGGTTGGGTTCAATATTGGTTTTGTATAGATTTGTATATATTACATTTTATTGCTATTATTTTCATTAAAGCTGTTTTAGTTTTCCAATTCATAAGTGTCTCTCCCTTATTCCCCTTCTCTTCCCCTTCAGGAAGGGAGAGGGGTTAATAGAAAGCGTCTGTCATTTGTCTAGGGGTCGGCCCAGCCCTAACCTTTGACTGTAGAGAAACACAGTGAGGTTACTAAATGTACAGAAACCACACCTAGCTCAGGGAGTCCCTGACCAGAGAACAGATGGATAATGGAAGAGTATCAGAGGAATGTATCTTACAAGTTTACCCTTTCCTTATTCTTCCCAAGGTATCTACTTATGATTACACTCCAAAACTGGATGCTGGGCTAGGTGGACCTTGGCATAACCCGGTAGGGCTATTTTTCTGGTTTTATGTTTGTGGTACAGATAGTGGTGATAAGGAGGCTCTAGTTGTGTTTGTATTTCCTAAAGTGTTTAGTTCTTATGAGAAAAATTGCCTAGGTATTTGTACTTATTTCTACCATTACAGTATGTTTTAGGTTATGCATGGCTTTCAAGAAGTGGTGTTGGTTAAGTGGCAATATTACTTACCTTTTCTGTGGATGAGTTGTATCTTCTTTATTCAGTATTACAAGAAAATGAGGACAATGAAAAAAAAAAAAAAAAAGGAAATTTAAAACAAAGAAATGGAGTACACGTGTTAATTTGACCCAAAACAAGTCCATGACAGCTTAGTACACACAGACATTTCAACAGGCATGTTGGCTTTATAATCCCTTTTTTGGCAGCAGCATAAGTGATGAAAGGTAGCCATGTGTCCAGAAAACTCCATATGAGTGATTAGAAAACCTGGTCATTTTTCTCACAGCACAGGCCCCTACCTGCCTTTTTAAAGACAGCCGTCATCCAAGGTGCTTGATGGATGCCAGCTTGTTGTGGTATTATCAGTAATGTCACATACCTGTGAACATACAGCCCAGCCCTGCAAGAAACAAGTGCCAGGGAAGAGGATGAAAAGCAGCCCCTGAAAGCTTGAATACTCCAGATGGGCAGATTGTCCCCAGGGAAGAGCTCTCCTCTTGTTTCTATCAGCAAGCAGAGGGAAACAGTTAAAAGAGACAGGCCTTGTTTGCATTAATATTTAGAGTGTTTTGGCCAAACCGTAGCTAAATAATGAATCTGAAGGTACTAAACACTGTTGTGTGAAGCTAGAGCTCAGAGCAAACAGAGGAAGAGAGGTGGCAGGACGGCATCTTGAGGAAGCAGAGACCTTGCTTGGCCCTGTATGACATCAAGGTCTCTCTGGGGAACACTGTAGAGATCAGACTGTGAGACCATGGCAAACCTGACAGCAACCTCAGGAGGAAACACTGGTGCCAAATTAATGGCCAGTGGAGAGCTTTTACAGAAACAGCTAAGGACTGCAGGCCAGCTGAGAAAATCCAGTGAGGGCTTGTCTGTCCAACAAGCCAGAATCACCTTGGCTGAATTAACCAATGAATGCAGGAAAGGCACCACTTCCCTGAAGGGCCAGAGATCACCTGAACTTCCCCAATGCCATTCAACAGGAACAGCAAAGGAAAAACAGGCATTGAATGAACACCAAACACCATTGCATGGGATGTTCAAACTACAGGTGTAGAACTGAGCTCCAAAACTACTGCCAAGATACTGCTGGGGGTGGGAAACAGTGAATCTCACTTAGCAGCCATAGATTAGATCTAGATGCAAACACAGATATTGTTGGTTTATTAATGTGCCTATTCTCGAACTGGGTGGCATGTCCCCCCGGGGGGCTGGAACGCAGAGGGTTGAATAGTTTACTTCTGCAAGGGAGAGAGCAAGTCTGAAGCAAATCCCCCTCATCACTTCCCTCTGTCTTACTGCTTGGATCAACCCGACTTGCTCTTCCAGGATGTCAAGATCCACAGGCAACATCCGATGTCCTCACAGAGCACCACCCTCTGCATCGCCTGTCCATCTCACCACGGCCTGGGCACTGGCCTGGATATGTTCCTGACCCTGCATGAAACAATCCCCAGCCATTCCTCCAGCTCCCCCAAACCAGGATATTTTCCCTGGGGACTTCTGTCTGAGTGTCAGTTTTTCCAAGTTGAGGCTACACCAGCTTTTCATTTCCTTTTCTCTCCTCATAAACTAACTCAAGCTTTGTCTGTGGGAAGCTTTGTCTAACAAAAGCGCCTGGTGAAGACACTAGTTTTCCTAGACCTCCAGGCTAGGGCTCAGGCTGGTGGTAGCCATCACACCTGATGAAATCACTAGGCATTTAAACCCATCTCTGCTGCTGCCAGTGGCAGCTTGATACAGCTGTTGCAGTATCAAGGCATACAATAGCAATTTGTAACAAATTAATAATGTATAAACACCGATCAAATATTGAGGTACCCATGCCTGATGCAAATAGTTGGTCCCACTGCCATGAAAGACAGTCCACACTGACCAGAAATCCCGACCTCTTCTATTCACTGCCACACATTTTACTTCTGCTCCCGCAAGTATCTGAGTTCATTTCTTTGCTTCTTGCACTGTGGTGCAGGAGATTTGTCCTCACTCTTGCTCAGGAGCACATGCTGTCACAGTGGTCTCCTTGTCTTTACCCAGGGTACAGCCAGAGAGTTAGTCTTCACCACCTGGGTACTATGGTCCTTTGTGAAGAGCATGGACACCCACCTGCCTGTGCTGCTTTAGTCACTGGTGTTCAGAACGCTCCTTCAGTTCCTGGGTCATCTTGGAGCAGTGCAGAAGAGGTGTGAGGGTGGGTCAGAAAATAGTTCTTTTGTTTCCAGTAACTTCATGCTGGCTGAGGTCCTGTCAGAGCCCACTGGTCTTTTATCACAGCCTAATGGTTGTGCAGAAGCTGCTGGGAAACTGAGGCCAAAGGTGGGTTTAGTGACCAATAACCAGATCAGTTCAACTTGGCCACAGTAGTGGTAGTGCATAAATCATATAATAAGGAAGATCACCTAGTGCTGGGTGAAAGGGAGGAAGATACTGTACCTTAGCCTCTCCTGAGGACCACAACAAGTCCTGAGTGTAGGTTCAAGAAGGTTCTTAATTTTGTGATGAGAAATGCAGAGATTTGATTTTATACTGGAGAGCTCAACATCAGAGAGCTGGTGACTTTCAAAAACCACCCCGTACCAGCAGACCCTGACACGGCTTCCCAAAGAGCTGAATTTCATTCTAAACAGATATATTTGTTTTGGAAAGGTGTCCACAAAGCTGAATGTGGTGCAAGTATGCTGCTGGCAGGGAATCTTCTGGCAGAGCCCCTCTTGGCATGCAGCAAAGTTACTAGTCCAGTCCCGCCATTCATGCTGGGCCTGAATCACCAGCGTGTTGCTGCAGCTTTGTGCTGGTACCATTCCAGAAAAACGAGTGAGCGACTCTGGAGAGCTGCTGAGCCATGCTGTGCTCCCACTGGCATGGCAAGGAGAGTGGCAAAGCTGCCTGCCAGCAGCTGGCTCTGTGCAGGAAATGTCCCTCTGGCCACCTCAGGATCCTCTCAATGTCATGCGCAGCCTGCCCGCCTGTGCCTCCTTTTCTCTACTGGTCCTACGTTAGGCTGGGTGGGCAGGGAGCAGCCCAGTGAAAGGGATAAGTGGATGCTGTGCTTCCTGCAAACAGTAAGAACTGCATCCCAGCTGTGTTGCAGAGTGATGATGGCAGGAATGCTATAGTGGAACCGGGAGAGAGGAACAAAATCCCAGCAAAATTTGTGTCTGACCTGTGCTCAGGGTGGGTAACATCCTGCTTTATTGGAGGAAAGAGTCAAGTGGCTTAGTCAGATGTATGCCTTGTACATACAGGAAAATAATTATTTTTAAGCTAAACCATCAATAAGGACTTGAAATAATAGGATTTAGTTCTCAGCACTGTCACAGCTCTCATGTGTCACCACACAATGTCATTTCTCCAAGTTTCAGTTCCTTCTCGGTGGAACGGGGAATTTCATCTTCCTTCTCATATCGTTTGTTGCTCTTGTCTATTTAAACTGCAAGTTGTTTAGGACAAGCAATGTTTCTTATAAGGTGTATGTACAGTGCATACACCTAGGAATAAAAATGGAAACTTAGGACACCTATAAAACTGCCAAGTCTCAATGAGAAACCTGCTCACGCCGCAGGCTGTGTCTATCAAGCAGTAGTATATGTGGTCAGTGCTTTGAGAGGTATTCATCTGATGTTTCCTGGTATGCTCAGCCTCTTTAACCCCATTTGCTGCCAGACATCCATGGCTACAGCAAGTCTCCCTAATCACTAGATGCTGGCAAATACACAATCAGTCACCAGCCACTTCTGAATTGTGCCAGACACGTACTGGAATATGTGCTCCTCTCAACCCATCTGCACAACAGGCTACAGAGGCCAGCTGCTTTCCTTGGTGTGACATTGGCGAGAGAGAAAGAAGGGAAAAGGAGAAAACGGAGTAACTGAAAACATATTCTCCACACTTCTTTTAACTCATTTCCCTCTTGCTTGCATACTATTGTCTTGCTGTTGCCCCAGTTTTTATCTCCTCTTCATTTTACCATTGACTAATTAGGCTATCATTGAGTTAATGAGGTTAGTGAGTTTTTATCATGTGACAATAAAATGAGATGTTCCTAAAATGTCTGCATACTGGTCTTTCAAAAATAGGACTTCTATTCAACATGTCCCCTGCTTGATGTTTTAGATCATTTGAACACACTGACAAGAGCAGCCAGTTCTGAGAACCCCTCAGTGTCATTCACCCTTTGCAAAGAAAACTGACACTGCATTTTCCCTTGGGAATATTCCTGTTTTAAAAAAGGATAAGATGCAAAAGAGTACTGGGGATAATAAGCCTAATCTTATTCTCCTTTATACTTTCCCAACACTGCTCTGATGCCACTGACCATGATGAATGTAGTCCTGTTTGTTGCTGGCCAGCAGCAGTTGAAACGGAAGTTGGGTAGTCTGAAATGAAATCTATCTGGTCTGCAGCAGGGACACAAGAAAATGCAAATGTGCAAGTTCTGAGCCACGCTGGTATGGCAAACTGCTGTGAACAAGACTACTAGGTAAGTAGCTGGTCATCATGCTGCAACAATATTAACAGGGTCATGATGTCACCATGACTCCTGTTCAGGATCATACGTGTTTTGTGCTGATATTGAAGGAAGAAAATTTACTTCTTAAAATTCTTATCCTCCTGGTGCAAATCTACATGCAAATCCTCTTCTTTTCAAATAAATATAGCTGGACGTGGTTTTGCACATGAAGGCACATGAGCATGGTTGTATCACTTGAAGAAATTCCAGGTCAATGGGATTGAACTAGTAATACAACACAAAGTGAAACAGACTACTTGGATGTAAGAAAAAAAGAAGAGGAAAGAGATGCTCACTGTGAGAAACTTTTCCTTTCAAAACCAAAATGAATGAAAGCAAGCAAAGGTTAATCATTCCATGTACCCTCAGATGAAAGGTGGTTGATGAAGGCTGGAAGACATTCTGGGAGTTCGATTTATTTAGCACACAAATTTTTGTAAAATTCTGAATTTGGTCAGCATCTCCCACACCAAGTTCCCCAGTTTATCTGGGAACCCTACAGATCTCCCTACGTGTGTAAGAAATAAATAAAGATTGCAAACAGCAGAAGCCACATCTCTCCTGAGTGAAGTCTGTCTTCACAGACACACCATATGAATGAAACCATTTACAATTCACAACTCTTATTAATTTGGTAACAGAGGGGGAGAACATGAGACTCGTGGGTACAATGAACTAACTGGATAAAAGGCATGTGAAAACACTATACCTATAATGTACCTTGTTAGCATATGCAAATGAGATAATTATACAGACTGATAGCAGTTAGGCAAAGTAATACATAGTCCATGTGAACCGTCCACAAATACTTTTGAGATCAAGAAATGAAAGTAAATTCTTTAAACATCCTAATTGGTTGCCAAAAGGAAATTCATTCCAGCTAGAACTTAATTCAGTGTAAA
The DNA here is from genome assembly GCA_024336885.1 of Actenoides hombroni. Taxonomy (NCBI): domain Eukaryota; kingdom Metazoa; phylum Chordata; class Aves; order Coraciiformes; family Alcedinidae; genus Actenoides; species Actenoides hombroni. The sequence goes on along the minus strand of WUAM01000101.1, from coordinate 2,092,409 downwards.
GTAACGTAACTCATTTGATCTCAATGAAGATCAAAAAACCAACCATATCCAGACAATCTTGGATTAGGACACATTGTTTGTATATATTTACTACATAAAGTTATTATGCAAAAACAACTTAAATGAGATGAAGGCTCTGTGAAACCATTCATTATTATTTCTTATGTGTGAGCTGCACACTGTCCTGTTAATGCAAGGAGGCACCAGATCTTCCTAAAATCTGGGTTTACAAACAGGATTTCTATCAGTCAAATGGATAGTCAGATGTTTCTCATTCCCTCAATTACACTCGGTGATTTTGCACTTCAAATTTAGGCCAGCCTCTCACCTTTCAAACTATTAATGTACCTCAGAGACATTTTCTAGGGAATTATTCAGGTAGACAACATTTTTTCTACTTGATTTGCTATGAAATGACAAGCCCTGTTAAACCAAAGGTTAATCATTGATTAAGTTTAATGACACTAAAATAAATAGGTCATGTGAGAAAGCAATTGCACTTTCATTTTTGCTGTCACAGGTCATTTATAGCTTTTGATTCAAATTCCACCCCACGCAAAGAGTTGCTAACAACATCCTACTTCAAATTCTAATGTACTACAACTGCAGAGCAAGCACGTGAGCTGGCAGTAATCAGGCCATTTGTAAAGCATACACAGCTTCTTTCATTCATCCTGGCCATTAAATGGTTTGCAAAGATTATTTTATTGTTCTGCATTAAGAGGCAGTGCTTTTGACAGCTTGTTCTACAGAGAAGTGCCGCATTTTATTTGGACGCAAGACTGTTCTGCCATTTTTGTGCATTTAAGAACCTCAAACTCATAATCACCTGCAGTTCTTCCCACTTTGGTATGGACTCAAAACAACAACAACAACAAAGAAAAGGAAACTATCTTGAAAAGACTACATCTGTTTTACCTGTGACCAAAGCTCTTGTGCCTCAGTACACATGAGAAGATGAAAAGTCACCTGCAAGTCTCTATAATTCTTTCAAGGATGGCTACGTCAGCAGGGAGATGCACATAACAGTAACGGAGCTTGCTTCTGATCTCATCCTCCTTTGTACCATGGTGTATCTATTTGGTTCCAGGATGTGACTCTTCCTTTACACCAGCATCAAACAGATCAGAATCAAATCTTCCACCTGCTGAGGGAGAGTTAATGGGCATTGTTAATCCAATATGCATCTATGCTTTGGCCTACTAGCTAAAATAATTAGCCCTCTAACAAAGAAAGGAGCCTTTGAAAACGTAGATGTGGGCAGGAAATAAGCAATAGAAGTAGATCATGAGGCTTACAAGGCTATATAAAGCCTCTGTAAGCTTTCTTTTCTTCCTTTTCATCCACATAATATGAAAAAGAAGGGACTACTACTCTAAGCTTTTGGGCATTCACATCAGGACCCACATATTTTGTGCACAAATGTCAAAGAACTTTCAAAACTAACCTTGTTTGGAAGAAAAAACATAAAGGCAGTGATACTAGCTTGACCTAAAAAGTCAGGGTTTCTGTTACAAAGAGCACTTCTAGGTGAAGAGGAACTGTGCTTTCAAAAAACTTATCATGGGACAGAGGAGATGACATTGCCTTCATTTGTCAATTGTACATGAATTCAGGGAAGAGTGCAGCTCTGGAACTAGAGCATTGCCAGATGCAAAGCTGCAGAGAATGGCTTGTGTCTGGAGCATGGCATTGAGTCTTCATGCAATGGGCAAACCACTCCAGGTGAGATCTGATGAAAATGGGCTGTTGGTATAGAGCAATTCCAGACTATCACTAGAGTTGATATCAAGAAGTTTTCTTTAAAATAGTGGCAGAACTGACTCAGCAAAAGGAATGCCTTGAAGCATTATGATATTTCTCTTTTCAAAGAATGCAGCAAGCATTGTTCATGTACATAAAACAAGAAGAGAGTGCTAGATCTGCAATATTGACATGGGTTTTTCTCCTTTTAAATCTAATTCAGGAATGATCATAAAAAAGTCTGCATTAAAAACTCCCATTTTCAGTGCTGCAGAGCTGGAGCATTGCCATGGGCTTTTTGAAGAGTCACTCCTCATCCACATCTATTTTCACCCTTTCAACTCAATTCTACATTGTTACTGCTGAGTGGTGGAGCTACCTTTGAAAACATACAAAGCAGGTGATTTTCAATTGTGTGAAGCCATGTTTGGCTTTAGGCATTTGAGTTCATGGGAACAGCCTTTCAAAGCGCCTGGTCCAAAGCATAGTGAAGTCAATGGAAAATCTCCAGGTGACTTCACCGGGCCTTGGATCCAGTCCAGACTCTGGAGCCTCAAAGTCTGGAAATCTCAGCTGGGCTTGAAGTTAGTCCTAATTGTTTAAAAACAGAGTAAGAATTTTGTACGGTCAATCTCCTTCGCATATGCTGTGCCCTAATTTGCAATGTCTTAACAGTCTCCTCCAGGGCTGCAGGCATTCAGCACCTTGCAACATGAACTCCCATCTTAGGATAAACTTCCTTAGAAAAGTCACAGCAGTAGATGTGCAGTGGATTCATTACTTTGTCTCAGTCCTTCTTTGCCAGATTCATCCAGCTGTGAAGTTTAGTCATCTTTAGCCACAAGTTGTGGTTGTGGCTTGTCTACCGAACTTAGAAACCCACATGGAAACTCACTTCTAGGAGACTATTCCCTCCAGGAATCAGCTAAGAAAAAGAAAGAAATAAAAACAAATGTACAAAAATGTAATTTAAAAGTGTGATCTGATCTCTGAAACAATTCTTTATCCATAAAATTTCCACCTAAGGAATCAGTTATATGCGTGTTTCAAGGAACTATATTGTTTAAAGAAACAGTAAATGTCACACAGTTAAAAGAGAGAGATGCAGCTAGATTTAGTTAAACAATTGACTAATAACTCAGTCAACAATATTCTTATCCTAGGTAGTAGTTATCAGCTTAGACAGCTGTTACAGTCTTTCACTGTAATACTTAAAAGGCAAACCACTAAATTCAATACCATATTGTTTGTGTAGTAGTGTTTGTTTAAAGGTAAATCACTCATAAAAGTGTAATTTCCTGCTGATACATAATGGCGGATAGTGGCAGGAAGCCGGCCCGAGCAGACTGAGACCCTGAGATATGCAGCGCTAAATCGCCTGCAGTACTTTAGCCCAGTTCTAAAATGATTGTGTTTTTACACCCAGTCACACCTAAATTAGCACCAGCATATTCGGCTTTCTTGCAGACGGCTCTTTTCTCTTTGTGTAACAGCATAAGATAAGAAAAAGTGCTACAATTGACACAATGAAAGCGTGTTTCTCCAAATAAAGATTCCCTTCCTGCCGGGGAGACCCTGCTGGGCAGAATTCCCTCCCATTCTGCTTTTCTTCTTGATTTGTTACAGAGTCATACTTATATTTTGGGTTTCCTTCTGCTTGCTTTCAGCTGACACACTGCCCCGCAGGATCTCACCATTTCTGGAACTGCTAATTGAAGCTCCCAAATCCACAGTGTTTCATTCACCGGTTCCCAAGTGTCAGCAGCATAAACAGACAGCAACTGCTGTGGACTTTGGAAGAGCAGCTCTAGATTCATGTCAGAGTAACCAAAACCTCAGTTAACTTGTAGGCATGTACAAACTCTTCACCCAGTGGCTCCTCAACCCATCTAGGCAGTATGGAAGCAGTGGGGATTCTCCCAGGGATTAAGCCTGAGACACTGACACTGTATTGAGCATTGCATGAAATATGCCCCAAGAGGAATCACCTGTTATCCCCATTTTGGTCCTTCAAGCTGAATGATTTTTGCCCAACTTGATCTGCCTAAATCCATGGTTCCTGAGTTGAAGCCAGCTCTATACATGATATATTTTATATTATAATCAGTGTAAAGAAAGGCAGAAGGCAATTCGTGCTGTGCACTCTGCGTACCTTTTATGGGCAGAATGAATCAGCATCCATCTCTCAGATGGTCCCTAGTGCCCAGAGTGGGTGGATATGTATTTTACTTTCCTGCATTTCTCTAAAGAGATATCCTGGGATGCTGTCAATGTGCCTCAATGGCCTAGTGCCAGAGCACTCCCCACGTGCCATAAGAATGCACAGGATAAAATCTTACAGCCTATCGCTTGAGCCCACGCAGGGCAGGGAGGAAAGGACTCACACGGCAGCTCTTGTCCTTTCTCAGCCAGCTAAGAGAGGAAGAACAGCTTGTATCCTTTGCTCTCTCTTATCCATCTGTACCTGAAAAGCTGGACCCGGCTAAACCTGGATCTAAGCCACAGCGTTCAGAGGAAGTTTTGACAGAGTGAGGATGTTGAGCCTCATTTGGTAGGAAGGGCAATTGCTGTGGAATTTGTACTGGGACTCTCTTGTTCTTTTGGAGAGGAGAGACTTCTGATAGGTGTATATGTAGATATTTTTTACAGAGTTCCTTTTAGCAGTCAACAGAAAGGAAATAGGAGTCCTGCAAAGATCATAGAAAAGTGAACTACTCTGCTAAATTTAAAATCATAAAACATTAATAGAAGGATAAATTGGAAATCAGCTCCATCTTCCTCCATCTGCCAAGCTCTGCTTTCTCAGCAGCAAAGCACGTAGCTCAGGGAAATTCTCCCATCTCTCTCCATTAGGGCTTGATGTTATCAGCCTTTTCCTGTCACATACAAAAAATTACCTTTAATTAGCACAGTTTACAGCTATACTACTCAGCCTTGGAAACTTGTTTTGGGATATGAGGATATGTCTTTTCAAGTGTCTTATGAATCATCAGCAGCAATAAATACATCAAAGTCCTGCAGCTAAGGAAGGCTTTCTGGCATAACAGAGGCCAATACTGAGTCCTGGAGATGGAGCTCCACTGAAAATACCATTCCTCGTGCACAGTCCCACATCTAGTCCAATTCAGTCATTGCTGACCCCAGGCTAACTCAGCACTGTGAGGAGCAAGAGCAAAAAGCTACTTTGCCTTCATATGTCAGCAAGTGTGTCCCAAATTACCACCTAGATAGAACTGCATGCCTAAAAATGTTGGCCTTTTTTTCCAGCTGTTTTTTTTTTGGTTGGGTTTTGGGGTTTTTTTAACACAAATGCATTTAGGAACACAAATTTCCATTGAAGTGTGAGCTGCTCACATTCCCTGAAGTTCATGTTGTTAGAAATGAAGGGAGATTAATTTCCTGATAAACTGAATGAAATCCTTTTGCAGGTGGCATAGTTCACAACTAAATATAGCATTTGTCAATGCTTTTCTTGCTCAGAGGAAGAGAAGATTGTCTATTGGTTTCCTCTTCATTAAACAGTTGCTAAAATAAAATGTTTTTGTTTAATTGAATGACTCTGCAGAGTTAGTCAGGTGCAACTCCTATTTCTTCAAACAAAAGGATAACAAAGGAAACATGCAACTGCCCTATAACCTTGTCACTTGCTTTGAGAAGAGGAAGAGTTACACGCCAGTCATACATTTCCCTCATGCTTCAAGGACAGACGAAACAGCAGTCAGTTTGGGTGCAGGAGCATGGAGGAGGATCACACACTGTATAAAAGCAGAATAAGATTTGGAGTTAAACTGCAATCAGCAGGTGAATGTTTTGGAAAATGCTATGAGGGACAAAGTTTTGTCATGGCAACTCTCTGCTGGACCATTAGGTTTCTGTTGTTCTCTTGAAGCCAAGTGAGATTTTACAATGACCTTGGTGTGAGTGAAGATACCATAAATTGGCATCACTGGTGCAAAACAGACCTCTTTGGTATGAGGATCAACCTACTTGCCTGACACAAGGAATATCTGTCCTTTTTTTAGTAAATATTATTTCATATTATTGTTTGCACTGCAACCCTGAGAACAAGACCTCTTCATACTTACAGAGGCAGATCCTGCCCCTCCAGACTTGCATTTGAAATCAGTGAGAGATGTAGAATGGCAAAGATGAGAGAAATAGAAAGGAAAGAATTAGGTTGTCAGAAATTACACAAGAGGTTCGTGGCAGTGCCTGAATGCTGATTTTAGGATGCTAATGAGAAAAGGTAGGAATATGGGGAAATAATTAAAGAAATCTCCCAGGAGTTCATCACTTAGTTGATGTTAAAATTTGGGGTTTCTGAATAACACTCTCTGCTATTCATAGCAGAATTCAGAATAACACACTCTGTCAGTAAGATACATAGAGCCATGTTGTTGCAGCCTGTACTCTGAAAAAGCATAGTAAACTTGGGCTTTTCTTAGTTCATCAGGTCTGAATTTCTTCTCTCTTCAGTCACAGCAGGAATGACTTTGTGGAAAACCATAGAGTTATACCAGAATGGAATTCAGCAGAGAGAGAAAAACAGCAAGTCACCTGCCTGCCTTGCAATCACAGCGAGACACTGCTAGCATTGCTGTTGTAAGATACATTTGCTGGCCTGTAGACTACTTCCACATGAAGATGAATCTGTCCTCTCTTCCATCTCTCCCTATCTTAAATGTCACAGCACAGGCAAAGCCCCACGCTGATCTCTGTCTGCGGCAGCCCTTGCATTCACAGCTCCCCAGACCTGAATGCCTTCTCTAGCAGAAGAATAATAAAGCCAGACAATGACTGCAATTCACAGAGCTATAGTCTACAGGTTTCAAGGCCAGGGAGGCTGTCATGATCTTGTGATCTGACCTTTAGCGTGACCCAGGGCAGAGAAATTAAGGCAGAAGCTCCTGTACAACACTGTGGTCTCAATTCGTGGTTGGTGGTTTAGAAACTACGGCTTGTTCCAGTCTGCTGATGATGGAGAATCACCACATCCCCGGTCAGGTATTGCAGTGGTTTGTTACACTCAGTGAGTCACCTTAACACAGATCCTCTTAAGCCTGACAGACCTCCTGTCTGCTCAAAAACCTGGAAACCAAGACATTTTGCAGATTCTGTTTCAGTACAATACAAATAAAAATCTCATGTTGGGTCTATTTCTTAGCCTAAAGAATCCAACAGAAATCATAGTAGCGCTCAGAAATTATGGCTATTCTCTATAAAGTGTCACTGAAGAGAGGAAAACCTACCTTCTACCTACACCTACAAATTTACAAGCCGGTTTATTGTCCAACCCAGACATTGTTATTGAAGCCACTCTTGGTCTCAGTCTGACTATGCCAAGAGGCTCCTAAGGACATTAAAGTTGAATTTCTCTTCCTATTTGAAAACATCTCTCGCTGAAACACTCTTTGAGGGAAATCACAAATGCAGGAAACAGCAGCTACAGTGCCGCATGTTTGTCCGTATAGTAGGAATGTGATGATATCATTTTGGAATGTGCTTTCTTTCTCAGGTTTTTGTTTTGGTGGTAGGAAATGTCACTTTCTTAAAAAGTGAAGCACATTCTTGGCCGCTCTCTCCCTCCCCCTCCTTCCAAATTTTGCCTACAAATCAATATTCCCATCTCTTGCCATGTGTTTTTCCCAACCTGTCAGATACCATTCTCATGTTACTAGTACCACCATCTGATGTCAGGCAGCCCAACAGGCAATTACTATTAGCCAGAGGGCTTATTTCTATAGGTACATTTCAAGATGTTCTTTACTATTTTAACTTGAAAGTGTTATTTTTTTCATTTTGATATAGAGGATTTGACCATTTATAACAAGTCCATTTCCATCATGCTGTGGTAAAACCCCAAGTGAAAGCTTAGCTCTCTGAAATAAACCATAAAAACCTCACATTATCCATTTTGAGGGGAACCCAAAGGCATGTGATGTCCTGTTTGCCATGAATCTGACTGGCCACCTCTCTTTTACAGCTCTATCTGAGAGTGCCCATTTCCCAACAGACATATCCTTATAGCCAGCTAATGTTTGTCAGTGAAGGTGAAGCTGGCCAAGACATGGAGATCTCCTTTGCCATGCTCTTCTGTGGAAGTGTCACTTCTTTTCCCATTTAAACCTAATCCATGTATTATGCACTTCTACTACATCACTTATTACATCATGCTTTTATGCTTCTACTTCCAATTATTAAGACTAACTCGAGGTCAAGTGATGTCCTAAACCAGTCCCTCAAGGCCCCTAAGGACTAACACCCCAAAGTGACGGAGATGTTGGAGAATGCACCTGCACTTCCAAGAGGCAAACTCTGTCTCATCATACCAGGTTGTAGTGTCTGGGAGCACATTCCACCTCACAGAGAAATGAAAATTTGAAACTGTCCAGGAAACAAACCTTCATACAGAAGAATATGAGAGTTTAACACTATTGTTCTCATCTGAAGTGGCTTCCCGCTGTGGATCTCAGTGTGATTTGCAGGTGACCAGGAGAAAAATGATCCTTCCAGGAAACAATGTGGGGGAAACTCTGCATGGTTGGAAGGTTCCGTTGTCCACATGGGGAAGATGAGAGTGGCTTTCCCAAAAGACAACACTAGGGTCTCAAGAACTTGTCCTGAAGAAGTCTGGGATGTCTTCAAATGGCAAGTGGATCTCTATTGGTTGGAAGGAAGGACAAAATGAGCTTTTGTCCACCCTAGCAGCCAGACTCAGAGCATTTAAATTTTGATATTGAAAAGGGCAGTGTGTATCAAAACAGCGAGTTACAAAAATCCTACTGATCCCTAAGAACAATATGTTTTCTGAAGTGTGTGCTTCAGCAATGAACATCTGGTACAGAACACAGCAGAAGAACAGCAGGGCACTGCCAACAGGGCAGTCAATTAAAATGCAACAATTTTGATCCTGCATAAATAAAAGCTGATCCAGAAAGCTGAGTCTTAAAGTCTTCTTGTCCTAGTATATCTCATGTCTCAGAGATGACACAGCGTGCTTCCTAGGTCTTAATTCTCAGAGAGCAACAACATTAACATCAGTCAAACTGCACGTCCTGATCAGGATCATCATGTCTACGATAATGACTGCAAGCACTAGTGAAATGCAATTCACTGTCCTTGATCTAATGTTCTCTCTGATCTCCAGGGTAATTTCCAATGAACTACTGTGTTATTTAATCGTAACAATCTTTCCTTTTATTGAAGAATGTTTGACAAAATGCTAAAGATCTGTAATTGGACAGAGAATCAAAAATATTTAATATAATCAAGGACACTGCAAGATCAAATATTGACTTTAGGGTAGCAAAGCCACCGCTACAAAAGAATTCAGAGGCTTGGCTGGGTAGATGCAATCCTGCAAGCATCAGCTAATACATATTCTTAAGTCTTCTATACTGACTACAAAAATGATTATGCAAAACCAGAGGCTTCCTACTGACTGAAATCAGGATTGTGTGTGGGTGTAAGGGTGTGCCTTCACTGGAGCAGTTTACATGGCAGGGGCCAGAAACTCAGCTCAACAAGTCTCTGTATTCTTTAGCAATTAGATAAACCAGTAATAAGTTCATAATTGCAATTCCACAAGGTAATTTTGTCTGCCTGGGAGATGACAATATGCATACAATTAAAAGAAAAAAACCTTTTCATCCTGCAAACTATATTACCAAATACTCTGGTCTTTTCTATTTGCAGAACACGAGGAGAAGGGAGGGCAGGGGTCACCCAGAGCAGCGTGGAGGTACCAAGAGGGGAAGAGGGAATCCTCAAGGCTGTAAATTCAATGAGTTCAGTTCAACAGAAAATAATGAAATGCATCTCTCTGATATGCTACCTCTTTGCAATGTTCAGTTTTTTGGTTGTTTGCAAGAGGAAATGTCTTGGGATAAATTTCTTAGGTCTAGTATACCAAATGCCTATTAGTCTGGCCATCTTTGAAATAACAAAGCAGCTCGATTTCTGAATTATTATATTTAAGCTGTCTTTCAACTTTCCTTTTTCCCCCGACAGCTTTAAATCTCTCTGTGGGTGGAGGTCTAATGTCGGCACATGCAATTCTATACTTTAATCATTTTTTAATGACAAGATCAAAGCATCTAGGTTTTTATTACTCCAGTGTCCAATACTTCATAACTTAACTATTGAATGCCAAGCAACATCTCTTCTCAATGCACTGCATTAAAATAAATCTTTCCAGCTACACTCCTGTTCCACCAAGAAATGTATTAAAGAAGAAAAGAATATTGTATTAATCATATGAATCTTAGTATTAGTACAAATAAAATATAACAAACTTGTTTCTACATTTACTCCAGGGTGTATGAGCAGTATATTTCCTAAGAGGAAACTTTGTGGCAGACATCATTAACATCATCTTATTTTAATTTCTAACATTTTCTTCACTTTCCCTGCTCCCACACAGGAACCCAGAGAAATTAGTATCTGGCCTATAGCCAGACTGTCTGGGTGAGTAGTCCCCTGGGGTATTATTTCTCTGGCCACAGCAGTGCAGAGTCATCATCGCCCCAGAAGGATGAAGGCATTTCTTACCCCCCTGGTGTCAATCCCTCCCTCATTGTGCCTGAATCCTGTCTATGTTGCTGGTCTCTCTCTACCACCCTGTCTATGGGAATTCCTCCCATCCATTTGCTAGTGTCTCACTCACATGCCTGGGTATCATGGGAATAAAGTTTTCTGGACTGACTGCATACTTGTTCATTCTTTTGTTGTCACCACTGTCTTTGAGTTTGGAGGAATAACTGCAAGAGAAGACAAAAAAATTTATCACTTCTTTATGCTTCTGGAGAAAAGATTTCACTTACAATTATATAAGACTTGGTAACGTGTTCAGTGCTGCTCACAGGGAAGTGACAAAGTCTCATTTAGCAGTCCAGAGGGATCTTACTGTGACTACAGTATAAACTCTGAGCTAACTTTCCTGCATGTGCATCACTTTGGGTACCTGGGCAGTCCCCCTGTCCCCTGCCATTCAGCTGCTCCACACACACATGGATTTTCTGGGCGGCATCTCCAAGCGAGCAGAGCACACACAGCGCTTGCACTTTGTTGTGCGGTTGAAACCCTCCCAAATACTTCTCTGTCACAAGCTGTTCCAATTAAGAAGGCATGCAATAATATCCCTAATTACGTTTTACTTTGATGAGAGATCTAGGCATTTTTTTGAAAATGCATGTTGTATAGGGTTAGGAGAATCTTTATTTCAATTCTTTGCATATTTTGGCACGAGCCGTGGCTCCGCCCTTCATCAGGCTCCAGGCCCTGCAGGGACATGTGCATCTCTCCTGCTATGGCAACCCAGGCTCTGGATGCCAGATGCCAGCAGAGCAAAGTGGGGTTATATCTTGCTGACTCACCCCAATGCTAAATCTGTGAGCTCTGACAGCTCCGATGCGAGAAGAAAAAAGACCCTGAGCAGTCCAAGTGCTCAGATGGAGGGGTCCTGCTGTAAAATGCTCCCTCAGAGCTGTCAGGTTCAAGCTAGCACTTAGGAGGAGATTTATATTTTGTTGATTACAATGGTAATAAGCCACAAACTCAAATTCAAAGAGTAAGATTCAACCGAACCCATGTTCTCTTTGAGTGAGATAAAATCGCTACCTTTTACACGCCTATCTATTGATGTGTTCCTGGATAAAATGTGTAATTTTAATTAACTGAAAGTACCTGCCTTTTATATTGAACGTGGTGCTAAAACAACAACAAAAAATCATACAGCAAATATGACATATTGGCTGACTGCATCTTTCTTTTGTGCTGAGAAACTGGTATGTGTACTGCTTTCCTCTCAATCGATACACATTAGTGTGTAATTGGTGACTTTAAAAATATCCACACCACTTTGCTAATTCTTTTGCCAAACAGGCACAAGCATTTATATGTTAAGCTTCACTGATGAACGTTCCACAGATAAATTTCTTCCTGTTAGTGAAGCAGCTACAGGGAATGCAATCATCCCTAAAATAAGGGAGTATAAGAAGAAAACCCAAAACCAAATGTGCCAATACAGAACTGAAGTTAAGCACAAGGAAATTAGATTCTTCACTGTAATTGTTTAATACTATTCTCGTATGAAATATTTGCCTCTATTACTTAAACTATTACATCAAAGCCATTTTTATTTAACATTTAGATATATGTAAGTATGGATGGAGATATACATATTATATTTATCTATGTGTATCACAAGAATGCTGGGTGTTGTTGTTGGATGTCTCAGGATTATGTGGTCAGTACAGGTCCCTTGATCATACTAATGAAGAATGTTAGGTCGGGAATTTATATTTACACTGAACCATAAATCTGAGCAAATGGGTATTTCATTAGAGCTAACTTTTAATCTCCATCCAGACCCAGGTTTCAAACACCCCTTCCTGGATATCCTCTGTTGCCTCTGCCCAAGGGTTTTGCCATCTCACTCTCTCTTTCGACACCACCCTGTTGTTTGGCTAGCGAGACACATTGTTTCTCTAACTAGATCAAGGATTTTGCCAAGTCCTGTTGCTTCCACTTCTGTAGCATATTTAGAATTCCTCCAGTCCTCTCTATCTCGAAATTCTTGGCCCTGCACAACTGTTTTATTTTGGTTGCTAGAAGCCCACACTAACCTAACCAGACTTTGGCTGGCGACAGAGATCTTTTTAACCATGTCTGTTTTTCCCTGGGCACATCCTTGTTTACCAAGTCTGGTGGTGGTGGAACCAGTACAGTAACACTCAGAATATAAAGACTGAGGAAAATCCAGGCTGAGTCTTTAAAACAAACAAAAGTGCCACAAAACAGAGCTGAGGACATGGCTTAGCCTAAGACTCAGGTTTTCTTTGTTGATTTTTTTTAGGTTTTTTTGAGGATACCTGCATCTGTCTACTGACTACAGCATCTTTTTACTGTTTCCAAAATGTAAGCACATGATGCACAATTTTCATTTTTCCTGCCAGTCGGCACACAGGTGAATGCCCACAAGCAACCGTCTCTGGGTAATGCAAACATGATGCAGCGACTCTGCCATTAAAGCTGACTGAATCGGGCTATTACAGCTAATAATGTCTGTTAATATTTTAGTGGATTGGTGGCTTAATGTATGCTGGTAGATAAATGTAGATGTTGGTGTTGGTGATGGCAGTGATAAAAACATAACAGTACAAATGCACTGTCTTCTGCTGCAGATCATTTCTTCCCCTATTACCTTTCCCAGTGTTTTAAGTAAAATTCAGCTTTGATTTTAGTAACAAACCTTTAAGCAAAGCTCAGATAACATTTATCTCATGACCTTTTTTATCAATATCATCCTCCTTCTCTGGTATGTTTGATAGAGCACTAACTTCAACAGTTTTCCTATATATAAGATGCAGAAGATTACTTTCGATCAAGAGTTGCTTCAGTGGTTTACTAAAAGACAAAGTTAAACTTTTTTTTGTTTTGTTTTGTGGTTTTTTGGGGTTTTTTTTGTTAGAGCTTTTTATAAAACCCATTTTGGCAGAACTTGGAAAATGTGACTGCACAATGGGAAAGGGCAGGCCCTCCTTTTTTTTTTTTTTTTTTTTATTTTCTCCTGTCAGAACACAATGGCAGGATAAGGGAGGTACCACTCATTACAAGGAATACACTTTAATCAAGTTGCCCAGCACCAAGTATTTGTCTTCCACTGCTCTAGATGCCAATGTTTGTTTTCTGTCTGGGAGAAGAAACAGACAACGCTTTTCATTTTAATAAAAATATTTCAGAATGAATCAAACAGATGACCTAATTTGGAGAATATACTTCTTCACTTGGTTTGCAAGTGACTTAGGAGATAAAGATGACTGGAGGTCTCCCATTACAGCATTGCTGGAGGAGATTTAACACTTTCCTGCTCAGTTTCCTAGCTGAGAAGCATAAGATCAATTGTGATGGTGTTTGATTTGACTCTCACTGCTTCAACAGCATTGCCATTACTATCACATACAGCTTGGCTTGAGTGGGAACTGCAAAATATGCTGCTATGCCTAAAAAGGCTGTTGGAAAGGTGGAAATTTAGTTTTATGAAACACATGTGGGTGCTTGTGAAAATTATTTCTGCAAATAAAACCAGGACTCCGCTTCACTCTCACAACAGTCCCATTCTCTGGTACGATAGCATCAAGTCTTGCCAGATTTAAGGATATCAGTGCAAGTCTTCTGACACGTTTCTTTATCCTACAGTACTGGTTGTCTAAATATATAAAGACAAGAAATCACAAACACCTAAATAATTCATTTTAATCCTCCAAGTTTCTGCAGAAAAACACAAAAGCCTTGAAGACTTATAGTGCAGGGAAACTGAATTGCTTATTTATTTTGAATCCTCACCACATCATGTCCAATCTCCATGACTTTGGGGCTTGAGTGCTACTTTTTTGAAGTTGCTGGCTGACATCAGATACTAACAATACTTGAGGGCTTCAAGCATCTTGTCTTGTCTGGATGTAGCATCTGATAACTGCAGAGACTTACTTTATTATCTGTGAACAGGTAGAAATAATAGCCTGAAGACTCCTGTTCTAGGATTCATCTCCTTATACTTCAGCTCTCCTGCTCTTTTCTCTCAGCAGCACTTAACTCCCCAAAATCAAGGGAGGATAAAGTGAGAAAAAAAGGTGAAGAGGCAGAAACATGAAACTTAAGTCCTCTTTCCCCTACATCACCTTGTGTACCAAAAGAGCAACCCTGTTGTCACTGAGCTGCAGACACAAAAGATGCCAGCACTGCAGGTTGTCCTCCTGAGCCTCTCTGCTGGGAACACAGGAGGAACACCAGGGAAGAGGAGACAGGAGGTAGTGGAGGACTGGAAACAATGTGTTTTCTGACATGTACTTGTCCACAGACAAATCACTACTTGCTTTGTGTCACACAGCCCTTTAATAGACGAAACTTGGTGGAATCTGTCAACTTGTCTATAAACTACTGAAAAAATATCACATTAACTATCAGCCATCATGAGATGGTTTCCCTTGGAACTTGCGCTCCAGTGGTTAATGATCCCCACTGTTAGAAACACACATCTTATTTCTCATTTAAACTTGCCCCACTATAGCTTCCTACAGCTAATTCTTGCTATTGCAATGACATAGAGCATCTCCCCGCGAGGCTGAAATAGGCAAAAGCAGGGTACACAAACATACTGCAATTTAGTTTGTGAGTGGAAACTGGGACCTCCTCTTCTGCCTGCCTGCACTAGAGAATACAGCAGGTGTTCATGTCAGCATGGAGCTGCTTTCAAGACCCAGGCTGCATGTGCAATGTAGTTAATGTACAAGAATGTTCTGATTTAAGGCTTGCAGTAGTATCTGGTAAAACATATACTGGACACTGTACACCTTGAGGGGAGCATTGACTGGTCACAAGCATAGGATTCAAACTTTGTCCCAGAGGTATCCATGAATGGATCAGTCCTCATTTGCATAAAAGCCTTGTTTATTCTACTGGTCCACTAATTACTACTATTAAAGCAAATGGTACCATGTATGGTCTTGCATGTGCATTATTAAGAACATAACAACATAGAGCTTCCAGGAACCTAGGCGTATTGCAAGGTGCTGCATGCAAACATCTACACCCATCAGATGGGCATTCCTTTGCTTATCCCCCTGTTTTACCTTTGCTATCTCTTAGAGCAGTTGTTCTCCATGGGGACTGTCCATACTGATATCAGGTACTTATTTCAGCCACCAGTTGCTACCAGCTCTGCGCTGTTCATTTGGCAGAGCTCTCTCTCCCCCGTAGGTTGGTATAGTCACGGGCATTTTCCTGTGTTAGAGGGACCAGGAGTGAATGTGCTTTACCGTGCTTTTGGCCAGCACCACCTCTGTGGCCCACAGAATACCCAGTTCCCTGAAACCACATCACTTGTTCACTGCTGACATTGGAAATTCATCTGGATTCAAAGGTACAAGATGTAATTTAATATGTACTTTTCCTTCCAAACACTGTAAACCACCTTGGGATTTTTTTTACCATTTCAGAGGTGACATCCAGGAGGATGTAGGATTAATTGTCCTCTACCAAAACCAGCAACAATATGTCAGTAGAGATTTTGGCCCATAAAGTGGATTGGAGCTGGGCATGCAGCACTCCTGGTGACACGAACAATGAATTATTCTGAAGAATAATCTGTAGAAATCCTGCTACCTCTCACCCACAGAGAGGTGTCAGAGATCCCGAGCTGGTGCAAAGGAGTAACCCACTGACACCCAGAAGGACAGATTCCTGGAGACATCACTATACAGAAAGCGGCCACTAAGCTCAACTCCAACACAGGAGTTTCTATCAGATAAAGACAGTTCAAATCAAACTTTTCATCATTTACTCATCATGTTCTTCTCTCTTTTTTATTTTCTTGTGATAAAATGTTCTGTTTTCCAGATAGAGCTTTTAAAATTGTTTCCATTTAGCAGTCTGCTGTCCCTGCTTGGGAAGTGCAGCAAACAAGTGAAGAAATATAAATTCATTTTCTATGGATTGGAGATCTTTTTTTCTGGTCAGCTCTGATACCAAGTCAGGTCTCTGTGTGCACTGTCAAAGAAGTAATGGAAGTTGTCTATACAAAACAGAGGGAGCACAGATCAACAGGAGAGACAATTGGGTTTCTCTTGAGCCACCAGCAAAAACAAATCTATCAACAATGTAGAACGAGACAGGGCTCATTGCAGGCTTGCAGATTCCCTGTACTGGACTGATGATATCTAAGTTGTACGACTGCTTCGCAGCTCTTTTCCCTTTAATCCAAATAGTATCAGCCTTCAGACTGCTTCTCAGCAAATCTGTCTGCTTGCAGACACTACTGCATTGATTTCCATCTGGTGCATGTTTTAAAAGTTCTCCTCGCAACCTTAAGGATTAACTGCCCTTTTTTTTTTACAGAAGTTTAGATTCTGAAGCATGCTGAAGAAAACAATCATAGCAAAGAAGCACCAAATCTCTTGCAAACTCTGCCCTGTTCTTTGGGCATTCAAAGACCTACCAGCAGCTGTTGATGTAACGTTATGGATGTTTAGCAGGACTTCCTGTATCTAATGAACATAGCTCTTTCAGTTAGGAGACAAAGTGCAATGCTGTCCCAGGAAAATAAAAACGATGTAACATTCAGTCAGGAATGCACTTACTACATGGCCCGGAATGGTGAATTGATCTCATGCTTCTGTAACAAAGCTCTCATCTGTAGTCTTCATGCACTGCAGGCACTGGCACAGCTTCAGAACAAGCACTATGATCCTGCTCCCAAAAGGAACTGATTAGGAGAGATGCTCTGGGAGCTATTTGATACAGGCAGCAAAATCCAGAATGTCATTTACAGAATTAAAAAAAAAAAAGTAGTAATCTTAAATATTTTTATCTCTAAGAATGACAACAGCATCATCTAACTGACAGTGAAAATAAAGGTTTTTTAAGCACTCCTATAAACACTGTGCTCCTGGATTTGAAGTAGAGTGACTGGCATGATGTTTTGGTGTGAGCACTGTGTATAAAAGAAAAAGGTTATGTTTGGTTTCTGCTGCTTTTTCTCTTGATTTGAAGAGGAATTATACATGTAGGTCCATATAAACTCCTAGGGCTCTATGCCTTGTTACACACACAGAATTTACCCAGGCATAGGTGAAGGAAAATGTAAGGCTGTGAAGTGACCCAGTGGTGTTAGCAACAAGGATGATGTAAGTAACACAGGCAACTTTTAAGAAAGGCTTTCAGCATCTTTTGCCAAATACCCAAATTGTGGCAATGGTGCAGGCAAGGGAGTGAGAATGTACTTGGGAGTTTTGCTTCATCAATACTATAAAATAAACCCAAGTTAAAATGGGTGTTGCCCAATCCAATTGTCAAACATTGCTGCCGCAACACAAAGACAAATGTTTATTGGCTTAACTTTGAAACTGCAGTAAATGCTCTTCTATTCAATTAGATAAACAAATACAGTACTGAGTATATAATAGGGGCCTTTCAAGTAAATTATGCTTCCTAACTCATGTGTAAAAGAAAAATGACTTTGAATGTTTATATTCCTGTAAAATAAGAAACCATCAAGGCTCCGCTTCTGGTATATTCCAAATATT
>WUAM01000101.1:1991020-2064267 GCA_024336885.1 Actenoides hombroni | reverse complement strand
ATTTTGGCACAGTGGCGGTGTCGCCGGAGGAGCGTGCGCCGCAGCCTCATGGCGCCCGCCCGGGACCTGCCCTTAGGCGGCTGCTCTGCCCCGTGCCCGCCCTCTGCAGCCTTCCCTGGCCGGCGGGGAAGAGGGGGCTCGAGGCCGACAGTGGAGGTAGCCCTGGAGGCCGATGCCTGTGGAAAGCTCTGCCTCGGGAGGTGCCACCAACTCCAGCTCCGATGTGGATGCGCTGTGACCCTGGGGTCGTCTGGGGCTGTCTCCTTCACCCCGTTCTGGTTTTCAGCTTCACCTTTTGAGTGGGATACCTCTTGATTTGGGTCTTGTCTTGGTGCTGATAGTTTGCAGGTGGAGCTCGTCGCTGGCCCCCTCAGCGTGGCAGGTTGTTAATTGCTTTGACTTATTCTGAGGCTGCTCTGCTGGGCTGGCCTCAGCCCTGGCACATGGGAAGCAGGGAAGGAAATCCCTTTTCTTATCATGTTTGTATCAACGTGAGTCACCCTTCCCAGGATCCTTGAGAACTGGTGCCTCTAACAGTGGCAGGAATGCAAGGCGTCAAAGTTGTTTCTTGTGGCATAAAATTCTGTGTGTTCCTTTTCTGCGACCGAGGTCATGCACAAAACCAGTTATTTCTTAGCTGAGGATGCAACAGTTGCCAGTTCAGGGTGAGATTTTACCCAGGTAGAAGAATGGAAGTGGAAATGCAGAACTTGGACACCCCTAGAAATGCATGCTGCAGGCTGCATCTTCTCTTACTCCTTCTTTGCTTGCTTCTAAACACACCAGTTGAAAAGGCGAAAGAAGGAATATATATGGAGGAGGTATGTTTTAAGTCCAACACTGAGATGAAATACAGAAAGGAAAAGCAAGGGTCCAAATAGCTTGCATCAAAGCAGAAAGACTGATGGTTTTTACCTTGTTTTCCTTATGTTTTGTACAGCATTTTCCTAAAGAAAGCTCTCTTCTCCTTGGTTGGGATGAGTGAAACGTTTTGATTTGCAAACAGCTAAAAGCTTCACACTGAATTCATTATTTCTTCCCAGGTATCAGAAGAGAACCAGAAGAATGTTCTTTCTGTTCTGAATTTTTGCTGTCTTAAGTTTATAAGTGACAAGTCTTTCTTCTTAATTCCATTTTCATTTCTGAGTCATACTCTGTTTACATGAAAAATTGGGTTTAATTAAAATGTACAAAACAGCATTACAAAATTACATTTAATTGAATTCAAGCGCTTTAAATGTGATGAGTATAGTAGAGAAGAACTAAGGATGTGTTTGGTCACGTGCTGCGATTTGGCGGGGAGCAGCACTGCCACCAGAAGTAGAAGACTTGGCCTTTCTGTGCATCTTGCTACTTCCTTTCCTTGCGCAAGTGTTTGTGCAGCAACGTAGTGAACTAGATCAGGGATCTGCTCCAGCTCAAACCTAAGCTGGCCATAAAAAGACGTTAGTTTTAACCTAAACAAGGTCTCTGATTCAATGCAAATGCTGGCAGAGGGGAAGTGGTAATGTGGTGGTTAGGGATGAGTGTTTGGGGGCTGGTTGAGGGCAGAGATTGTTTCTCTTGGCCACAGCACTGTCTTAAAATTAATGTGAAAATGTAGTTTATATGGCATCTGTACAGAAGCTGGCTTGGGTCCAGTCTACCCAGAGCATAAGCTCAACAAGTGCACAAATGTCTGCACCTGACCTGAGAGACAGCCCCTGCATTTATTAAAAACACATTTTACATTTAAAAATAGTCTTACTAACCAGAGGAAATACTAGGTATTTCTAGTCATTTGACTAATTGTTTTGAAGGCATTTAGGCCTGCTGAAAACTCCATTAAATACCTAAACAGTTAAGTGTCTAATAAGGGAGTTAAGTGTCTCATCTGCTTGAGAATTTTTGAGAATTCCACAATTTATCTAAAATGGAAAATGATTTCTTAAATCTATCCCTTGATGTTAAAGGTTTTATGCTGAGTCAGTCTTCCCCTTGTCCAACTTTTCTTTTATGCACTAGCTGGAAAAAGCAAAGAAACTTTTCTTCTTCTCTGTTCCTAATTGGTTCTGTATCTTAAAGTAAAATCAGTTTTCTCCTTCCATGAATTCCTTGCACCTGCTTGCTGAACTTAACCTAGATCTAATCAAGTATTTCTGAGTAACAGAATAATCTAAATGATGAAAGTTTAAATAATGGCTTTTGTTGCACTGTGAAATTGGAGACTGGTTTGGACATTTTATGCAGTACGTGCCGTCATGCTGTAATTGGAAGGCTCGGGACAATCTTACAGGTACTTTTGTGAAGCTGTAACATGTCCCCTAGAATTCACTGCAGTCTGAGGAAGATTCATTGATGCATTTTTTTTTTTGTGTTTATGTAATGTTGATGAAGGATAATTTGGGCCTTGAAGATTGTGATTCTGAAATCTATTTTCAAACGGTCAGGTTCCGAAAACAGGTACTGATATTTCAACATTACTCCTCTGCCCAAGGACATGTATAGAATGGGAGGTTTTTATTTTATTAGGTTGGGGTTTTTACTATTACTGCTTTTCTGTGCAAACAGGAAAAAGAATGCTTACGTTACAGCATTGATTCGTAGACATTTCATAATGAACATGTTGCAGCATTAATTCCAGGACATTTCATCTAAAAATGATGCTACTTGTGTGGAGGCAGTTTTGATCCCATCGCTGTAGCTAAAACAGTTAAGTCTGTTACAGTTAAACATAAATTTAGATACAGAGGATTTGTATCACAGTTTACCCTGCTAGTCTGATACTATCCATTCAACCCACACCCCAGTGAGTTGTAAACCACTGCTGTTCTAGCAGGTTTACGGACCACCAGAAATCTGCAAGACATCAGAAAGGGATCCATTTGAGGGGTGAAGTCTAAACAAAATGCTGAGTAAATACTGTAAGCTCACACAAATTACGCACGTGAAGAAGTCTGTAGTCAGATCTACTAAAGAGTGGAGCCAAAGACTCAGATGGCCTCCTGCCTGTTCATCAGAAGTGGTTAAGCCATTCAGAATTGTAGGCCCAGAGATTGGATTAGTGTTTTGGACAGCTGAGTATTTTCTTTAGGTATCTGGATATTCAGGCAGGGAGTTGTGTGCACACCTAAGAACAGAGTTGTATTTATTTAGAATCACTATCATGTTAGAGAAAACTCCCATCAGTTTCTAGGTTTGTGCTTGAGTCCTAAGTTTCCCTGTATTGTAAGAGCTTGAGTCTTCCTTTGAATTGAACCTGTAATATTTGGTTACATATAGAAATACTCTTCAAAAAGTCCACAGGAAAAATGTAGGTCTCTGGCTATTTAACAGTAGTGAGGATTGTCATAAGTCGTAGGAGTTCCTGAAGTCACAGCAATTTATGCCCACGGGGGATGTGTTCTTCCCGTAGAGGGTCGTGAGATGTTTTCATATGAGTTCTTTCATCTTCCTCTGCCCACTCATATTTTAAATGTAAGTGATGAGTTCTGAATGTTCCCCATAGAATGTAAAAATACGTGTATACCCTTCTGAAAATGGTAGGTTTTGAACCATGTGGGTTGAGGCGATGTACCACTTGGTGTTTGGCTGTGGGGAATATCCAGGCTCTCCAGAAAAATCACTGTACAACCACTTTTTAAAATAATAATAAATAAAATCATTTCTTCTGTCTTTGCATAGAGCAAAGGTAGAAATGGAAGTGCAGCAAAGGGATCGTGGAATTCAGTAAACTGTAGACAGATTTGGTTAGGGCCACGGGGGAGGGGTACGGTACAGTTTAAAACTATGTTCTTCAAAATACGCATCTATCAGCTCCTCACAACGGACCTCACCTTATGCTTGGGTTTTTTAGCTGTCAACCCTTTCCTCAAGAGGGGGTAAGTTAAGTGAGCCATGTTATGTTAACTGGGGTGGCCTGAGGGTTAGAGATGGACAGGATCTCCCATAACCTGATGAATATCCTCCTCATTTTGTCAGTAGGAAGCCTGTCTATGTATTTTTGTTCTGCTTGGTACTGAAAAAAGAGAATTCATTTCTCTCATGTATATAGGGTAGCATCTGGCTAGTTTTAATGTGTGCTTGCCCCCAAAGTGCAAATTGATTTGTTGTCTAAAGTGGGTTGTGTTGGGTTTTTTTTTGGTAAATATATATCACCTCCTGAAGAATTGGCTTCTTTACCAGGACCTCCATGGTAAATCTCTTTTCACTTTTTTCCTATTGAAGTTTTTCTGCTTTTCATAAATAATTTATTCAAGAGACCAGAGGGATGGCTAATGAGAGATTAACTCAATGCCCAAGGGCTAGGGCATTTCCCTGGGATGTGGTAGAGTCAGGCTACAAGATCTTGCTTCAATTAATATTGCTTCCCACATCACAGGAGAGTGTGCTCGCTGCTGGGAAACACATTTGTGTGTAAATCTTCAGCTCTTTTGTGTGTGTTAGCCAGAACTCACCTATATATTAGACAGACCAAAAACCCCCCAAATTTAAGAGTTCTGCTGAGACAAAGTCATGAAGTAGACTCCTGAGTAGTAGCAACTGAGCAGAGTTGTTAGGATTTTGGGCAGCATCGGGTATCCAGATGGGAATTTGGATTCAACACAGTCTTCTAAATCAGCACCTGAGCCAGGATTTCAGGGGTTCCACGTGTTGGATTTGAACCCTAACACAGGGCTTTGACAGAGAGCACTCTGGTGAATCTTGTAGTTGGAAATTGCTTTGTGCTATTGTTCATCCCCATGCTAGCTGTTATTACCCTCTGAGAATCAGCAGAAAGGCAAGCAGTTTTGCTCCAGCTCTTGCTCTGTTGTTCCAATTCAAACCCACCTCCATCTGCCCTTTAAGCTAAATTACTGAGCTCTGCATAGAGTTAAGTGAACTGATTTTACGTATTCTTTTTGGTGACCTCTCTGCTGGGGACAGTATCCTTCAAGGGGAGGCAGAGCATCAGCTGGGGAGAAGCACTGAGTTGGCGGAATAGTATCTTGAGCTGTTATAGAAACTTTTATCCAGAGCTCACATATCAAAACTGCTGAGGATCCAGCCCGGACTCGATAGCTCTGTTTTTGAAGGTAGTTCTGGCAAGGGAGCTCTCGCCGCTGTTTCCTCACAGTGTGTAAACATGTATGTGCATTCTGCCCAGGAACTTTTAGAAGTTTGCTTCTAGACTAATACCAACTGTCAGTAATTTTCCCAGTATGTACGTGAGTTTGTGTTCTGAATCGGTGGAATGGTGAATGGGCATCTCTTTCAATGATGTGGGATAAACCTCAAAAACTCCGTGCTTATCTACTGAACCATGCAGTCAGGAGTGGTAAATTGGAACTATTTGCTCTTTTGTGAGCTTCACATTCCTTCTGCACTTCAGAGGAGTCCAGTGCCTGAGCACCACATTTCCTCTATTCGTTTAATGTTTAGAATCATTCATTTTGAAGTTAAACATGAAAAAAGGTCTCTTCAGTTTCGTACTAATGCATGATGTTTTCATTCAGTGTTAAGGGAATTAAATTACAATATCTTTGAGATTTACGGTCATTGTAAAGTAATTTTGAAGACTGCTGTAGATTTTAACACATCATGAACTTTATAATGGGTAGAAAGTGTACTTCAGGAGTAGTGTGTAATTCATCAGTGGAGAGGAATTGCTTATTTCTAATGTTAGATTTGCTACTACATTCGTTTGTGACTGTGAGCAACCACTGTTTCTGTGCCTTACAATTTAACTGTCTTGGAGATGTCATGAAGATTAGAATATGTATACATGCAGAAAGAAGTGAGGCCTGTATCATTAATGTCATGAAAAATTTGAAGATTAAAAAAGCAAAGCAATGCAGTGTTACAGTAATATTAAAAATCTGAGTGTACATTCAGTTTGGGTTTTTTTTAATATGTTAATAGCAGTATGAATGTGCCCAACTGCCTGAAATATTCTCTGGAACTTCTGTCTGATTTTTTTATAAACATAAAACATTCTTTTCTGTTTTGACAGTTAAAAATGATGTTGTTGAGGGAGTAAACAGATTTTTAAGTTACCTGTTCAAACAAGTAAGTCTTCTGTTGAATCTTCAAAAGGCTCCAGTAGTAGGAAATATGCTACTGAGTAGTACATTTATTTGCAGTTCACTTTTTCAAAGCAGTAGTGCAGTAAAAGGAGATGCCACTTTTTTTTTCTGCAAAATTTGTCTCATTTTCTTCAGCTTGTCAAGTCTGTTATGTCAGTATATGGTATTAATCTTAAATGCAAACATACTGCTTCTAGCTCAGGAAGTCCCTGAGCTGCAAGTTGTAGGAGGCTGAGAATATTTTAACAATATATTCTTCCTTAGGCATCTTGGCTTCTGCCAGAGGATGAGACAGAATTTTGCTCTGACTGATCTGACTGCTGCTGTGTTAACTGGGAATTGCGGTTGAAATGCAGTCTGATTCTTTTATATAGGCGAAAGAAAAGAAACATGAAGTTTTTGCAATGACAGCATTAGGGAGTTAAATACTGAGGGAACGTAGTTTCCTTTGAGAGAAACAGTGTTCTGTGCAATGAAAGCACAAGTTTAAGACGTTAAGGAATCTAGGCATATCTGCTTCTGGCGCTGCCATATACCTTGAGTTCAACTCTGGAAATTCTAGAAGTTATTACTGTATGAGACATTTATGAATTGTTAAAGGGGGAAATGAGAAGAATTAGTTAATAAGAGTAGCAGTTGAAAAGAGCACTAGTACTTGTTTTTGTTTCAGTGAATATTACCGTGCGTTAGTCTTAATTTCTTTACCCAACATGCTTTGACAAGCAGAGGTAGGGTTCTCTGAATCAAAGACGTGAAAAGTAGTTGGCAGTGACAAAACTTTGTATTTTTAGGCCAGTCATGTTATGATTTAACAAACTTGTGACAGCAAATGTCACACATTGGAAAGAATAAGGCACTGTTGAACATCTTTTGTAGCATCCTTTCACAGGGCTGAAATGTGTCTATACTTGCATAAATGAACATGAAAATTGCATTTAATGTCATCAGTAGTGAGACTACTTGGGTTACTGTCCAATTGCTGTGAAGTTAAGACTGAGTATTAGGAGGAGGTACCTAAGTTGTAGTTAGCTTGAACCAGTGTTTTTCAAGTTCTGATATGTAGTGCACTGGGAGCCATTGGGCTACTTGTAGGTCATCCATGTGAGTCAACTAAGCAAAGTAGATCAATTAGCAGGAGATTTTAATGTGCTCCCAAGGTCTGCAGCTTCACTGGAAGATGTTTCCAGGTCTTCAGATGAAGAGGTTGAAAATCATTGGCTTTGACAGTACCACTCCAGTAGTCTCATCTGCAAGGACTTGTCTACACAGGACTTTCCTGATTAACTCCATGTCTAATTCTACAACAAAGAGTCTGGTTCTGTTTACGTTAAACCGTTTTCAAAGTACAACTGCACTTTGAATTCGTACCCTACCTTAATCCATGTTAACTTTCCAGTGCATGCCCTAAGGGAGCAGTAAACTAAGCTGAATGACTTTGTCCACACAGGGGTTTAATGGAGTTTAACTAGAAGGATTCAAGTTCATCAAGGTACTTATTTCAGATTCATTTTCTTGATGTCCTGGTATAGACAAGTCCTAAGAATAAAAGTGGTTTAGTTCTAAGTGAATGAACCATGGTATAAAATTCATCGCTGAGATTTTATTATATTTCTGTGTGTGAAATTCAACTACTGTAATCTATAAAGTAGGCATTTTTTTTGGTCTGGTTTGGTACCATCTCTTTTGCAGCAATTGCAGTTAGATCTGGGAAATAAAATAGCGTTCATGTTCCTCAGTAACTAAGTGCTTTGTTTGTTTTTCAGTTTTGATCAAAATACATATGTTTGCTTAAATAGCAGAAACTTCTTTTTTCCCAGTACAAGAAAATCAATGTCATCTGACTCATAATTTCAACCATGACTTTAGGTGTATTTGGTCTGTTTTAAAGCAGACAAACACTTGAAGATTTTAAGTGTCTACAGCAAATCTGAATATTATGGATATTAGACATTTTCTGTAAGTGAGAATATTCTTGAAAGCGTGTGATTTTTGATGGTCTGTATGGACTTAAACTATATTTTATTATGTTGCTGAGAATACAAGCGTGTTTTAAATAACAATTTAACCTCAACTGCTGCCACATTTAAAAACATTTGTATTTTCAGCTGTAACTCATAAAAGGTCAGCTCCTGTGCTTTGCCAACTCTACGCAAGTTGGTGTTGCATAAATAAGCATGTTTTACACAGCAGGCACATAAAGTTAACTGCCCCTCTGACTTGCATTCAGATTAATTATTCTTCATAATTTTTAACTCAAACAAGTTAAAGAACTTAGCTTTCTGGTACTGTCCTTCAGACATCGATCAAAATCTTGTTAATACAGTAACGCTAAAGTTTACTGAAGTTTAAACAAAGCAAAGCTCAGTTTTTCTTAGTGGTCAGCTCATGTCACACTAAAGCCCCGATCACTGATCAAAACAGCATTAATTATTTGTTTCACGTCGCGGTTGCCGTGTCAAAATCCTTTAAATACCTCTTGGAGCTGAGAGGGAATCTTAGGGCCTGTGACAGAGCAGCTGGTCTGGACATGGGCTGATGCCCCAGTTGACAGGTTGTTGGATTAGAAAGAATATCAAAGGCAGTGAGTAAGATTAGGGATAAGTGAACATCTGACAGCAGTTTGCAGCAGGGGAGAACAGATGATAAACAATGGGAGCGGGGTGCGTGGGGGGAGAGAGAGGTGAGAAGGCCATGGGAAAAGTGTGGCGGCAATCACTAAAGCTCCAGGTTGCTGAGCCTCATGAATAGAACAGGAAATGGGATTTGCTGGGACAGATGTGCCGAGCGGCGATGAATACATTATAGGGAAATGAGGCTAAACTCCTAAAGGTGAGAGATGTTCTTTCTGAGAAAAGAGAAAATACGGGAAAATACAAGTTTGTTCTCCTGGAGCAGTAAGCATTGACACTTGAAAACTAATGCAGAAGGAAGTGATGCTAATGGTAACTTTAATTAAATGGGTCTTCTGCAGTAGCATTCGTGACAAACCCCAGGTCACGTGCTTATAGCCTCATAATCTTACAGGGCTACTACATAGATAGTATTGCAAGTATTTATTTTAAACCTAAGATTGCACAAATGGTAGAATAGTTTGAATGATGGAACAGCCTGAATGGAGGGTTTGACACATAATGCTCAGACACATATTCTGTAGCTGGCATGTATTATATAGCACTCACATAACATATGTTTGATCCTGCAACCATTAAAAGAGAGTTGTACTGAGTGATCTTGTGAGGTCCTTCCAGCCTTACATTTTTTCAAATGTGATTGTATCCTTGTAGAAAATTACACATAACTGTTCCTGTTCCTTAGGATATTGTTGCTGTACTTCACAAACTTCTTTAGTTTCTATTATTGATGGATCCTTTTCCAATATTTATGATAGACTTGTCTCAAAGCCAACAGAAATGTTTTGTATGATCACTGATAGGACTGTATGTCAGTTCATTGACTTAGGATTTCTCCTCTGGTTGTTTGGTTTTTTGTGGGTTTTTTTTTTCCAATTTTAAAAGGAAATCTCATTAAAAAAACAGATCCCATTTTAATAGTGTCTTACTTCAGCATAAGAGGGAGATGCGGAAAGTACAATTGATGTTGCTCAGAGAAAATGTCAGTAAGATTTGTTTTCAGACATCTAGAAGTTTATTCCACAATGTATTCTCCCAGTTTGTTTTACAAACAGAAGCTTGCTAAAGTGAACAAGAAGGACAAACTTTGAAAGTCATCAACTGGAAAACACAAAGCTCAATGGTGTAAGGACAAGAGGTGACTTAGCTGTAATGGGAATGCCCACCATCTGTCTTTCCTGACCTCAGATCTCTTGTATGTGCTGCCCCTGTCCTCAAGAAGAGATGTGTCTGACATCCTTTAGTCCCTGTTTGCTCCTAGCCATGGGTATTGTAATTGTAGCTCCAATTTTTAAAAGAACAAGGGATTGTAACTAGAATCTGGGATGAATAGGCATGTTCCATAGCCCTGCTTCATGAAAGTAGCTGTTCACGTTGCAGAAATGGCACGTGTGGTATTTTGACCACAGCGGTATCGCTTGAATACAGCAATTGAAAAGTCCATAGAGCTCTGGAGTTCCAGAAGTTCCCTAAAATTAGTGAGCAACAAAGACTGTACTTCCAAGTGGCCATAATAATAAAGAAATAAAGTGGTGGTGAGCACAGCAAAACATAGATAAAAAAGTATGCTTTACTGATTCTGAGGAATATAAGTACTATCCTCATAGTTCTTTTTTCCATAAAACCTTCATTTCTATGTTTGCGTGAAACGATGACAAGAAGTTGCCATTTGTTACAGGCAGTTCCCATTTTTAAAGAGTGGTTGAAGATTATTTGCAGTTGGCTTCATAGTTCTTTAGTTTATATCCTGAGTTTAAACTGTTACTACAGGTCAGTGTCATTATGAAGGTACAGAAGTACTGCAGTAAAAACCATAGACCTTTATGTAAATCACTAATCAATTAATCAATTAATTGAACACAAGTTGTATATGACTTAGGAGCAGCAGGTACATTTCTCTGTAGCAGTGCTCTCTTCAGAATTGATGTCAGGCTAGAAGATGTTTCCGTGTTACTTCTTAATCTTTCAGTATATTATTTTTTCCCAATGGGAAGATAAGAGGAGATGCCCACTGCCATGGGAATCTGATTTCAGTTGAGACTATCAAAACTGAGAGGTAAAAGTGAAATTAAAAAATAGCAAAACCTGGAGCTAGTTGCATCTGTCACTTTGAACTGATTTTTAGGGGGGTGGGGAGAAAGGAGAAGATGAAAAGCCCTGAGGAGCTTTGTGAGGAGGGTCTGTGAGAAAGTCTTAGGAGAAAAATCTGAAGATTGTTACTAAGCCTTGGCTTCTATTAGCCCCCTGCTGCTGTTCTTCATCAAGTTGTTTTAATGGCTTTCAAAGCAAGTGAGTGGAAAATGGTTTCTCTGGAACTTTAAGGAGACTGAACTGAAAACTGTCATTGCTTTATAAGTAAAACACATCAAAGATTGCTGGAAGAATTGCTTGTTAAACACATTGTGGATTTTAATTAAAAAAAATGGGAGGTATCATAAAAGAGACATCAGATCATCATAACTACCTAAAGGTGAAAGTTTAATGGCTTGTCATCTGCTCAGGAACCTGTGTTAAGTATCTCTTTCATAGCTTTTGTGACCCTCTGTGTGTGTGCATGTGTGCAAGATTCCTTTCTATGTTCCTAGAGTTTTGGTTTTTTCCTAATGTTCTAGGGGAAAGTACACAACCATAAAAATGTACATGATGGTTGCTGTGGGTTTTAATTTTCTTTGCCTCATGTCTTCTTCTGGTATTTTTAACTGCATAGTGCTTCAAATTCTTACATAGTTCTGGAGTGGTTGTATGCTACAACACAAAGAAAAATGAGATGTTCTATGCATTCAGTGTGTGCAAAGTGCATTTGTACATCAGGTGGTAATTGTGCAAGTATCTATTCTGCAACCTGGTCATCTCACTTCCCACTTCTCGCCCCACCTTCTTTTCCCTTCACAGTCCTTCCAGACAGTAAATAATATGTTTTTTGGAGTTGTATGGTAGATCTAATAATAAAAAAAACACCCAGAGTGAAAAAAAAAGTGTGCATAGAAAACAACATCTCCAGTGAGACTTTGAGCTTTGTTCTTTAAGCCAAATGCTTGTTCTGCTATGTCATGCTGCGTATGATCAAGGTGCATATTTAGTAAGCAAATACAAACAATCCTTTTAAAAAACTAGAAGAATTCCTCAACAAGCTTATAAATCCCATTCTAGGTTATTCACCATCTATCTTAAGATTTCGGAAATGTTCAGTGTTGTAGTTTCAATTTCAATTTGTGAATTCTTTCTGGAGTTAAACAGCTCCATCTATGCATTATTCTGACTCTGGATTTGATTCTTAATGTAGAATATTTTTTTTGCCCCCAAGAGCCTAATATGTGATGGCTGTAATCACTGGCTTCTCTGCAATATGCTTGGAAAGGGTATATATCATTAAAGCATAACATTATTTGAGTGATTCTGTAAGATTTTCATGATGTACAAGATAAATTAAATTAGGAGTAGGAATATTTGTTCTGCAATGAACTACATAGAATTCGATAACTTATTATTTTAAGGATTATTTCCAATTATATATGTTATTTTAGTTAGCTGGAATAGTTATTTGTAATCTTGGAATGGATGTAGCATTTTGTTTTACTGCCTAAAAAAGGTTCTAAACTATAAATGGGTCTGGACTATGAAAGGCCAGATACTCAGATCCTTAGCACACATTTTTACAAACTTTTGAACACAATGATATTTTTGCTTCTCTCATTGGTGAGGTCACGTCCTCACTTGTATTGTTTCTACTTAATCCTAGTTTAGGGGAAGGCTAAAGCAGTTTGACTAACAGAGCTTTTTTTACTTAGAAAGCAGATGATTGGAGTCACAACAATTCAGTGTGTTATGACCAGAAATTACATGTTCTGACAAACTGAGTTGAAAGTCAAGATGTGGAAAAAATAGAGGAAATATTTACATTTGTACGTTGGGTAAAACATTGTAAAGAATTAAAAAGTTTGTTTAGGATATGAACCTATGTAGCTTCTTGTCTATATTTGTATCTTGAAATGATAAAATAAACTATCACTGTTGGCTTAATTTAGTTTTGTTTTGTCTTTAAGATTTATCTTTATTATTATTTGGTCACTTGAGCTTAGAAGATGAGAAGAAAAGTTGACTGTCAAGTCTTTTGGCCCACCTGTCTTAATTTCAGTTGTATGTCTGCACTTGGCACTCTGCTTCCAGCCTTCTAACATTTCTGATGCTTTTAATCAGACACAGGTAGGCAGTTTTTGGCTTACGTTGTCTGCAAGGCTTGTGTTGCTCTTCAGGGTGATGTTTCATAGTGCTGCAGTTTGTACAGCCTAAAATTTGATCTGTAACTCACTCGATTTATGTCCCTCTGATAAGTTAAATAATGTGAGATCCATGGCCTTATATTCAGTGAAAGCAGTCAGTAATTGTTAGTATAGAAATGGCTACTAGAGTACTTTGTGGGATAGTTCCATCAAATTTGAAACCTGCTTGACTCCATGATTGTTTCTGTAAACCAGCCTCATTTCTTGTTGAGGAGAGGTGGTTGACCTGTCAGTCTGGAGAACCCTGTTTCTTTTTATCTCGTTACTTTCTCTTTGATCTGTTTAGGAGTTAAAACTTCTTGGCAGAGCTCTCACAAGTCCCATGGGAACGTATGAGCCTCCCTAGAGCATTATGGTACACTCCATAGAGAAAGATTAATTTGTAAAAGTCATAATATAAATGTCAAGATTTAAGTGCAAGAATCATGTTGAGGGGTGGAAGGAGATAGAGATTTAATCACACCCAGGGGCTGTAAAAACCTCGTCAGGGAAACTATTTCGCTAAATGGAAAAACTGTTGGAATACTTGCTTTTGAAGTATTTCTCAAAAAAAGGCAGATGAATGCCAGTTGGCATTGTGTCTTCCCTCCCCTCTGTCTGCACATCCTCCTGCAGCCCCGAGGACAGAGCAGTGGCATGCCTTCCGGTCCTGCATCAAGGGGGATGACAAACCACACCTGACAGTTGTGCCTTGGGGAGAGGATGAAAGAGAAAAGAAACAACTTTCTGCAGCGCTACGTTTTGTATACTTTTTTTTGGTCAGAATATTGTGCCTTGCTCTTAACAAGGGAAGGTGTGTAATTGGCTGTAGTATTTGTGGAAATTAATTCTTCATGGTCAGACCAGCCCTGTGGAATCCACAGAGTGAAGCTGTGACCTTCGTTCTTTGTCTAAAATTTTAGGGTCGTCTGTATATGTTGGGTTCATGCCATTGCTTCCTCACAATACAGTTTTAGAGCTTAAGCTGTCTTGGTATTCTATCGAAGGAGCCAACAGAAATGCCACTGAACAGCTCTAACGTGCTCGCAGCATTCAGTACTGCTGAGGAGACTTGCTGAAGATCCCAGAACCTCATCTATGAAAACGCCTGCACTAAGCAGTAACCTGGGGTTCCTGTGAGACTGGGTGTGTGGGAGGCATCCTTCCCTGCTCTTATTTCACCGTGGAGACACCGTGGTGCTGCACCGGGCTTTGTTCCCAGCTTTGCTGAAACTTGGGATCTCCCAAGTGCTGCTTACTAACCTCGGTCACTCTTGTTACTGCTGGTTCTTCGTTGGCGTGTACCGAACTAGAGTGTGATGCAAGGTGTGCAGTTCCTTGAGCTGCATTGTACCTGCTTTGGTTTGATTGCTGCATTTGCAAAACCAAGTAGCTCAACGTTTTGTGTGATGGATTGTTTACTGTGTTGTGTTTGTTTTGGTTTGGTTTTTCCCTAATACAATTTTAATGATAAAACAGCCTATACACAGGCTTTTTCTTACGAGTGTTCTGCTTCAGATGACGTAGTTGGTAGATTTTTGTTCTGAAATTAGAACAGCATTCATCAACTGCATAGTTTTTGAATGCAGCTTTAACTGTCTAAAAACACAGTGGTCCAGTACTGTAGTAGAAGAGGGATAGGTTTTTTTCCTGCTGGCTCTTTGTCAACCAGAAAAGATTTTAATCAGACCCTGTACAAGTTGCAGTTGAATTCGTTAGAATGACTAAAGAGGTAATGAGAAATATTAGACAATTGATGGTGGTGATTAGCATTTGGCTGAAATACCAGTGGCAACTTAACCTGTGGTTTTATGATGTTGTCAGAGTTGTTTTCCTGAATGGCGTAGTGAAATTAATGATGAAAGGACAATTTCTTTCTTTCCTCTTCTGGATGAGGGTCATGACCTAGGGTAGCAAAGAAGAAGAAATTATGCTTGTAGGCGTAGTGGTTGCCTTGGGACTGATGATTTTAAGACTCATTTCCCCCTTCTACTTACTATACTTGTGTTTGCTTCTCTGCCTGCAGAGATGAGGTGAGAACCCTAAATCCTAGTGAAGTCAGTGGGGTGAATGTCTCTCTTGAGTCAGAAATTCTACATGAAATTGTCTTCAGCAGTCCCAAATTCTTTGGGTTGCTATACCAGGGGAACCATGAGGTGTGGGAATGTGATTGGGACGAAAGCAGTGCTTGTCCAGTATGTATAATTTGGAGAGTCCTCTTCCTACGGGGTTCAAAGGGTATTTTGACTAATGAGCACACAGAATGAGTACAGGAAGGAGTTCAAGAATATCAAGTGAGATTTCTCCTCTACTGTGGGGTCTTGGACTTGCAATGAGTACTTTATGTCGAATCTCACTCTATCTTGAAACAGTTACTACAGACATAATTGATCTAGGTGTATTATGACGAGTGCAGAATTATGTCCCCTGCTTGTCATTAAATAGAACTAGTCCAAAATTTCTTAGGCCCTTTATGGGTAAAAAGAAGCAGCTGCCCATGGACCTAAGAAGACTGAAACAGGTTTCCTGGGGATGTTTTTTATTCTTTTGTCTCTTTTTTTAAAAAAAAAAAAAAAGTTTATTTTTCTTATAATTAGCTGTGTCTCTGTAAAATTTAGCAGTTTGGAAAATGGCATCTTTAGTGACAGAGGAGTGTAAGTGTCATTTTCCAAAGCAATTTGCAGGAATCGGTCTCACTGAATTTTACCAAGGCACCATCAGGTAGCAGAGCAGAAACAGTTTTGTAATCCTAGGACAAATATTGACATTTAAATCCCTTGACAGGACATGACATTATTCAGTAAAGGTATTTAGATATTATTTGGGGTTCTGATGTTTGCCTGAAATGACAGTGATCAGAATAAAGTCTAAATTCAGATCTTCCATCTTCACAGTGAGTGCCTTAAAAGTGAAAGTTACTGAAGTGCTTTCTTAAATCTTGTCTTTTGGATTATTACAAATTGGAGCAGGGATATGAACACATCCCTGTCTCTTGTTCCCCAGTTTCCTTTATTACGGAACTACAAAGGCCATGTTTGTTTCTAACTCAATAAATATGCAACAATATACATACAAATAAGGAAAACTCCAGAAAAATAAAAGAAATACAGAATACCCAGGTGTTCTCAGCAGCCCTCTGCTTGAGGTATTTCCCTGGCTTTTATTCTCTGAGCTGGAGCCAGCAGATACGTCTCCTGGATCTATGTTTCTCACCCTCTTAGGCTGTCCAGGGAGTTTTATTTTTCCAATTTCCCTTAATGTTCACTGGATGTGTAATATGTACAATAAACTAAAAAAAAAAGTAAATAATTCAGCGGTCCTTTTCCACAAGAATGTGCTGTTAATGTTTGTATCACTTTTGCTTAGCCTGATCCAGAATTAAAGTAGTTTTTATTTACAGAAAAGTATTTTGCTGTCACATCAGCCAAATGTGCAGTTTGCAAATAATACTATCTCTGTTAAAACATCTTTCATTAATACAAATATGTTCTTTAAGTATGTCCAGTCACAGTTTCAGATCTCATGTTTTACCGTAACTTTGTGGAAAAAGTAGTATTTGAAATTTTGTAAATATGGAAAGTGTGTGTTCCTTTATCCCTGTAAAATAAGAAAGTGTGTCACAGACTTCAAAGGCAAAACACAGCTTAGTGAAAATGGGAAATAAATGTAGCAAAATTCAATAATATAACAGGAATTTAAGTAAAAGACAGAGCAGTTGAATACTTGCTTTAAATTTTGTCATTTATATGCAATAACACTAGAGTCTGAATACTCTACTAGCAATTGGTTCCTTTCAACAGAATAGAAATCAACTTAGTACTAGGAAAGCCCCATCTGTATCTCAGCTTATAACCTTAAATTACATGCTGACCTGGCCATAAAATGATGTGAGAAAAGTCATAAATTTGACCTCTGTGGATATCACGTTTCATAACGTAAGCACCATATCCTTATTCTTTGTACTATAGATTTCAGTACGCTACTACCTATTTGCCTTGGAATAAAACATGTTTGATATGTATATACAATTGTTCTTAGTAATGATGCATATTGCAAACAGAAAAACAAGGCAAGAAAGGCGATTTGACTTAATTTAGTGTATTTATATATGCTTAATGCTCATGTTTTATAAATTCCTTTCAAAGGTAAGTGATCCTACTGATAGCTGAATGCCAAGCTAAACTGCAACAACTCCATTGTTGAAAAGTACACACAAAAAACAAACTGTGACCTGAAAAGTAAACTTCCAGAGGATTATAGGAGAAAGTTTACTTACACATCAAGTATCTTAGTTGTAATTGTTCTGGCAGTTGATGTACATAAAATGAACAAAGTGGCTTGGCCCCATATTGCACTAACAGTTGAATAAATTAATGCGTTCTCCATTGTTTATTTTACCTCCTAAAGTGTGAAAAAATTGCACCTTTGAACAGTAAACTCTATTGCCATAACCATCTGTTTGCAGTTTCATTACAAACTCCTACCAGAATAACCCTCACTTTGAAGAGAAAATTGATATGGGTTGTAAAAATTACAGTCTATGACCTTAGGTTTTGTGTCTCTTGAGGTATCCCTGGTGTGGTCTCCACTGGCGCATACATTATGATTTCTTCAAGAGGTGCCTTTATGTATTCCAGCTAATTTCAGATAAGAAGTTAAGTCCGTGCTTCAAAGAGTTTGCTATCACATGGAGCTGAGCACCCCTGTCTCTTGTTCAGGATCCTCGTACACAACTTGAGTGTAGTGGAGACTGCAGCAGCTTTGCCCTGCCCTGCCCAGAACTGCTGTATCAGCTGGAGCTGGCATATTCTTAAGTGTACAGGATGATTTGTCCCCATGAACTTTGCTAGTCTTAATTCTGAAATTGTTGATAATGTCAATTAAAGCAAGTTAGATGCAGTAGTATTTGTGCTTCAGGTAAAATGTTCATTTCTAATGTTGTCAATAAGTCATCAGTTTGTGCATTTTTGGATGTGGATTCCACAAAGGCACTAACCCATCATTTCTAACTGAAACCTTTGAGTACGGTTACGTTAAAAACTGCAGAACGCCATTATTTGTAATCATGTTGCTTTTCAAATAAACATGCTGGATAGTTTAGTACTGAAATCTTACAAGCTTTGTTTAAAAAACAAACACCACCCCCCCCTTCCTCTTGAGCTTAAACAGTGGCTTGTTTAAAAAACAGTAAAATTCCACAACACTTAAACTCTTTTGAAGTAGTTCTTCAACATCAGCAAGTAATTCTGCAAATTGCTTTTGAAGATGAGGCTTCATTTACTCCAGCGTGTGCAGTCTGATGGAGTGGATTAGTGGGTGTGGGCTGAAATAGTAATTTAGGCTTTTTTGTGTGCATGTGTCTCTCTCTAGAACGCTCCTTATCAGACACATCTGTATCTTCTAGGAGTAACTGAATAGAGCAAAGCTGTTCTGTTTAATAGTCGTTGGTGGAAGCTTGGTATGTACATCATGGCATTACAGTCATGTTGACTACAAAAAAATAATTTTTTTCAGTAGGTTTTATTGTATAGCACTTTTTTTTTTAAGATCAGATCTGTTCCCAGAAGCAGCTTGGTGCGTAGCTCTACAAATGGCAGTGATGGGGTAGAGGTAGAGCAGAGATGGGCAGCTGGGGTGGAAAAAGGGGCAGCCGGGGTTTCGATTGACTTACAGTGTTACAGGACTGCACCCTGGCACTGAGGGAGTTTCACACCAACGCTTTGCATTTAAATTAGTAGTTATGTAATATGATAGCCAAGCATAAGTTCCCTAATACTGAGGTATACATTCAAAAGGAAAATAAAAAAAAGGGCCAGGCACTCAACTAAGGCAAAAATAGAATGATTGTATTGATTTTGTTATTATTTTTTAATTGAGTTGCATGCTTTTATGCAGCTGAAAGGGCTTCCTTTCATCCTGAAAGATATGTAGTACCTTCTATGAAATCTGTGATTATATAAAAAGCGGACAACTTTCTCCCTGCTTACCCACAAATCAAACCTTTAAAGTAGAAAAAAACCGTAGATAAGTCATTATTTCAAACAGGTTTCATATGCAAATTAATGTGTTCAGGACAGGGTTTTTCTTTCAGATGAAAAGTTGAATATTAATTGTCCTTGAATTTTTGACTGTTCCTTTGCACTGTTTTTTTGTGGATGAAGAATTTTAGATACAGTGTGGAAGCTCTCTAGCTTCTATAAACAAAAAACCACCCCACTAACTTATTAGTTCAATAAAAATATTACAGGAATCAATTAAATTGTTACAGCCTATGGAACAGGTATTTCATTTTATCCTTACTGGGAAAACTTCACAGGTCCAAACTTTCTCTGTTCGATACCTGTTCTTCATACAGGTTTCACAGTATCATGTTGACTACTCATGTTTTATTTCTTTCAAAAACCCCTGAACTATGGATTTTTGGGGATTAAACCTGGTGTTTTATTTTTCTACTTATTTACATAATTCTTGTATGTGGCATAGTGTTGAAAATACTATGAAAAATATTTAGACGTGAGTTTGTCCTGAAATACAGCTTCTGTGGGCACATCATTGTGCACACTGGAAACACTTTGTATTGATTACATATAAGAAAGAGTTATAGCATTAATAATTCATCTGGCAAGAAGTGCCATATATTATATTAGATTATGAATCCTCATATGTGTCCACCAAAAGCTGCAGAGATGTAACATCTGATTCCATCAAGCAGAAAATAGAAATCTAACAAGGAAATGTCCACTGATAGGAACACTTCTGTAGCAGGTGGAGAAAGGGATGGAAAGGGTCATTTACAGAGGGATGAGGGCTTACTTTCCAGCATCCAGTGTCTCCTGTTGTGCTGGGTTTACTGCAGGGAAAGTCTACTCTCTTTAGCCTGAGAACTGTGACTCAAGGAGAAGCAGCAGCTAATGCACGTCTGCAGGGCATATTTTCCCATTGCAGGAGCCTGTATTTTATAACTCAAAAAGTACAGAATTACTGAGTTGCTTTTATTGCAAATTTACTTCTTGACAGCTTGTATTGGTCATAAGAAGGTGAATATGACTGAAAAGCATTAAGCTAAGACCACTTAAGGAAATAAGGGTGGCAGGAGGCTGCAGGAGCTGGCTGTGTTGGTGCAGATTTTTATCTGTCTTCATGAGTCAGTTACTTGATTCCCCAGGCATGTTGCTCATCTGGATTAACCTGACAAAAACCCATCTAATGAAGTGACAAGTTTGGTGTACTCTTATCATCCGGTACTGGGCAACAAATAGACACCTCAACGAGAGAATGTGTAGTGAGTTTCCAGACAGAGGCATTGCTGTGTACATTGATAGACTGTGTAGATACACAGATAGATTGTACTGTATAGATACATTTATAGAAGATTGGTTGAATTGGAAAGTTAGTGCAACAGAAGAACAAGTTTTACACTATTTTAAAGAAAAACATACCCTCATAGCTTTAAAAAAAAAAAAAGTGAGAATGCAAAAAAAGCAAAATCTCATTATTCCTCTGGGGAGTTTTACTGCCTGGTTACGTGTAAATCATTAACCAGGGGCAGCACACTTGCTCGGCTTTGCTGACTCTGGTTTAAGACCGTTATTTGCCAATTAATTCTCTTATCTGTTTTTCTTTACCTGTAGTGTTGTTATTTTATTGCATGAAGAGCGGTCGTAATCCCTTTGCACAAGGACAGTAACTGCTTTTGTGTCTTAGGAGCATGGAAACAGAGTAAATGGAGCAATAAGGACAGAGTACTTTTTATGTTATAATTGCTTCAACTTCTCAAGTTGGATTTTTTTCACAAACATGGAACATTTACTTCTTGGATGACTGCTTTAAACCCATTCCAACTGGTAGAGGCTAGGGCATCAGGACTGTTGTTTGTGATTTTAACCCTCGTAACTTGTGCATGTAGCTTATCTATACCGTAATGTATTTGTAATTTTTCCTTAACTGCTTCTGTTTGTTTACACCAACTTTTGTCTGGGCTCTTAACTGAATTGTAAGATCACTGAACAGGAACTGTTCCCACTACATATGTTTAGTGCCTATCACAATGGGTCACCAAACGTCATGTTGTCTCTCCTGTAATGTAAACAGTAAGAAGTTAATCATTGTCATGGACAGATTTTTATTTTTTTTTTGTTCTCTTTTAGTGGCATATGTGAAGTTAGTTTACTTATTTTGGAGACATGTCTCCAGCATTTTAAGTAATCTGCCTGTGTGGCCTGTTACCAGTCTTCTCAAAAATCTGTAATACAAACCGAGGTGGTTTTGGTGTAACTTTACAGTTCTTGGCCACTTTGGCTTTGTCTGTCCAAGCAGAGGTTTTCTGTGGATGAACATGGGAGATGACAGAGGGCAGTACTTTTAAATCAGTCGCTTTTTGAATTATTGAATACTTGAATAAGGTGAATAAGATAGGAGAAGCTTTAGGCAGATTTTGGGTAATGGTCATTTCTGCTTCAGTCACATGTTGTCTGTCCAGAGCTCATTACAAGAAGCCATTTAAATCAGTGCAAATCCAAATTAAATCTTGATTTGTTAATGGTCTGAACTCCTAACAGATTTCCCAACAGGAAATCTGTGACTGTAAACCTGTGTGTTGAAGATTTATTTTAGACACCCTTGTGTGATGCTGTAGAACGATTATTACATAAGGTTAAAGGAAGCCTCGAAAGAGGTTTTATGAGTGTTCCTGTACCTGTTACACTGACAAGTTTTCAGTTTACTCTTCAGAATAAAACTTCTAATAAAATCTAAGAAGTATAAACCTTTAATTAAACGTTTAAATTATAGAAGTAGTACAGTTTACACGTGGGTGCTTCAGAAGCTATCAGTTAATTGTTTTATACACAAAACAAGCAAGGCAAGCTTCTCTGTGCTGCTGCTGGACTTCAGCACTGGTTCCTTGCCAGGAGACAGACCAGTGCCCAGATAAGCCTTAGCATTTCTCCTCGGGTAGCCAGCTAGAACCTTGCGCTTCTGTATTATGCGAAGTAGTGAATTCACATTTACATTCATCATCTCCCACGTCATCGATGATTTTGCAGGCTTGTGCTGTGTCAGCAGAAGTGTTGCCCTCGGTGTGGCACTGTTCCTAGGTTACATGTAGCTGCACGGCGTGGCTTGCTGCACCGCTATCCCCTTTTCTTCCTCATCTCAAAACTCAGAAGGACTGGAAAGATGCAGGTCCTCTTATATAAAGTGGGGCATCAGAGATCTAACTTCCATTATTTGTAAACAGATCCCATTCTTTGGTGGTGACCTTGGAGATGGTCCTTGAGGAAAGGCCTCTGAAATTGTGTTTAAATACTTACTCCTTTCAATTGAAAAAGCTGCCTCGACAGAGGAATTGTTTTGAGTCCAGCAGGGCTGTACACAACAGTAGAGACCACAGCCAAATTGATGAGGGGTTGGTTTGGTTGGGGTTTGTTTGAAGGCCCAGGATGGTATTAGGATAACACTGAGCCGAGTATTGCTGCCTGTGGAGACGCATTTACCAGATGTATGAGCTGGTTCAAGAGCTTCTGAGGTGTAAAATGTGTACGGGTGCTGCCCTCGGGGAAGGCAGTCAAGCTGCTCCAAATGAAAAGTAGAGGGAAGCTCCCAGATGACTTGAGTCAGAGCATGACCAGGGCCTGTCACATGTGCAGCACACCCGATGTCACCGTAAGATTAGTGCCAGTGAATGTTTCTTCCTACATCCTTGGCATAGCATGTCTTTTTGATCCTCTTTATTGGGTCACCTGGGCTAAATCTAGTAAGCAAAATTTATCCTTTGTGTAGGTAGCCTGACAGCAATTTGACCATGTTGTTCAGACATTGTATTGCCTAAAGTAGTGGAGGCAATCAGAGGACAGTGACATCCCTGGTGCAGTGATTCTTAATGCATTTTATCCAGAGACAGAAATAGTGTAGGTGGGAAAAAGAATGGTATTTTGATTATTGGCTGCAGACAAGTCCAAGTTACCAATAACAGACAGTGTCAGCAGGCTCCTGCCTGTAGTTATGGCAATTAGCAGGTGCAGGAAGTCTTAAGAAAATGATTTCAAGGATGGAACCAGGACAGACAATGTAGAGATTAAGTATGGGTGTCATCATAAACAGCTTTCTGCTGGTAGGAGTCAGTTCTGCTGAACTTGAATTCACTGTCAACACCTGTCTAGCAGAGAGCTCTTTGCAGTGCATGGTTGTCCTGCAATCACTTGATCCAAAAGGGATTGAGTTCTTCTGCAGACTGTCTAACTGGTATCATACTGTTGTAATTCGAAGTTGTCAATGCCATTATCAAGTCAGCCTTGTAGACAAGATGAGCAGGGCTTGTGACACGCCATTGCACGTGCAAAGAGGATAGAAAGGGCTGTTTGTGCTTGCTTGTCGGGGTCGGATTGTATTTAATTTGGATCCCTTTTTGAGGGGTTGTCTTTTGGCACCTTTCAGCTGCCTTTTGTCAGAGGCTTGGAAGAGTGTTGTGGGGAAGCACTGCTGTATGCTTCCCCTGTTCTTGAATTTTCCTTGTGCTGTTAGGGGCAGGATGCCGTGCAAGATGGACATCTCATCTGACCTGATATGGCTTTCTTAGGCAGTTTGTGCTTATGCAAGTAATCTGTCTTCTGTGTAATATGAAACGAAGTTGTCTCACATGCTGCCTCTCCTGGAATACAGCTTTATTAACTTACACATACTATATGCACTAGTTCAGCATTGCAACATCACAAAACCTGATCACCCAGCACAGAACTAGAGTGTGGTTATTTTGTGTTTAAAGATATATCAAATCGAATATGTGTTATACAAGGTTATTGCAGTATCAGAACTGCTGTTCTAAATTGATAAAAAATGACATAAGATATTTTTTGACAGATTTGTCTTTATAAAACATCACAGGACACATTTCCCATTTGAAGAATAATTGTTTAAATATTTCTCAAATGTAATAAGATATTCCTTTCTCCTTCCCATCGTCACTGTTTAGATCTCTTGGTGATCAATTATACTTGCTTCTTTCACTTCATGGAGAGATACTTTGTTCCTTATTATGCATTGGAGAATGGACTATTTTATAATAATGCAAATATATGTGTTTATTAAAATGAAAAGCATTAAGGGTTTGAGAGAGCTTTTATATTTCACAAAGATGCTGCTCTTTTTCTGCAAGTGATATTGACGATTGTTACCTTTTTGGTTCTTTCCATCTCTAACTGTGGTGATAGAAGAGCCTAGTCAAAGGCCAGGATATATGGAATAGTTTAACTGTAATCATGGCTACTTGGCTTTTAAAAGCATGAATCTTGATCAGTTTCAGCAATTAATATTTTTGTCTTAAAGATAAGATAGATACATTACATACAGCTTGATATAGTTGGTTAGAAACTGGTTAGAATTAATGTTCTGTAAAGTATGTAAAGCAGCATAAGAACCATTGGTAACTGTTTACATGCTATTAATAATTAGCAACCTTCATACTGGTCTGTTAGGAGAGAACCACGCAGTGGGTACAATAGAAACTCAACTCCGTACGGTTGGGTTCAGATTACATTTGACTTGGACAATAGGGCATGAATGGGGCTCATTTGAGTTTCTGCCACTGTAAACAATGAGATGTTGGAATGTTTCATTTGTTTATTGATTTATTTATTTGGACAGGTGCAGGTTGATCATATGAAATCATTTTCTACTCAAATATAGGCAGAAAATAGCTTAACAAACATTGTCCAGTCAGAGTGTATGATGATAGCCAACATCTTGAACGGACACACTCAAATTATTTTAGCCTGTGGCCAGTTTAGAATTTGCGTCTTTAATCAAATTATGTTCTAGAGAAAGCACTTTATGTGCTGTCCAGCCACTTAGAAAATATGGATTTAATTTTCAGATTATTTTATCTTTAGGTACTAAGTTCCTTCTTTTACTTTCTGTTAAAAATTTTGTGCGTGTCTGTGAGGTAGATTCTGCTAATGCTAATGGAGCCCATCTTTGAGAAGAGGTCATTCAAATCTGATGGATCCCATCTGGATGAGGATGATTCTCTAGGGTGTAATTTTCCTCAGATATTTGAAACCCCTTCATAAGTTCTCCAAAGCAATCAGGTTCTATAATTTGCAAAATGATGACAGTAGGAAAGAGCCAGGAAGATTGTTGCTGGGATTATACATTAGGAAGTAGTCTTACATGACTAATAGTCTAAATTAAAGTGAGGAGAGCCTTGATTCTGGCTTTATTGTCTTCTCCGTCGGCTGGACAGATGCAGTTCTCCCAGGTGACACTGCAAAGAAGTATGGAGACGCTACAGAGGAGAATGGATGATGGTAGCACATCTCACCATTTGGGGCAGGGCAAGGTTGAAACTGGAGAAACAATAGGAAGGTACATGCGGAAGACATTATCCTTGGACCACAGTTTCCCAGCTCGCTCATGTCAAATGAAAAATTGCACAGTGATCTGCAAACAAGAGAAAATCCCATAGCAGCTTGTCTTACACGTAGAAATGAACCTCCAAAAGGACTGGGTGGACCTTTACACATTTAATGCCTTAAGTTATCTTACCGCACAACAGAACCTGTGCTATGAAGTGTTGCACCGCAGTGTTAGATCATAGTCCTGTCAGAGCTGTTCTCTGGCTCTCACCTGGTGGAACGGATTGGAGAAATGCTCAGCTCGATAAACGGTGGCTTTCCTATTTCAGTTCACACTGAGAATTTGCCGTCTTTATTTCTCTTTCAACATTATGTTACATTTAAACAAGGATGGGACTTCTCTTCTAACACACATGTTTGATTCCTGTCAGTGCTAGCAGAAGGTATGTACAGACACCAATGGAAGACTAGACTAGAGTTTCTCTTGAGAGGAACAACTGTTTATAATTAGAGTTGTGGGAATGAAGAAAAACCCAGCTAGCAAGCAAGCAGTCACTCTTCCAAAAAGCTTGGTAAACTCATAAAGCTCAGGAGCTTAATCTCTGAACCAGAGTGCTTGTTATCTAATCCCCACCAGCTGTTGTGTACTTGGTAGCCATGACATCTGTAATAGAGCTGAAGGGCCTGTCTATATTGGTTGGCACCTTTACCCACCAACTGAACTTGCTGCTTCTTTCATTGCACACATTTACCTGCCTTAAATCATTAACCAGTTGCTCAGGGTTTGATCATCCACTTAACCATACTTTATAATAGAGAGCTTGTGCAGCTTTTCACATTAAGCATATTTTGGTTATATCAGTTTTCAGCAGGTCTAATTTTTGCATTGCTAATAAGAGAAAGGTATCGACCAAAAGAATTTCTTCTGGTTGCATACTGATTCCTTATGTAGACTTTAGGAGTGAAATCTCTTTGAGTTATGTTTCATCTAAAAAATACTATCACATTTCTAATAAGCGGGGTAAAGAACTATATACGTGTCTCTTTTAACTAGTGTGTAGGAATTGGTATAAGTGATTATAGAAGATAGAATATAAATGTAGGCAAGTGTGTTTGTGTTCATTATAACTGGAAGAATGTTTTCAGGGATCAGTTTCAGCTGTGCTGTAGTGAATGTTGTTCTTTTTAAGACAGCAGAGGACAGAAATTGGCCCAACTTGTTAGTTGGAGAATATTATTAGAATATAATTCATTTTCTGTCTCCCAGTTCTTGGGTGAGTGCTGTGACTTCAAGCCTACGGTCAGACAGGACCCTCACCACCACAAGCAGCGCAGAGTAACAGCTGTTGTGTAGAATGGAGCGCGATCTCTTCATGGTAGGCGTATCATGGACAAAACTACTATTTTGGGCCATGTAAAGGGTTCGAGGCAAGGATGTCTTGTTCCTGGATCCCAAATGAGCTTAGTTAGGCAGTAAGTACTGAGCTGTCCTCCTAAGATAAGACCATTTCTGGACATGGAAG
Source organism: Actenoides hombroni (assembly GCA_024336885.1). NCBI lineage: Eukaryota > Metazoa > Chordata > Aves > Coraciiformes > Alcedinidae > Actenoides > Actenoides hombroni. The sequence continues at coordinate 2,037,461 of WUAM01000101.1, read as the reverse complement.
AACATAGATCTGTGGCTTGTTTTACTAGTCAAACCTTAGGTGCTTACTGCTTCCTAGTAACTGAATGATAAGATTGCACATCTGATGTTGATACCGTGGCCAAAATTGAGCCTGAAGACTACCATAGCTTTAAGTAAGCTGTCAGCATAATATTGTGGATCTAAGATTTTGAACTGTCCTAAGACAGTTCTCAACATCTCTAATATTTACTGTCAAAATCCAGAATAATAGTCTCATAAATAAAACCAGCTATACCAGTTTTCAAATAAATTCCTGTTAAATTTCATCATAGTAATTTTTTACTTGGAATTAATTTTATTGATGGATTTTTTTATTTTTTTTTTTCCCCAGAATGGCACTAAGAAGTTCTGGGATTTTATGAGGACACATGACAGGTAACAGATGGAATCATGTTATTTCCTTTTGTCTTCATGTTGCATTTCATAATGTGTTCTCTTCCTTTGCACAGATCTTGCTGATGTGGAGTCACTTCTGTTTCCTACAGTTTCCTCTTCAGTTCTCAGTTCTTGTGTAACACCTGCAGATAGTTCTCTACTATTTTAGACAGAATTAGCCAAAATTTTAGAATCTCCTAATGGTTTGTTATGTTTTCAGTAAGTTTTGTTGATGCTTGCCTTTTCAGATACTAGAGTTTTGGCACATGATGTATTGTACATTTTAGTGGCTACATAGAGGATGGAACTGCAAGTTTTGATGGGATGAAATTTTCTTTTTGGAGTGTGAATATGTCACCCAAAAGAAAAGACTCTGCCCCTGTCGTTATATGTGCCATTAAATCCTCTAGTCCTAAGTATGTGACCATACTCTCTCACCTGTGAATATACAATCTCAGGTACTGCCCTAATAGAAAGGATCTTAAAAAGCAATCTAAAGTTAGGGTCATAGTGTTTGACTTTTTTCACTGTGAATTACTTGGAATAAGGTAGAGACTCTCTTTTATGTTTGAGTAAATCCTCATATTATGCTTTTTTTTTTGCTTTGCTTTTTTTTTTTTGCTTTTTTTTTTTTTCTTTTTCATCCTCTCTCTCATTTCTATATAAGGATGCTTCAGGCAAAGCCTAATTCAAGTAACTATACAAATGCCTGAAACCTTTCAGGCCCTCCATTCTGTACACCAAAACCCTCTCCTAACCACACAGGAAGAAATGGATGGCCAGCAACTTTGTTCTGTCTTTCCAATTGTATTTCTCTTATCGGGGAAGAAAAACGGTTAACTCCTGACTTCAAAGATCAGTTTGTGCAAAATTATAACAAATAGGATATATATGAAACAGACCCACTCTCAGAGTTATTAAATACTAAAATATTCATGTCTTTTTCTGAAGTATAAATATTTAATCTAGTCACTGAAAATTCAGATAGTAGAAGATGAAAATAAAAAGAAAAGGTAACAACTTTTGCCTAGAAAAAGCTGTTGTAAATCTATTAAATGTAAAAAATGTAGGAAAACGCTAATTTCAGAAAAGAAATTGTGACTTATAACCAGAACCACCTTGAGAGATGTATTCTTGTGCATGAAATAAGTAGGTAAAATCAATGGCATTTTTTGAAATTCTTCTCTATTGGAACCCTCTAAATCCTTGCAGTGAGTCTTTTTGTGTGTAGGTACCTGGGATGGACATAAAACGATGGCAAGACTTTTTATCAATATAAAGATTATAAAGGTAAAAGTTCCGGGAAGACTGGGAAAACATTAGATAGATTAAAAATGTCTGTACTGCTTGAGAATGAGGACAGAGGAGGGAGTGATATTTGAATACTGAACTTCACACTTGCTTGTGGAATTTGCCTAGAAGACAGTTCTGTCTTTGCACTTCATCTATCCATATGGACGTGTGCCTGAATTTATGATCGCAGATACAAAGGCTGAAATGATAATTGATTGCTGGAAATTTAATATATGCCCTGTACTGTCAAGCAAGTGAATCCAGCCTCAAGTCACAGTACCGAGAACATGACTTCCAGATGAATAATTCGCATTACTATTTTTGTTTAAACTTCGGGTTATCGCTCGGCGATAACGTGTGAATATATGCAACGAACTGAGTGGGGCAAATATTAAAGGGTCAATTTTCCATGAACTTCTTGGGAACAGTATTTCTGAAGGACTTTTGTGGACATTTTTAAAATAGTTGAGAACATAACTGTATGAAAAGGCTATGGCCACATGTCACGCCAGTCATCTCTGGTCACATACCATTTGTTAGCTTCAGATGTACAACAGCTGCCATCCTAACTTACTAGTGGCTACTGTGGAGCTGTAGAATGTCTAACGCTCCTTCACAAGTCAATTCCATGCCATTGCTGACGCTAAGGTAATAATGCCAACCTTCTCTATAGGAAATCCGTGGGTTTACATCAATTCTATTTGTGAATACGAAGCGAGTTATTATCAGATAAATTAGGTTCAAGTGCCTTATAATGCATTAAAGCCCCCTACGTTTTACTGTATTTTAATAGGGTAGCTGTGATGCTACTTCTATGGAAAGTCATGTCGTCTGATTGTTGAAGATTATAGAGGACTTAATAACAGAGGACTCTTAAGAGATTCATTACTCTTAATGAAGGATAAAATCTTGAAGAAGAGGAGGGGTTTCCAGGACACATGTCCTGTTGATCAGGATTTCCTAGTGCTTATGTTGTCTCTGGGAAGATTGTAGGTGTTTCCCATAATTAAGATGCCTTTACCTTTACACTTTTTTCAGAATTATTCAAAACTTATTTTACTTCTGAAAACACTGTAACATTGTTAAATGCTCCAAGGTTTTTTAATAAGGCTGTTTACCTAAATGGAACATATAGGTTGGAATGCCAGATCTGTGAAGTACACATATGTATGTATTACATATGTACATACAATTGATATGTATAATGAATGTAATGATGCTGAATAAAAATCCCAAACTGTGCTAACCATATAAAACCACTGAGCCTAACTCATGTCTTTATCTGTCATCTTTCAGCAGCACAAGTAAACATGTGCTTAAGACTGACTTCCTTGCTGTATGACAGTGAACTGAGAGCTTGTATGGGGGTTCCTTTGGGACCCCAGTGTTCTTTCTCATTTCAGATAAGGTCAACATAAGCCAATATTCAATGGATTTGTATCAGAATAGAGACTTGATACAGGAAAATATTTAGCAAGAGAGGTGAAGTTATTTTTGTATAAATTTATCCTTTCCAACTGTTCAGATGAACAGCTGATTAAATTATACAAAGATAAAAACATGGGGACTGCAGCAGTAGTCATTTAATTTGCCTTAAATGTGAGTCACCTTTTAAAATCTCACTGTAGATGGCAGTAGGACAAGATCATTTAACCATATGCAAGCTGGCCTAACACTAGCACAAGCTGAAATAACAGAATTTTTATTACATATTACTTCTATTTTTCTCTTCTTTCTTAGTTATTGCAGATCTGAGCTTCAGTCTACACTATGTGTGGCTCCTGAGCTTTCTTAAGATCAAGGCCATTCAGAACTGAGTATCAGTCCTGGAGTCACCTCTACTTTACATAGTTTGTAATTTATACTGAACAAATAATTGCTTAATGTCAATCGCTCCATGCCACTTAAAGACAAAAAAAAAAAGCTGTTACCCAGGCAAACCCTCAAAACCTGTGCTGTCTAAAGTCAACCGAGTGTCAGTATAGACAAAAGAAGCAACATTTCTTACCATAATTAACTTTAAATTGTAACAGAAGGAAGACCCAGGACACAGACATACCCATGAAGAGTACTTAATTCCTGGAATGCTTTGCCCAGAGAGGCTGAGGAACCTCTATCCTTGGAGAAATTCAAACCTTGACTGGACAAGGCTCTGAGAAATCAGACCTAACATAAAAATTAGCCTAATTTTGAGCAGGAGATTGGTTCAGATGATATCCAAAACTATCTTACAACCTAAATGTTTCTATGATTTTATAAGCAGATGAAATACTTAATGAATGTTACAGTTCCCATCTGACAACTGTCAAAAATTTGTAAACTTGTTGAGAACTCTGTCAATTTATAAGCCATTTTTCTATTGGAATATAATGCATTTACTCTCTTTCTTGTCCTGCAGAGTTGCATTTAAGTTAATCTTTCTTTGAAACATTCAGATGAATGTTATTAGATCTCACTGCAAGATTGTATTACATCATTAGAAACAACAATGAAGATTACTAAAAATGGATGAAGTAAAATAAAAATCCCTGATAGCCTCTTTTGAATTGCAATCATTGAACAAGTTTATTGAACTGGTGCTCATAAAAGTTGCATTCTGGAGTGTTGTGTTAGGCAGTGACACAGTAAAAGATGCTTTCTGCAGTTATTTTATGCACTGCTTGCTTTTCTAATTCAGTTTACTTTTTCTTTGATACTCAAATTGTTAAACACACCCTTATGAAAATCAAGCAGAGTGCAAGCAATGAGAATTTAAATGCAAGGTGTATTTCAAGCTGCTGCAAAGACTTGGGACGATCAGAGCTAGTTAGCAATTTGTGGTGGTGCGATTTGCTGGGGGAGGAGTTGTTAATTTTTTAAGGTCATTGTTTTTAAAATTAAAAACTTGATCAGAAGGACATTTTCTTCCTGCAAGTGGTGTTTTTCTGTCAGAGATGAAAATGTGCCAAGTATTACAAAGTAATCATCGATGCCTGTAACAAAAAAAATACTCTCTCACACCAGACTCATGTTCCAATTATATTCTCCCTCATCCTAATTTTGCTATATTTAGTACAGTAAGAGCCTGAAATGTAATACTTAAGTTTTCCATTCATCTACATCATAAAGCAATAGACCAAGTTCGTTTCAGGTTTCAGCAGCTCCCCTTAAACGATTCAAGGCTTTTAAAAGACATAATTTGGGAACAGATGAAGGTCAGTGTACAGTCATGTGCTCACTTTTGTGCTTTGAGTAATAACGTTCAACAACAGGAATATAACCACACCTTTTGCTAGGTGACAAGTAAAAGGACAGCTTTCCACTTGCATTGTGAATACATGTAAAGCCAAATTATGGCTAATTCTTTATTTAAAATTATGAAAGATTTACTGTGAAGTACACTGCATTTAAAAGACAGCCGATCTGAGGAGACTGAATTGAATGTAAGGTTGTTAAGTGAATTCCTTTCAACTCTGAAAACGCCACGTGACAAGGAAAAGGCAGCTGGACTAAAAAACTTAAAACTCTGCATGTGCATTGTACCCTTTTTATTCTGTGTTTATACCTACAAAAACATTTCATGGTGGCTCAATAATAGTTCCTGATTTAAAAATTCTTAATGGATAAAACTTGAAGTCTTTTCTTATCTCTCTAAAAAGAGGAGGAAATAATATTCCTGCCTTATAAAACTGGCTTCCTTTTAGTAAATAGATTAATTTATTTCACATTTAAAACAAATTAATTCCTAATGTAGTATAATTGTTTGCTCAGAAAAGAGGCTTTATACTTTTATCTATTACAAAGACAATAGAAAAGTGCTGTTTTCCATCAGAAGGGAGTTTGCAGGGTGAAGTAAATCAAGTCAGTCTGCACCTGCATTGTGCAGGGACCAGTGCTGAGAGTAAACAGAAAGACGTTCTCGAGTCAAGTTAAAAATGAACGTAACTCAGAACGGGGAGAGGAGAATACTCAACCAGTCACTCTGTGCTCTGAAGTTACCTGGCTGAGTGCTGGCTCCCTCACACCACTGAAACTGGGGAGCGTGGCTGCACAGGGGGTAGGGAGGAATGCTGCTGCTGAAGTGCTGCCCCTGAAGCCTGCTGCATCCTGGGCAATGCCTACGAGAGCTGGCCAGATGATGGGTCACCAGAGCCACACGAGTGGCCTGGAGGAGCCAGGGTTGCTATTCTGGCTCAGTGGCTGTAGCAGGCAGCTATAGAAACAGGGTGGAAGTCATGTGCCCTGACCGCATTATAGGAGTGGATTAAATTCCTTCTCCTATTTCATATGCCACATCATTTGGGCTTTATGGAAACTTAATCATGTATGTATTTTTCTGGTTTATGTCCTAATGTATTATAAGACGCCATGAAATTTAACTCAGATGCTTCCTTTGTGCAAGAATTATGACAGTAGCTTTAAAATGGGTAAAATATAGCTTATAGGTAAAAAAATAAATAAATTCTTTCTTGGGTGGCATGTGCCTTTTATGTGCAATGATGTGGTGTTGTGCTGTAATCCTCCTCTGTAACGTCTCCTTCAGGGTGTCAGTGGTGTGGAATTTTCTTGATTATCTTCAAAGATAGTGCAGAAGATAATGCACTGTTTAAAATAGACTGGATGTAGTTCAACAAGCAACAAAAAATGATGAGAAGTTTAGGGAAATAATAGCTGAGAGAAGGTAATGATGGTTGGGCATGTTCGTGCAAAGGATAACACAACTGAAGAGAAAAATTGCTACTTATCACAAAAATGTAAAGGAATATCATAAAGCAGGCTGGAATCATTTAATTTAATCAGTAATCAATGGCAGAATAAAAAATGGTGTCTCATGTGGAAAGTATTTTTTAAATTAAACACTAAGAAACTGGTTTTAGCAATAGGTGATAAGACAGTCTAGGAAGACATGTTTTGTAATTGCTGTCATTGAAAACACTCAAGTCTAGACTTGATATCTGTCTATCAAGGATGCTATCAGGATAATGATATTTTTCCTGCTATTAGAAAGAAAAAATGTTGTAGCCTATTAGTTTCCTTCAATCCAAGCAATTACACAACTTGTTTGCATATGATATTTGCAAATAAAATGCGCTTAATGCTTGTGTTTTTCTGTTTTTCATTTTTGGGATTTTTTTTTTAAGTGGAGACTTGACAGATTCTCTGCTTATGTGCCAGGAATTTTGCAGGCGCATTTACTGTCTTTTAAGATGTCTTATTCTGTTGTTACCTTAGGATCCAATCAAAAGAAAATCATAGCAACAAGGCAAAAATAAATGGTTTTGCTGCTGTAAAGTTATTGGAGAAAAACACAAAATCAAAAGCTAAATTTTCAGATTCTTACTTTATCTTTTTAAGTATGTGGTATGAAAGCATCATAGAGCATAAACTCTGCTCTATCACTGAAATAACATAAAATGACAATAAAATCTTTATTGAAAGGCATTGCTTCATTGGGAAGCTACATGTTTGCCTAAATTTAAGAACGGAATCCATAAAAATACTTAAAAATAAGAAGGTACACATGAGTTTTGGGTTGTTTAGGTATAGATTTCTAAATACAGGTTTCTAGTATCCCTGTTGGAGGCATCTTGTTTATACAACTTTAGGGATTTTATCTTTTAGTATTTGCAATAATATGCAAAATAAGTAGATGTGTTTATTCTCGAATAGTTGCTGAAATTAAGAACAGTCTTCCTTCTGCTTCCAGGTGGTTTTGAAATAAACCTGTTCTGCTTGAAGGGGATCAAAAGTTTTTACGTGGTATAAACACAGTAGCATGATCATGGGCTGCATTTGGGATTGGCAAAAATAATCTTACAAAAGCTAGGAAATGTTCTGTAATCCAAGTGGCTGTATTTTTAGAATTCTATCTGAAAATATCTCTTGGAAAAGAGGAAACTTTTGAAACTGTTATTCTAGAAATGGGAAAATTAGGTGAAATATGAACAACTGCCAGTTTCTCAGTCTGTATTTCTCACTAATGGTGGTGAGACTATGCATTTATACCTGGCAAAAGACTGTGTTCTTCATGTCCTATTTGGGTTTTGGTAGGTAAGAAACAAAGTTGCTGGTTTGTCACTTACTTTAGCCAGGACAGAACACTCAAGCTTTTTATTTTGTGAGCTGTCCTTGAAGCCTGATAGTTGTTTTAAAACTTTGATTTTTGCCATTTCAAAGTGGCGTCAAACTTATGCCTTTTGGATGTATTACTGGTCTTATTATCTGATAGCATTTATAAATGGCAGTTTCACAAATAATTAAGAATTGGAACAAAAGCCCATCAGGCGCTAACATCTGTTGCACATAATGCCCACAAAGCTTTATTTAATCAAATAAGTTAGCATAAAACCTGAATTTATTTATTAAAATATTTTGTTGAAAGAATCCCATTGAGATGCAATGTGTCATTTCCAAGGGTATCCTGGGATACGGGCCAAGATATGACACTTAAAGAATGTTATTGAGAGCAACATGCTTTGATGTCTCATTTATTTTGCAGTTGAATTTACTCTCTATTTTTCCTTTGTTATATGAAGACAGGGTGTTGGGAGGATTGTTTATTCCAGGGGAGTTGACCTGCATCATATTCTGTGGTTGAGTACAAATTCCTACACGACAAGTAGAGATGATGTTTTAAAAGTGCATGGATATGGATTTGTTAGCGCTTCTTAATTCATTCTTCCACTAGTTTGGTGATTAACCAGACATATGCTTCCTGCTTTATGGTGTCATGAACAACTTCCTGCTGCAGTTCATTTTACTGAAACTAATCTTCCTTTTGATTTTTTCCAAAGTAATGTTTATTTTCTTAAGCATATGTGTCTCACTACTTTATTCTGGTTTTACTTAGCATTAAATATTTAAGTTGCATTGGAGAAAGCATTCAAATTTCATCAGAATACAGAAGTCTTCTAGACGTCTCTAATTATCTTTTGCCAAATCCACTTTATCTGTGATTAGTATGAAAGGCTGAATGTTTTTGTCAGGAGCTTATAGCTTTGCTTTTGTAATAGGCTGCATTTTAAGCAGCCAATTGGATTGGAGTTGGCCTTTGAAAAATGTAAAATGCTTTGAAGGAAGACTTAAATAAACCAGTAAAGATTGTGCAAGCACATACATTTAATCTCAGGACTATCTGCATTATAGTTAAAGCTCTGGGAAACTAAAGGAATTGCACTGGAGAATAATCAAAGGGTACAGCTTTATTACATGTCAGGTCTGAAAATGAAGGGACTGTTTTCTCTGACTTAAGATACTGGGTGCTGCTCTGATAAAAGGAAGAAGAGCACTTCAGATATCATATTAGAAGTTTCCAGAGACATACCCAACTGTGAAATGGATGGATAATTTACATACAGTAGTGACACAGGGGCTACATGCAATTCTTTCTCATTGTCACCAAAATAATTTTGAAATAACATAAGATGAAGTGGGCCCTCCTGAAGGATTAATCTTCCCAAAGAAATATGTTCAATTGCTAGCTCTCAAGTTTAGGGGGATGTGTGTGTTGATTATCACTTTAAACTTGAAAGCACGGTCATTTGTGATTGGAACAAGAAAAGGACTCTTGTTCACTAACATACTTCAGTCCTGAGCTGAGTTGTTTCTCAAACATAATATTTTCAAAAGACTACATGGAATTATAGTTTTGACGTGTAAAACAATATGAACAAAGAATTTGTCAACACTGTATGAACAAAGAAAGTCAAATTTGTATAACATCAAGAAGAAATACAAATGTACACCTTAAAGCTAAAATAATTATGGGACTTCTAAATGATGTATTAATTTTCTTAATAACTTTCCTTCTAGTATGATTCATAAGTCTTGACATTTTCTTCCTTTTGAGCCATATAGGCAAAAATATTAAATGTATGTTTTCTATTCCCATACTCTCCATCTGAGATGAACACATCTCTATATACTTCTCTGGTTGCAGACTGCATTGGATAATTTTCTTCTGATTGTATCAAAGGGATGTTTAATAACAAATATATGTTGGGATTCAAGTGGACCGATGAAATCAATTACTTGCTTTTATTCCTGCATGCCATTTTTTATGTTTCTTTTTTGGAATCTGCCATTCTTTTCTCATTGTTTTCTTTGAGAACGGTACCTGAATTACCACAGGCTCTGAGAGTGTTGCGGGGTTTTTGATGTTTTATTTTGCTTTATTTGTTGTGGGTTTTTTAAAATCAAATAATATTACTTCCTAAAGTCTCCACTGTGGAGCTGAGGTTATTGTTTGTAAGCAGCACAAACAATATTACAGACTTTCAACTAATCTTGAGATAACTTCTAGCCTTTAAAAGTAGGTGGCAGTGGCTGAGGTCAACAGCTGGGAAGCCCTGGATTTCAATGTTAAGGTCAGTCTTTTTTTAGGTGCTTTATCTTCCATTATTCAATTCTGATCACAGTTTGTGCATGACACACACATACCCATGCCAGACAAGGAGATCCTGAGTTGCTCTTACAACAGTTAAAGAAAGATCAGATTCTTTGCCCATATCACCTCATCAATTACTTAGCGTACTGTCCAAGGTTATTATTAAAAATACCTGTCTTCAGCCTTGAGAGTCTTATTTAATTCATAGAAATACTAGAGAACCTTGCCCTTTTCTTTCCTATTGCTATACTGCAATTATTTTTATTAGTAGTAGTATTTTTTAGTTTTTCAAATTCATATTTTTAAAATGTGTTTTAAGGTCACATTTGAGTTTTATGAAAGGCTGGGTCAGTCTTTATTAAAGGATTTTAATAGTTTGTCTCATGAAAAGCAATTAGTAAGTGTTAGCAATTGCTTGTAGATTAACAGTAGCCCAGGTCAACAACTGACAAATTAAGATAGAAGATTACCAAACCAATGACTAGAAGGTGAAATCACATTTCTACCCCCAAACCAGAAAAAAAAGCACAAAAAGAAAAAAAAACCCCTCAGACAAAAAAAATATCAAGCAAAAACTCAAACACAAACCCCTATCAAAATCCTTAATCCTCATCCCTAAAACTTTCATTCATGTATTGGAGCTCCAGAAGTACGTTCTTGTAGCTATGGCAAAGCTCATTTGCTGATCTTAATTGCTCAGATGTATTTCAAAAGAATTAACTTTCTGTCCCTCCATATGTGTGTGCACATTTTAACAGGATGTCAGTTTTCATCTGTCCCCTACCTCGTAACTGCTGTGGTCAAACACTCTGTGTTTTACACTGCTCCTCGAAACATCACCTTCCTTTCTCAGGTTTGAGTGTGTGAAGTTGTAGTAGTATTGCTACAGAAACCTCTTCTCTGCTGCAACATCATAAAGCATCAGTTACTGGGATTCAATAAATTCAATAAAAAATTAATAAATTCTATATTCAATAAATACAGAGCTGTACTATGTTGGGGGAAGGAAGAAATTTGGAAGTTTTTTGTCTAGTCCAATGGCACTCACCGGAGTAATTTTCTAAACTCTTATAAGAGATGTTTTCAACGGTAAAGGTGGCATTCAGGTGGATATCTTCTCTTTCAATGAGGGTCTTAAAGGTGGAGGAGAAATTAAGATTCTGAACTCTTGTGTTGCAGATGTCTATGGGTCATTTGTATGTCATTTCTGCACATTGACTTAGACATTTTAGGGAAGCCAAATATCCATCAAAGTATCCTAATACTTAACCTGTTTCTGTCAGGGTTTTCTTTGAACTTTAAATGGGTAAATGTTATGTGAGATCCTTGACTGAATAGTTGGAATCCCTTTAAGAAAACATTGTGTTAGTTACCAAGACCAGGCACACTTTAACTGCAAACTTGAGTACAATAACAGCTCAAGTACAGGCTAGCTGGTCTTCATAGGTATGTCTTGCTGACATTTTAGGTACATATCTCTCAAAATATTTTAAGGCTACCCTAATCTTTCCTATATTTATAGAAAGAACAATATCCTACCTTATTGCACAGTAACCTGTTCACATGCATGCTTTCTCTGAGAACAAGTCTGCTGTAATTAGAGTAGTGATTTGTTATGTATCAAGTGAGCAGGGCTACTGCAGGAGAAAGACGTGGAGGGGTTGGGCTGGAGGCTGTGGTCTTCACCAGCCCTGAAAGACACTGTACAAACCCACGTCATCTCTTTTTGCTTGTAGTCCCTAAAGCAGTGACCGATGCAGTGAGGAGGAGCCAAGACTCCTTCATTTATCCAAGGTGATACGTGTCTTAGAGAAGCAAATTACAGCTCTGGAACGACACATAGAGCACATTTTGAAGAGTTTTCTTCTCAGCCACCTCTTGCCTGCAGAAGTGGCCAGCCCCCTGGCAGCGGCAGGTACTGCAAGTGATACCTGCATGCAACAGTTGTGCTGTGTGCTTCTTGAGTCCCAGGTGCTGGTCTGTGGCTCAGTGGCATTGCGTTTGCATTAATGGCCTCTCTGATCTACACCATCAAAGCCATCAAAGTTGTACAATGGGGGAATACAGTAAAAAGTAATCATCTGCCACCCAAATGAAAAGGTTGGCAGGTCTGAGCTGAAACAGTGCTTCATTAGTGCAGATGTGTTGCAGCTTGTTTCTAAGTTTTGGAGGCAAGCTGTGTATCCATCATGATCGTTTTATATCTGGGTGTTCTTTTCCTTCGTGAAAAAATAACAAAAAAGTGGTCTTGTGCTCCTCTTTTTGGGCACAAGCAACCTGTTGCTACGTTAGGACCTTTGATGTCCATTTCAGATTACATTCTTGCCTAGGTTTCCTACCCTTTTTAGGGAATTGGGCAGGGCTCATTTTCTTCTCTTCTAGTGGTTCTGTGTGAATATTCTCTGGTAACATACAGCCTATGGTTTTTTTTATCTTCTGTATCTTTTATTTGTGGAGATGTTCCGAAAAGTCATTGTGAATGTTTAATTTATTTTTTAATATGCTTACTCTTTGTTGATAACTTTAAAGCCCATAGATGCATATGTAACATTCTAAAATAGGATTGGTTGTAATATTTTAAAGGGAATTGCCTTGAAACATCAAATGTAATGTCCTGTGATATGATACCACTGAAAGATGTATTTGCAACTCAGCTTTTGTAGTAGTCCTTCTTGGTAGCCTCTATTATCTGTAAAAACAGATCTCAAAATAATTTTGTAGCAAATGCTTTGTATGGTGATTTAAAACTCAAGAAGGTAAATAGTTTCCTTATAGACCAGATCAAACAGCTGAACCCACATACTTGGATCTCCACAGCAATAAGGAAACCCATTGAGAGCAGTGGCTCAGGGGATCCTCTGCTTAGATCAACTGAACAGTCTTACCTGAACTTTCTACAATACTCACTGTCTTGAATGCAGCTTCAGATGGGTTTTCAGAAGTTACACACCTAGTGACCTGTGGAAATATGTCACATTGTATTGTTTCTTGTGGAATAAGAAACACCAAATTTGTAATGTCACACTCCTCCTAAAGAGGTATCATTCTGAATTTTCTCCTCCATGACTCTTCAACTCTGACAAGAAATATTAGAACTTGTGTGTTGTGGTTTGTTTAACAATGTAAATTTATGTTCCAAATTGTTTGTCAGTCACTCAGAAAATTAGAAGTAATTAAACACAAAGTTCTACAGATTTGTGTCATTTCTGTACCCTCTTATCTCAAGATGGTGTGAGAAGCAGACAATTGTAATAACTTGCTGCTACTCCTTTCCAGATTAATTTGATCTTGTTCCTTAATTCTGACAGATTGTTTTTAATTTTCCCATCTGTTCCATAAAAATCTCAAGTGATTGACTCTTAGGAAAAAAATAATGTCTAATAGATGAGCCACTTTTAATTAGTTGGTATGAGTTATTTAATGAGATGTGCTGAAGAACACAAGCCAAGTGAAAGATTTGGCCTGGGGTGGTGGTTGTAAAGAAAGGTAAAAGGTAACTGTGTGCTTCAGGAAGTCTCTGCTTTTCTCTTTAGCCTCAGCTTTAGACTGCTGCTGTCTCTAATTTCTGGCAGTGCACATCTTTAGACCCATGGACATAACCCAAAGGTTCAGTAGCAGTAATTCCTTTTCCTCTTACTCAATGCTATGTCTACCTTCAGACAGTACTGCCTGGGGGAGAGAACCGTCATGCAAAAGGAAAAAAATATCAAAGACTAATATGTAAGTAAACTTGAAACATTGTAGGCTGTAGTTTAACTTCATTTCTTCTAACAACTTACCCCACAACTCCCAGATATTCTGGTGCTAAGTGAGAAAGAACCTGGAGAGAACTACTGGAGAGAGTCCAGTACAGGGCTACAAATATGATTAGGGAACTGGAGCATCTCTCTTATGAGACCTGGGGCTGTTTAGCCTGGAGGAGAGAAAACTGAGAGGGGATCTTATCAATGCTTATAAATAAAGGGCAGATTGTCAAGAGAATGGGACCAGACTCTTTTTCAGTGGTGCCCTGTGGTAGGACAAGAGACAATGGTCACAAACTGGAACACATGAAGTTCCACCTCAACATGAGGAAAAGCTTTACTGCGAGGGTGACAGAGCCTGAACAGGCTGCCCAGAGAGGTTGTGGAGCCCCTTTCTCTAGAGACTTTCAAGACCCACCTGGACATGTTTCTGTGCAGCCTGCTCTAGGTGATCCTACTTTGTCAGGGGGGTTGGATGAGATGATCTCCAGAGATCCTTTCCAACCCCTACCATTCTCTGATTCTGTAAACCATGGTGCCAGTAAACAGAGTGGGTGTTCTGCAGCTCTATGAAACTTAAAACCTTTGCTTTAAAATTGCCTGCAAATGATGTCTCCTGGGGCTGGAAGCCATCAATATGCACTACGGGTCTTTAAGAATAGCAACCATGAATAAAAATGTTAACATCTGGACTTGTCCCTTCTGTTTTGGTTTTTATATGTTATTATAATAAACATTAACGTTATTTTTGATAATCATGAAATAGCAGTATCTCTGGCAGCTTAAGACTTCATTATTAAATCGAATAGTGCAAATAAATATACATCTCTTTTACACAGTAAGCTGAAAGTTTTCCTCAACTCTGCAAATATGCCATTGTTAGTCTCATCTATTGTAGAACACATAGAATACTGAATTAACTTTCCAACTGTATACAGTGAGGCATAACAAATGAGAGAATGCTGCTATGGTAAGGAGCAAAATATACACTTGTTTTTGCACATTTTAATGGCCTGCCAACTAAGGAGGGAGACTTCTGTCTGCATTTTTTTTAACTAGTAAAATCTGAGAGTAATTACAGTAAGGAGAGAAGTTCAGTACTCTGTTCAGTTTGAGAGCATCTCCAAATACTCAGCCTGTCTGGTTTCCCTCTGATATGTATTGCTAACAACCAAAGAGGACAAGGGGAAGATTAAAATGTACCTTATAAACCACTGAACGTGGTAGCAGTTAAAATTGCTTCTAGTTTCAATTTGTACAGAATTGGCCGTGGATGGTGCCTGTTCTAAGGCCCAAACTCAAGTGGCTACAGCTTGGAGATGCTCTGTGCTTATCCAGAAGTCTCTGGCTCTGAATGATACTAGACTGTGCCTAAGAGTTAGACTGTCCTAATCTGGGACTGATATGAGGGAAGAAAGTTTTTTATTTTTAAGTATTTTGTTCTTGTTATTACTATCTAGTAGCAAGATTCCTTGAGTTGGACTTCTGTTGTTGTTGGTTGGTTGGTTGGTTGGTTTTTTTTAGGGAGAAGGAATTGATTGGTAGCTTGCTTTGCATGGCAGGAGACAAAAGTGACTTAACTTTGAGTAAATTCTCATGGCTTTGGCAACACGAACCATTATCTTTCCCTCTTGATGCATTTTGGACAAGGATTTTGTTGCATTGTGGCTTTAGTAAGAAATCTTCTATGTATTTATGTAGTTAAAATTAAATTCACAAGATGTAAGTGTAATAGTTCTGCATTAATCCTTTATAAAGCATTGATCTTTTGTTTTTTATCTTCTTCCTCAGTGTGTCAATCCTGATCTTTAATACTTCACGGCAGTGCTTTGTTGTGGTGAAGCAGTTCCGCCCAGGTAATCCTCTTTTTTTTTAGATTTACTTTTGCTTTCTAGTGAAGCAAGCTTTTAAGACTTTAGCAGTTGAAAGTTGGTGCATCTGTAGTGATAAAATCTTTGTTCTATGTTCTGTTTCTTTGTATGATAGCCCACCCTTCTCATCTGGTCAGAATTTCTAACCAGTGAAATTTCCATTACAGATGAAACAAATGATCAGGGCAGCCTGACATTCTACATGTCCTCTTTTGGATGAAATTACAAAAAGCTCTACAAGGATCATGTAATAAATTGCTTTAATTTGAAGTTCATTCTTGACCTGTCTAGCATTTATTAGGCAGCTTCTGTGCAGAAGCACAGTATTTCCTTTTTTTTTTCAGTCTTAAATATTCCTCTGGGGTTTTTTTATGTGTTGTTATGCATTGTATACTTGGGAATGTAAAATGAGGGAAATTCAGGACTGTACACTTTTTCATCAATACATGGACTGCTTCATTTTACCAGTTATTATGAATTTAGGTTAATGTACTGATTTATTTTTTTTTTCCTGAGTTTTTATATCAGTTATTTTAATTCAAAGCAATATTTACTTTCTGGAAGTTAAAAATGAAATGCATATTCTCTGCATGTTAATTAAAAGAAATCACAAGATATTTCACTGACTGTTGCTAAGAGACCATTTCAAGACTGTTCATGGCAGACTATAGGAAACTTTCTAGGGTGGTGTCATGCTGTCCTTTCTTACTGACAGTGATTGACAGGCTTTTCAGTGTTGTGCAGCACTGTTACACTGACGGTGCATGCTTCTCCTGAAGTGCTGTGTTGGCTATTAGAAAGAGAAAGTGTTTGTTTATTTGTTTATCGATAATCCAGTGTCTTTTATTTGCCAGCCAAATAAAATGGCTCATATGGCTGTTGCTCTCTTTGAGGCAATTTTAGGCAGAAGCTTTCATATATGTTCATATACATACATGTTCATTATATCATTCATATGGAAGTGTCAAATCTGCTTCAAAAGACTGGACTGTTCTTGGAATTAATCTCTTCCAGAGGCTGGAGCTGCTCAGAAACCTGGCCTTAGGGACAGTGGTCAGTCAGACACCCCATAGCAGTTCACTGATCACAACCATGCCCTGACATTACTCCTATCACTATAATTATATTTTGATTCCATGGTTATTGTCTGCCTTGGTGCCAGTCCCACAAAGCAAAAGTAAAGGCTGAGGCTTTTCTTATTGCTAGCTCCCATTGGGGTCCCACCAGGAAGGTGATAGCTCGTTACTTGTGAGCAGACCACTGCTGCCCTCTCACCAGGCACATCCTCTGCACATATGTGGGATGACATGGGTGCTTGCCTTTCTTTGGGGTGTGGTGTCATGGTCAGGTTTTCCCACTGATGTCTGTGCTGCTTGTGAAGACACTCAACCCTTCCTGTATGGACATTCCCACCCCAGCCCTTATGCAGCCACAGCAGAGGTCGTACATGTCTGCAAACAGAAAATTCTGAGGATTAGGCAGCTTATCTGACTGGCCTGAAAGAGTTCATGCTGTCTTGAGGGGTGGGAGGAGCACACAACTGAGGTGACGCAGATGGGACTGTATTTTTCAGTCTATTGTGGACTTAGATCATCTTGAATGATCATAAAATCACACATTTGGAAGGAGTGGAGGGGAAAAAGTTATATATACATCTCAGTAGTTTCTGTATTAGTTCCTCACCCGTGACCGATTGGCAGGGGTCTTGGGCACTGCTCATTTTGGTAGTCAGTTGACCACACATTTTCAAATACAATAAAATAAATAATATGTTCCCAAGAAAGGCTAGGGTTAGTATCTATGAATGTGTGCCCTGTTTTTTTTTCACTGTAAGTATAATGACCTTACAGAGGATTGTAATGTTTGGTTTTGCATTGACTTAGACAGTATCAAAAATTTGAATAAGCCATGTCCTGTTTCAGGAGGTACAAATCACTTGTGCAATATATGAGAAAGTTTAAAGAAAATCTAGCACATTGTTCCATCAGGTAAACCCCTTTAACCCCTCAGTCCATACTGTTGTTTTCTTCTTTAAAGAGATGGCAAATGGTGCCTGTATGAGTCATCTAACAAGGCTGCTTTGAATAACAGTTATGATTTTATTTGGTGAGTTTGGCTGAGCCATCTATCCTTTGTCCCAGCTTTGCAGAAAGGAAGGCGAGTACATCAGTTCTACTGGAGTTTCCACTCTGAGACTTCACACAGCTGAGTGAATCCAGGGTTATTAGTCAAGATGCTTAATGAGCACTAGATGGTTGGTTGAGTGCTCACTGTGCTGCTGCTCATCTTATGTGTTCATCTGATGATGGAAGAGACTGCCCAGTGATGATCAAGTGGCAGTTTCTGACCAAAGTAGCATAAGCTACGTAAGACAACTGAGCAGTCAAACACGGGACTAGTGGGTGTGTGACTGTGCTGGGAGATGAGCTCTTGCGTCTACTTTCTGCTCTTCAAACTCTTCGTGCATTTGCAATAAGCTGGCAAGCTGTGATGAGGAAGAGGAGAGTCACAGGTTTCCCTCTGAAGAGAGTGCCTCAGCAGATAGGCCACAGACTGCTTTTCCCTTGGGTACTTTATCTCCCCTGGTACATCACTTGTGCAGTCAATTTTGCACCTCAGGAGAGGTATGGAGGACTCCTCTGTTCCCTGAGATTAGCAGGCAGCTTGGTTATCTAACCTTTGCTTATCTCTGAGAGATAAATTAAGTTTGAACCTTTGCAAGACTCCTGATGTTGAATTCAGATTCCGGCTCCCTGGTGAATGCTCTAATATTTGGACTCTTACAGAAGTGGCTGGTACCGCTTCTTTTCTTCCTTATCTCTAGAGAAAAGCTGTTACTGGGCCTTAAGTGTTGGCATATTGCAGGACTTTGCTCTGAAGAGGACTGCTGGATTAGGTCCTTCTGGGAATGTAGGTTTTGATCTACGCAGAGGCCAGTTGTGCCGAGGGAGAAGGAGAATGGCAGGTGCCTGCTGGAATGACAGGATGGGTTTCAGGGATTCAACAGGCTTGTAATAGAGAATTACTTCAATCACAGTTTCATATTTCTGTACCCCACACTCTTACCTGCATCCTGTTTGGATGCCCAAGGCCTTTAGTGGGATGCATGTGTTGTTCCTTTTTGTATTTACTGATACGGATATACTAAAATATACTGATTTGTCAATACTAAAAAAATTAAAAATAAAACCTTGAGAGTATTTGGCTCCTCTCAGAGAGATCTTGGAGGCATTTGTCCTTTATGATAATTGTAATGGCTTTTAGAAGTTTCTGGAATAATGACAGTAGACACCTTTCAAGGATCTGTCCCTCGGAGTCTGCTCAGAATATTTTTTTTTGCTGCCTTCTTACTAATTTTGAAAAAGAAAACTGAGCTTTAGTCATGGCTTTCCAGTAAGACATAGGGGCTCTTTTCCTTAACTGTTTGAATCTGAAAGGCCTGGGTGCACCTACTGCAAACAGCTTTGAAAGTTTTAACTTCTGGAGAAAGGTCCTTTGGGGCAGTAGGCTGAAGTAGACATCTCCCTTTCAAGTGCTGATCTTGCTCTACTATGCTTCTGAGGTGTCACAAGAAGCACTGCAGAAGGAGCCTAGGCACAAATTTCTAGGGTGTAGACTCTTCCTCAGAGACCAAGTGCTTGAGAATTCACTGTGGTACTTTACTTTTCTGTGACAATATTTCATTAAACTTGATCTCTTTAATATAGTAATTCTGCAAGATTTAATAAAAAATAAAGAAAAATAAATAAATAAAATTTAGGAAATGAGGGAAGTAAAATATGAGCTTATTTCAAAACCGTATTATATGTATATGAAAATGTATATGAAATATGCATATGAAATGTTTTAATGGAATACAAATAAATTCAAATTTTAAAACAGTTTTATTCGTGGTGGTTTATAACACCCTTCTGGTAACTGTTCCAGAAAAGCAAGGGGATAGATGTGAGGAAATTTCAAAGAAGGAACAAGTGGGATTATACCTGTAAATTAAAGTTACAATGATCTGCATTTGTCAGTAGTGATTTTTTGTGTGTTAACATCGAGTCCTGCAGTTCTCACTCAGGCAGAATTTCTGTTGACATTAGTGAGAGGTTTCACTTAAATGAGGACTAAAATCTGGCATTTGCACTTTCTTTAGGAGTGCATTACAGTGGCAGCTGTTTGTAGATTAATTCAAGAAGTCTTTTTCATACTCCACACAGGAATCTCTGCAAGGAACTATATGTTCAAAAGAGGATTTCTTTTTTTCCCATACAAACATACATGCTTTTCATACCCTTTCTAAATAACAGCTGAGTTGAGAGGCTGAAAGACTCATCATTGTGCACATGGTACATAATGTGCAACCCAACTTTCCTGCTAGATAATGGCATAGTTTAAATTAAATCCTGATATCCGCACTGACCGACAAATGGAAGCTGTGTGGCACTTCTGGGACTTAGACTTGTTGGATGAGCTAGCTTCCTTTTTTTTAATTTTTATTTATTTTAAGGTGTGCATGAATTCATACCAAATGATGTAAGCTCACATAGAGTTAAAGGATAATTTTACAGAAATGGCAAGAGAACCTTTGTTCTCTAAAAATTCTAATTTGAATGGATAACACAACTGAATTACTTACTGCTCTCAAGTACTCTGATGGTTATAAATTTCCAGACAAAATTTGTGTAACTTTTTTTTTTTCTATTTAATATGGAAAAACTAACATCTTCCTCCCCCACCTCTTTTCTTTTGTTTGTTTTTTGTTTTTTTTTTTAAGCTGTTTACATGTGTGAAGTAGAAAGGCATCACCCTCAAGTCTTGCAGAACCAGGACAAGGAGATCTTCTCTCGTCTAGAGGATCCCTTACCTGCTGTGGTAGGAGTGACCTATGAACTCTGTGCTGGAATTGTAGACAAACCAGACCTTTCCTTAGAAGAAATTGCATGTGGGGAAATTTTAGAAGAGTGTGGCTATCGTGTTGCTGTTACAGACCTAAGGAGGATCACTTCTTACAGGTAAATAGTTAAAACAGTTCACATTTTGTTGTTTCAGAGACTTCTGAAGTGGCCTGAGTGTAAATTAGTGTTCCGTGTTCCCTTATTTAAGCAGTGTGTTGAAGGAACATGGACATCTGAAAGTATATGAAAGGTGTAATTTTCAGCAAGTGAGAGGAGTATTCACAGAGACTTCAGGAATTTTAAACTCATAATTATGGGATTAAATTCCCAGTTAGAATGTTGCTGCTGTGATTTATTCCAAAGACTGTTACAACTAGGAAAAGTTACATTGCGCTCTTCAGAGCAGTTTGTTACAGCTCTAGAAACAGCCCATCTTTAAACAGCCCATCTTTACTGTGTGAAGCATATTCTGTCTGATTCTTACTGTTCTGATAAACAATAGAAGCTGCCCAAGATGGGCTCTGATTTACCTTTAACAAAGTTTTGCAAAAGTTTAATAACCTGTGCCATAAGATCTCCTCATAATAATTAGGCTGTAATTAAATCTTCTTTGAATTAGACAGTAATTAATATTATATATGAAGATTTTGATGATTTGACTATTAAAATGTTTACTTTTTTTTTTTTTCCAGAGTTTCAAATAGTTATTGAAATAGATTTTAACATATTTTAAGGCATGGATTAAGAGGAAAACTTAATATATAAGAGGAAAAATACAAAATATGTGTTGTTAGAGGGGATAACAACAAAAACCCCTCAGGAGAAACTTTGCAGACAGCTTTAATCCCATTATATCTCCTTCCCAGCTTTTAGTATTGTTATCCAAAATGTATGTGTGTTTGTATTTTATAGAGAAAGCAGCAGGTTTTTTTACTTTCTTTATTTTGCTTGACATCTCCATTGAACCAGGCCCTGTCATTGGTTTTTAATTTGGGAATTGAATACAAATCCACAGCTGTCAATCCTGGCAAATGTTATTTCCTGCTGGATTAACAAGCAGTGCTTCTGTTGAGGGGAGGGGGTGAATCACAGGAGCTGTCTTTTACAACTCCTTGAAAGTAGATTAAGGATTTGTTCTTCTGAAAGAAAAAGTGCCTTCTAGATTTATCAGCAAAACCTGTCTATGGAATTTCACAGGTTGGGTGACACTGACAGACTATAGCATACAGATATGTATACGTATGTATATGTATGTATGTATGTGTATGCAAACAAAAAATAAAGAAAGTAGAATATCATTTCTGTACTTAAGTGTAGAAGTTTGACACAACAGTAATGATTTACATCTGGCTAAAACACTGTATGTCTTTTTGGTTGATAAATGTCTTTGTATCTTACAGGTGGTTATTCTTTCAGTAGTGGTTTTTTTTTGTTTTGTTTTTAATTGCACTGACTTGTGAAGAGATTATACAATTGGAATTTTCTCTGTTGAGACCCATGCAAAGGGCACTTAATATGTTAATCCCCCAATCCTGCTTTGTCTGTGTAGGCACAGCTTTCTGGTCGTGGAGATCCATGCTGAAGTCAGAAGAGCCTGTGTAGTATTTACTTTTTTTAGATTAATATGAAAGGTTGAAGCCTCAAAATTGGTATTTTACTGTTTCTTTTGTTGGACTTCCTGTGCTCTGTGTTAGAATTTTATTCTGTTATAGTCTTCCATTAAGGAGTGTCCTGTTCTTTTTCCTTCAGCCAAAGATCCTTGAGGATTTTTGAGGATTTGATGCAAAGACAGGAAATTAGGGGGGGTGGGGAATGTTGATTTGGTTTGGTTTGGTTTGGTTTGGTTTGGTTTTGTGTTGTTTGGGTTTTCTTGGGTTGATGGTTGGACGCAGTGATCTTTAGAGGTCTTTTCCAACCATGAGAATTCTGCGATTCTGTGGTTCCCCTGTGGTCTGCTAAGGACATTTTTCCATAATGACTGTATTACATATAAGAATTATTGGGCTTTTTCACAGTGCAGCAGGTTTTTCCAAATGGTTTATGCTGCTATTTCATGCTGTGACTTTCATAAAGCATTGACATAAAGCTTTATATTAATGCATATGCTTGCCATTAATAATTGCAATGCATCATGCACTTCTACTACTACTTGCTACCTTAGTGATCCATTTAATAGTTGTTCTATATTATTTGATCCAGTACACCAGGTCAGGGAGAAGCCTTAGAAAACAGAATTGGAAGGAACTTGGGGAGGATTTCATCTAGAACTGCTTCTCTTCCAAAGATCAGGCTCAGCTACATTTAAAACACTTCTGACAAATGTGCATCTGTGCTTTCTCTAAAATCTGATCATTTCATAGATTCTCTTGGAGGCCTTCAGCCTTCTCTCTGAAGTGTCTAACTGTATGTACCATGAACAAGTTTTTCCTCTTTTCCTTGCTTAAATTTCATTTTCTTCAAGTCTGAGACTTACTACCCTGTTCCCAGTGGACATGAAGTACTTCTGCACCTTCCAGGTGTTTCTTTAAACATGTCTCCCCTTTATTTGATTTTTGCCTACGCAAAACTATCTTGAGTGATTCAAGCTTTCCCTTTAGCCCATGTTTTCTAGACTGATCATTCCTAGTCTGATCATTCCTTTTGCTGCCCTCTGCCTTCTCTCCAACTGGTCTGTGTATTCCTAAAAATACAGTGTCCAAAGTGGAGCACAGCATTTTAGTGGAGGCTTTAGTGTTAGACAGAGTGGAAAAATTATTTCCCTAGTCTTACAGATGATTTTGTTTCTATGCTGTAGTATGACATTTGCCTTTTTTTGCAGTGGCATTATGTTATTGATTTACAATCCATAAGGCCTCCCCCTCTCAAATCTGTTTTCTACAATATCACTGCACTGTCGTCCACCTCCTGTCTGTGCTGTTAGTGCTGCCTGAATACAGAGCCTTGAACTTGCCTTTACTGAATGGCATCTTATATTTTCAGACCATTTCTCCAAGCTCTTGGAATATTTCTGAATTCTAACATTCATCTCTAGCTTCTTGTAAATAACTCATCTCAGCTTTGCTACCTGCAGTCTGTATTTCAACATACAAGTCCTAAACCCAAATATTGAATTCCAGTGAATAGAGGATAGTCCCCAGTGGAATCCTGTTTACTTTGTATTTCTAGTCTGACAGTGATATCCATTCCATGAGTACTATTTTCATCCTCGTTTTGCACCTATTTCACAGTTTCTTCAATTTCTAAGTATATCATGATCTCCTAAGTTCTTAATGAAGCTGTCACATTAGACAGCGTTCAAAGCCTTGATAAACTGAAATTGTGTTTCTGCCCCTATCCACAAGACCTGTTATCCTATTATAGCTGGTATTTGTTTGACTGCACTTGATACATTCCTGACAAATCTGCGAGCTGTTGTTCCTTTCTTAATGCAAATAAAACGGCATTAAAATATTTAGATAAGTGTAATTAATAATTATTGAGTTAACTCTATTAGATTTTCGTAGGTAAAATCTCAAGAGTAGGGTGCAGTGAAAAGGCTTTGTACAAACAAGGGTTTCTGTTTCAACACACCTTTTGGTCTAAAAGCAAGGAGTTGTCTTGTATTCCTAATGACACCCCTTTCTGGAATCATGGTCATGAGAAGGAAATTGCCTGACTGGAATAAAGGCAGGGCTTGAGCTAGACCTGGCAGAAGGACATGGAAAGCAGAAGGCACATCAAATGTAAAGGGAGAAACAGTTTTGACTGGGGAGTTCAATACAGTTCCCTGACTAATGGATTAAGAAGAGGAGGTCATGGACAACGTGTAGGGAGAACTTAGACTAGAGGAAAAAATGGAAGAGAGAATAGTTGAGTAGAAGAAGAGGAAGAAGAGATGAAAGAATAATGCAGAGAAAAAAGCATGGACTGATAACTAGATGGACTGGGGGAAAGTTCGTTCATTGCGGTGGAGAATTCTCTTTAATGAAAAGGGGAAAGTACTTACACTGTTCAAGCAGAAGTTTGCTCTGTTCTCTAGCAACAGGAGCATTAAAGATTGGAGGTAATCTGAAGATAGCAGGTTTTTTCCTCATTTATTATCAGGGTCTGGTATTTATTATCAGGTCAGCTTGAGGGGAATTTTTTTAAACGTTTTTCAGCTAACCAGAAAAAGCTAACTACAATACTCCTACAAATATTTCTAAAGCATGTACAAATAAGCCATTGGACCTCATTCTTAAGCTGTCAAAGCTCCTGTGACACAGGACTCATCAGATAGAAGTCAGGTACTGAATTAAGCAGTTATTAGACTTAATTACCTTGAAGGATCCACAGAGCAGCTGTAGAGTTAAGGGGAAATCAGGAAAGAAGCCAGGAGTTGGGGAATTCACAGTAGTTGAGCAAGAGTCATTGGAACAAGTTGTTCCAGCAGCAGGAGGACAGCATAGCGTGGGCGAATTAAGGAGATTGGATCAGGGGCAGGTAACAAGAAAGACAAACATATTAAGAGGACTTGACTGGAGAAGGTCAGAGGAATCACACTTTGAAGAATCAGAAATATCTGTTCATATTATCGAAAAATGCCAGCCAGAAGGTGCAAATGGCTCATTTTGATGTGTTGATAGAGGCTGGAATCATTCTGAAAAAAAAAATCTGTGTTGTTTGCAACCTGTGTGATGAGTTTCCTCTTCTCATCATGGCTACACAAATTGCTGCTTTGGTGCTTGGCATACAATAAGTAACCTCGTTTTGGAATTACAAAAAGGTTGTTTTCTATTCTGACAGCAGCTAATCCACTTTTGGAGTCTACCTGAAAGCTTAGATGCCTGCTGGTGTGTTGAGTTCTTGTCAGCTGTATGTATGGCCTCAGTCAAAGATGCCATAGATGGCAGATACAATGGGTGTAAAGGAACCATTTAGCTCATGATAAAATGAAGCTAATACTATGGTAGTATAATTGTAAACTTCATAAAAGTGGTTGCCAATTAAATTACTCATTTTTAAAAGCTCTAAAAGAAATCATTGAGCTTCCTTCCAGGTTGTTTTTTTTTCCTAAATGCAAAATTTCGTAAGTAAGTGAACAGCCTTGAACTTACTCATATAGGAATTTTTCTGTCATGGTATCCCAGCAGTTTTCAGTTTGAATCTCATGTGAAATTCAGCTGTGAGTTAGTTTCTTAGTTTGAAGTACTTCCAGCTATCTTCCTTGAGACTTGTTTCCTTACAGGACAGGGGCAGGGAAATTTGTTGTTGATGTTGTTGTTAAAGAGGTTATTAGTGCCATTCCAACTGACAGTATTTTCATTCTGTTCTTGAAAATGACTGTCTTCTTGAAGAATATTTATAAAATTATTTGGACTTAAATAACACCTCAGAGCATCAGGATAAAGTTGAACCAGGTCAACCGCCTTTTCTCTTTGTTCCATCCTTATTTTCTCCCAGAGGTTGCAATAAACTCTTGGCTATGAATTGGATACAATAGGAGCTGCAGGTTCTCAGCCCCACTGCAAAAAAAATCAGATGGATAAGTTGAAGGGCTTAGCTATATTAACATAGGTACTTACTTTAATCTTCCTACATTTGATTTTTTTCCAAAAGTATACAACAAAGAAGAGCATTCAGAGAATTAATATTGGATGTTCCAATTACTGTGCTATGGCTATTAGCCTCTGTGCAATGGGGTAAAAATGGTTTGTACTCACAGGTTATTATGTAGAAAGAATAACAGCCTTGAACATGTTGAAGTGCATTATAATTAGAAAGATCACCTGCTAGTACACCTGTTGGGTGATGGCATAATGTAATATAATTTTATGTTAATTACTTCTCTGCTTTTCTCCTGCACCTGCTGCTTATAATGTCAGAACTGTACAAAGGTCCTAAGAAGTGACAATAGGAGCTGCATGTCCCTGTTCATCAGTCTACATGTTGCATGCCTAAATAGGACTTGATTTCAACATAAATAAGAGAGATTTGTGTCGCGTTTATTTGTAAACATGAATTATGTGTTCACTGTATACCCAGACTCTGCATCCAGCTTGCTTACGTCTTGTAAAAGGATATACTACATTTAGGAATTTTCACATTAACAATGTCAGATTAAAACAAAAAAACCCATATTTCTGTGTTGATAGGAGCAGGTAAACGCTGATTGTTTATAGATTTTATATTTGTTAAATATTAAGAAATGAAGAGAAATTTAACTTTTATTGCTACCTATCAGAAATCTGAGTTAATCTAGTAACTCTTCATCATGATAAGCCAATTAATTTGTTCCCCACATTGCAGCAGAGGAGTAGAGTCTAAGACATGATTTACTTTCTCGTACACGTTTGTTCCTTCAAATTAAGAATGCAGTAATTACGAATGTAATAATTGGTTGGCGTAGATGAGCACCTAGACATGAGAAGGTGGCAGAGCTGATCTTGAGTACCTGCTCTGAATTTCAACCTTGCTTGCAAGTGTGCACCTGTGGCTACGTGCACATGTGTGTGCACACTCGGTGTGAAGAGCAAACTCACTGCTCCTGAGCGTCAGCAAACGTGTAAGGTGGACTCAGATCTCACTTGTGGCATTTAGGAGCTACTAAACTTGTTCGATTGGGGTTTTTTTTTAAAGCAATAATACCCTGTTTCCCACTTGTGATAAAAATATGTAGGTGCTGTATCTTTATGCTTGTGAACTTCGATACGACAAGTGAAAAGTCCCATTATTGTGAGCTCTGTTTCACGTGCTATGGATTTCCTCATTCATTTACTGAAAGGGAAGAACTACACAAAGCCTTTGTGATAGCTGCTATAGCCGTGTTTCAAAAACAGATTGGAGTGACAAGCTGTCTCTTGTGTTTTCCCTGGTCTAAGAAGGAAGTAGATAGAAAGCACTTGAGTTACAGCCTCGTTCTGCCAGGCAGTCCCACCCCTGGGCAGCAGGCAGGGGAAGCACTTTGCAGTCATTCTGCAGAAACTGCTGTGCTGTTGCCTACAAGGGGGTTGCCCACAGCTTTGAAAGCCATAGCATGATTTAATCACAGTGTTTGAGTGTTTTATTTAAAATGAAATATGGGAATGCAGCCTACAATCTTGTTTTGATGTGTTAAACTTACAGTGAAGTAGCGATTGTGATGAAAACCATACCACTTTGGTATCCTTGCTTTGACATGCTTACATTCTTAGACTTGCTGTTGTCAAAGGTAATGCAGGTTTCTAACTGTCTCTGAAGCAACCCTAAAAGTTTAGTGCTAATAGACTTTTGGTTTTAAAGTATCTGTTGAAGTTACAGGGTTTGTGAGCTTAAGCTCTAATGATTTTGACAAAGAGTATTTGTCAGCCGTGTAGCTGTTAATTGAAACAACTGTAAACTTCTCAGAGGAAACTGATCCTCACAATAAAGAGACGAGGAAAACAGATCCGTGTTTTGTATAGATCATTTGCATTTGTCCCACAGTGGTAAGCACCATACAGACACATCAAAATACATCTGGAACGATCAGCTAGGTCAAGCCAGGCTTAGTAGGTCTGGGTCAGTATGAGCCATGACATGCCTGGAGTGAGACTGAAGCCCGAGTGCTGTGAGTTCAGACCCTGCCTGCCCTCCCCCAAACCAAGCCTCTCTTATACTGGGAAGGGGAGACACCTTTATCAGGAAGGTGGTTTTCCCAGGGTGAAACTCATCACTTGCAGTTCGGGTGTGCTGACCCCTGTGATTTCCACAGATGCAAAGCTAATGAATATAGCTGTAATCTGTTAATAGGTGACTCATTTCAGACCATGGCAAAAGCATTTTATTTGTAACGTGAAATACTAGGGCAAGGAAAAGTATTAGTCGCAGATGTGGCATAGAGGAAGAAGGCAGCAGAAAAAGGAACACAACCATGATTAAAGGCACATCCAAATTTCTTCCAACATCATACACAGAATGTGCAAGTGTGCAAAACCATAGGAAGTTCCTAGTGGCAGATAAACCTGAAAGCACACTGAAAACATAATAGCCGCCTGTTGCCTATTTGCCAGTCAGACCCAACTTCTCCCTCTCTGCTCTCTCCCTTCTCCAGCCCCAGTACCCAAAATCACTGATATCTATATACATTTTCCAAGGGTGTGTGTTAAAACACTGTATTGCTTCAACCAGCTAGAGGCTCAGGGCAGCTTCGAAGCAACAAATCTGCTAACTTTTGATTTCTATAAAAATCAAAGGTACTAAAACAAATGAAATATCAAAAGCATTGATTTGGGGGCCATTTTCTAAGAACGGGCAGGATACATTCATATCTAAGAGTCTGGAAATGTGAAAAGCAGCAGTAAGCAGTTTGGAGAATATTAAATTTAGAAGAGGGCATTCCACTTGGATCCATGCAAAAATGATCAACTTGCAGAGTAAAACAGAAAATTTAGAGAAAGAAATAAAAAGAAGGTAAGAAACATGACAGTTTTATGAATTGAAGTATATTCCTGTATCTTTCAACTTCCTTCTGAAACCATTGAAATATACATTTAATTAGACCATAAATAAAAGCAGTGAATATGTTTATAAATAGTCTCCAAAGTCACTCCTCTAAATAGTGAAGAGATTCTAAAAATCTAAGAGAATTCTAAGAGAATACTCTTAGAAATGTGAAATTTGCTGTTTTGAGGAAGAAAGAGTAGAAAACGATAACATGAGTATTAATACCAGCACTGCTTGATTTTATTATAGCTCATTTGGAAGATTTTCACAGAATCACAGAATGTTAGGGCTTGAAAGTCCAACCCCCCTGCCAGAGCAGGACCAAAACTAGGGCAGGTCACTCAGAAATGCATCCAGACAGGTCATGAAAGTCTCCAGGAAAGGTGACTCCACAACATCTCCGGGGAGTCTGTTCCATTGCTCTGTAAGCTCTGAAGTGCTTCTTCATGTTGGGGTGGAACTTCCTGTACTCAAACTTGAATCCATTGATCCTCATCCTATCACAACGCACAAGTGAAAAGATGTTGTCCCTGCCTTCTTGACCCCCAGCCCTCATGTATTTATAGACATTAATTAGATCCCCTCTCAGTCTTCTCTCCAGACTAAAAAGCCCCAGGTCTCTTAGCCTTTCCTTGTAAGGCAGGTGTTCCAGCCAAAATATTACAGAGGCAAAAAACTTCTCAAAAAGAAGACTAGCATGTGATGTGTTTAGAAAACCCTTGAGCAAGTGGAAACACCTTGCTAAGAAATCCGATGCAATTGGGTACCAAGAAATAATGGGAGTAACAGAGATTCCAGTGAGCTAGTTCTTCATGCGTAGAGTATCAGGCACCAAAGGCAGCAATGTCATCTTCAGGGCAGTCCACAGAATTTGTGTCCCTGATAGAAATATGCCAAAGTTCAGTTGGACCTGGAAGGCGGAGTCACACCAGAGATTGGAATGGGTTTGTGCTTCTGGGTCCTTTGAAGTATTTTCTTCAGGGCACTTCTGAAAAACGCAGGAATTTCCAGGGAAGCCAGGACCTGTGGAGCTGGATTGACAGAAGAATGCAATGAATTCAGTGAATGGAGATAAGCATTTTTGGTCCTTATCAAATAATGTTATCACTGCTCTTCATTTAGAAGATTAAGTGCTCTTCATCTTTAGAATACTTTTGTCTCAGTAGCTTCCAATGATAAATTGCATAGTTGCTTTGCTGTAGCTGTGAGCAGCAACACAAGGACTCTGTGTTTTGCTGTTTTCTAAAGAGGTGAACTTATTCTTTGGAACAAACATTTATTTCTCATCCCTTTGCTTAACTTCTCCCACCATCTGTTTCTTGCTGTAGATAGACTGATATGAAAACAAATACAGGATTAATACAGGGCAACCCCAGGGAAGTGTAATGGGGAGTTAAACCTAAGCCATAGGACTTACCTAGAGAAGATGAACATACTGTCCCCAACCCAACCCAACCAAACAACACCTTCCCCTGCCCAGCAGCAGGCTTCCAGTGAATGTAATTGGGGAGCCCTTCTGCTAGGAAGTAGAACATGGTCCAGTCATGTTAAACAAGTAACTTCTCTGACATAAGGTAGTAAGGGATGCCTTGAGGTACCAGATCAGGTAACGTGAGAGACTAATTTCACTTCTTTTGTACTTTAAGAGCTAAAGGAGGATTTATAAAAAAAGAAAATAAAAAAAAAATCTCTGTTAGGCTTCCAGTCTAGAAAATGTGTCACTTTCTGTTGTAATTAGAAGGTACTTAAGAAATGCACAAATCCCTTTCTTAGGACTGATAAAATTGTATTTCATGACTAAGAGCTTATATATTGTCTGAGATGTTCCAAAGAGTTGTATTATTTCATGTAGTTATAAGGTTGGCAATGGCTTGTTTGAAAACATGCTACTTTAATAGTTAGGAATACTGATTTTTATACAAGATGTACGTTTTTGCTTGCCCTTATTGACCTGTTCTCACAGGAACCCTTGTGCACGCCTCTTGCTTGGATAATTGTACATAAGCTGTATCTCTCAGGTTAAATAAGCTGTGTCACCATGAACTTTGGCATAGAAATGCAATACTGCTTACATCTTAGAAACTTCAGTTTGTCAGTTATCCATATAAAGCAACACATAGACTTATATAAGACAGCACAGAAAGAATGATTACATATTAATACTATAATAATGCTATAGAATATAATAATACTATATCATTATGACATTATTATAACATTACTAGACTTATTGCATCCTTTCCATACAGTAGCATAATTGACACCTTAAGCTGGCAATATGAAAATAAGTGGAATCCATGTCATTCGATGATTCCAGTGCTGATGAAATGGTGAGACTTACCTGATAGACACTGTATCTATGCAAATTCAGCCCTTCTTGAATGCTTGAGAAATGGTGGCAAATAAATTCCGCTGTGACCTTGTGATGATCCCAAGTGTCTATTATCCTCACCCTCCTGCTGGGATCCCCTATTTCTCAGCTTTCTCGGGACAGCTGTTGAGTCAGCAAAGTATCCCGTAGCTGGCAGAAAGATGCACTGTTCCCCTGACTGACAAAATCATCCACCAGACCACTGGACAACTGAAGCCCTGCAATAATTTAGCTCATATATTCTACATTTGCTGTCTTTTCAGCCGTGCTACTCCAGTAGTGGGTGCTTTTAACTGCTGGCGTAGTGCCTGTTTGAATTTGCCATGCTGCTTTAAACTATAGACCCTACTTTAATCTGAAGACCTTTATTTTATTCTGTTTTTCTTCCTAGGGCTTGATCAAGTGTCTCCTGAAACAGTAGACATCTGTTATGATTGTGTTATCTTGCTCTAGATTTTCTCAGTACTATAAAGGCTTTTTAAACAGCTTTTGCATTGTAAATTTCACATAATTTTTGAATGCTGTCTGAGGAGAGTTACTGTAATTTTTTTCTCTTTGAAAATAGTTCTTATATTGATGGATCACAGGGAAAAAATTATTTGGCAAATGCCATTTTAGTCATGTATTTGTCTGCAACAGTGCAGTGAAAACCAATATGAAAATAATGAAGAGTTAAATGTCACGCTAAACATTTTTTTTGGGCAAATTAATTACTGAGTTTCAAAGGTACTAACTTAGTAGAGAAAAGCCCAAGAACAAGAGTTTTGTGACCTTGTGACTGAAAGAGTAATGGTTAGTTTAAATGTAAGAACACTCAGACCCCTCCTTATATGTGCAAAATAAGAAAGTGAGGAGGAATTGGCTTTGAAATCATCTTTGTAGCTCCTTTTTAGAGCTATGAAGATGATGAAGGGACTGGAACATCTCTCTGATGAGGAAAGGCTAAGAGCCCTGGGGCTGTTTAGCCTGGAGAAGAGAAGCCTGAGAGGGAAGCTTAGCAATGTTTACAAATATCTTCAGGGTGGGTGTCAAGTAGAAGGGGCCAGTCTCTTTTCAGTAGTGTCCTGGGATAGGACAAGAGGTAATGGCAGCAAGGTGAAACACAGGAAGTTCCACCTCAACATGAGGAAAATCTTCTTCCCTGTGAGAGTGACAGAGGCTGGAACAGGCTGCCCACAGAGCTTGTGGGGTTTTCTTCTCTGGAGACTTTCCAGACCTGCCTGGATCTGTTCCTGTGTGGCCTGCCCTGGGTGTTCCTGCTCTGACAGGGACGTTGGACTAGATGATCTCCAGACGTCCCTTCCAACCCCTACCCTTCTATGATTCTAAGATAGAACAGAAACCAAACTCATGTACAAAGGGAACTAGAGAGACTCCTGCCTGGGAATACTTCTGACATACAAGAGAGCGCTTCACTGACGTGTCTCCTCTCCATCCCCTGCTGCACTTACCACTTCTTCTCTTGATTTCTTGCCTCTATATGTATGTATGCGCCCTGTACAGGACAGATTGTCCAAGCATTTCAGTCAAATCTATGTTTGGAAACCCCTTCTTTACTTTTCCACATCTCATTCACTATTACCAGTTTCAAGTAAGCAAATAAAGCAGTCAATTTTGTTCTCATGGACTAGCTGTCTGATATAAAAACTGTTATCAGTGGAAGTCAAAATAACACATGAACTTCAAGTCCTACACAGCAATCAAACTTCCACTGTGCTGTATGCTGTAAACTCCTGGAAATGAAAAAGATACTCTCTGCCCTAAAGAGCAGCTACTGGCACACAGATACAGCAAAGACATAGGAAGGAAGAAAGTCTGACAGCAATACAGGAGGGAGAGTAGCATGAGGCAGACTGAACTCTTGGATGGGTGTTTTATCCATAAAAAAAATCTGCATTATGTTTTCTAGCTACTCTTTAGAGTCCTCTGAAAACCTGCCTTTTCAGAAGTGAAATATTTGTGACCTACCACAAGAAGCAAAACAAGGAAGAACGATCATTATGTAGGGAGCAACAGAGCTACATCTATATAAAAATGGTAGAAATAGTCCTACTGTTTTTTATTTTGCTATGCCTAGAAGGTTACTCTGGGAAACAGAACACTCATCCTATGTAGCTTTAACCCTGTATTTAACTGCCCCCTACCAACAGCCACTTGATAATGAAAGTTCAATTCTGTAAATTACTATCTGGTGTACTTCCTTTGCTGTTAAAGGCAGTTTCACTTTAGATAAAGACTGTAAGAGTATGTAAAGGCAGTTTCACTTTAGATAAAGACTTTAAGAGTGTGTCCCAGACTAAGTGAAAATATTCCCTCCAACACACAGCAAAAAAACCCACCCAGTTATTGAATACAGTTAAACAAAACTAACTGTCCTGTAGAAAGTCCACCTACTTTCAACATTGTAACATAAAGCCTTATGTGCTTTTCGTTACCACAATGTAATCTGATAAAATAAGTTTTTTTCTTCTGAAATTTAATCTTTGGTTCCTAAATAGCCAATGATGCAAGATGTAGTTTTCAAATCAAGTCATACCAGATGAGAAAGTCAAATACTTATGGTAATATTTCACCTGCACTAAGGATATGACCCATGGTTTTACCCAATCAATCATTTTACCCATCCTTTTGCAAACAGGATTTCTTTTCTAAAAATTCCCCAGAGAAGTGGCTTTTCCTGATCAGAGGCTAATTTTCATCATCTCTCCCTGCACTCAGGTAAAGAGGTATCTAGGCCATGAAGTTATTTGTGCTTTGTGGCAGTTTGCATCCAAAGGTCAAACCAATTGATTTAAATGGCAACAAGCAAGTCCATATAATGTGATTACACGGTGGCCCAATAGTCTCCACGTGCACCTCATTAGGTCTAATTGCATTGAAGTGAACTGTAATTCACTGTTAATCTAAACCAGCAGAGAGGCTGGAGTTCTCCACAGAGCGAGCAGTCAGGTAAGTCATTTCAAGCATGTTTTGTGTCCTTGCAAATTAGAGCAGAGTTAAGAGAAAGTTGGCATGTTACTGACAAAATGAAAAGATGAGTAATCAGTAGGTCAGGCTGGAGAGACAAAGGCTTAATACCTAAGTGCAGTACAATTTTTGCCAGCAAAACAATTCAGGGATGAATATGCATCAAGATATCCGTAGGTTTGAGAGAATATTGTTCTACTCATTCCTTATTTGTTCTAGGTCTCACCCCACTTCCCTGTCTTCATACTACTGAATAAAACAAATATTCCTGTATAGAGAGTATTCAGGAATAGTCTGAGTTTCTGCTTAAAACTCCCCTCTGTGTTATACAATGTCAACTTTACTGCCAGATGTGTGGGAAGCTTTATGTTCTTGAAGATAGTTTTCTCCAGATTAGAGAAAATAAAAAATAAAAATCAAATCAAACCAGTAGGCAACTCCCGAAAAACAGTCTGGAAGAGCAGTATAGGGATTTTAAGGCTAAACGCAAAATTTAGCCTTTGCAGCAACAGAAGTACCATAAGTTACAGAACTCATGTTTTATACATCTTTCTTGGAGGGCAGAATCCCTGCAAACCACAGTGCAAGGCGTAGTGAAAGGAAGGCACCTCAGAGAGGGATCCACTTTGGCTTACATGGAGGAGGCACCTAAAGGGAACACTTCCAAAACCTCTCACCCGGACAAAGAAAGGCAAGGCTTAGAGGAAAAAGCCTAGATCCTTACTTCAGCCAACATCTGAATACTGCTATATATCTGAGATTAGGCCTTACAAATCAAGGTATCTTTATGTCAGGTGAATCTCATAACAAGCTCTTCTGTTTCTGACCTCTTAAACCTTACTTTGCATGTCCAACACAAGCAGAATAACTTAAAAAGATAATGAAGATTGGTTCAAAAAGTCAAATGTCATCACATATACCAATTTTGTGCAAGACTGATAAGCTTAGCCATCTAAAACAAAAACCAAAACATCAGTCTGGAGAGAGCAGGTGGACGAGAGGTGCACAAGGAAACCAGGA
Source organism: Actenoides hombroni (assembly GCA_024336885.1). Lineage (NCBI taxonomy): Eukaryota > Metazoa > Chordata > Aves > Coraciiformes > Alcedinidae > Actenoides > Actenoides hombroni. The sequence continues at coordinate 2,002,132 of WUAM01000101.1, read as the reverse complement.
AAGTAAGACATATACCAACCACAGAACATCCCCAGTCTGACATTTCTTCTCATTTCTTTCATAGGCATTACAAGAAGGGAGAGTTCTAAGGACCTGAATTTAATGAGGTCAACTCTTTATTTTTTTATATGTTTATGGCAAGTTTCAAGTACAGGGTCAAAACAGAAGAAAGCACAAAAGTACTGGTTTGAAAATCTAACACGTGGGCAACCAGGGTATAACGAAGGCAGGAGCTGACATCTCAAGAGAAGGGGAGGACAGAGTATAATGTACTGGTATGTGATACAATAGAGATACAGGCTTTGTCACAGCATTCATTTGGACGTGATGAACTTGTCAAGGCCAGAAAAAAGACTATTTTAGCAATAGAGATGTAAGATGTTAGGAGCTTAGACAAGAGTTTTAAATGTTTTCCTATCAATCCAAACAGTCAAAAGGTAACTACAAGAGTAAGATTAAACTTAGCTAGGAAGAGGTCTGAGGTGACCATGATAGATCTGGGCCTCCATGAAAGGCAAGGTGGCAGAAAATGGAAGCTAAAATAATGTCTGATAAAGTGTTCTAGTTTAGTCATGTATAGCTGGATTAGTCAATTCCATTAATTTAGAGGTGATGGTAATTATGAAAAGCTAGAAAAAAAAGTGACATTGTTTAGATCCAAGACTCAATAGTTTGGAGTTGGTAACTAAAACAGAGTTTGTACACCAGATAACTGTGCTTTTTCAACTAATAACTTTTTAAAAGAATATTATTTAAGAGACAGCCTGCAAACTTATTGTTCTGCTGAGGCAGAAGGTAAAGGATACTTTTTACAGCCTTCCTCGTTGCTTAGAAGTTTCATTAAAACTAGGGGAGCACAGGATGATACTAAGCAAAATATGTCCATGAGCCTGCAATTTTATATATGTTATTACAATACAGTGTAAAAATAGAAGATGACCATATGTAACATCCATGCATTTACTAGGCAGACTGGTAGATAATTAAATTTGTAAGATGTGTTCACTCTCAAATATTTCAATTTACTATATACCAGAAGTAGTATTTTGTGCTTTACTTAGTTATTTATGATGATGGGTTTTATTTGGAGCTATTGGTAAGATCTTCTTCATCACTTATGATGGGATATTTCTTGTGAGACATAAAGATGTAAAGCTTTACATGAAGCTTCACAGATAACAAAATCAGTACTAAAATTACACCCAATGATAACTTGCTCAGCTTCATTCAGTTTTAAAACTCTAACAAAAAAGCTAACTCCCAGATTTCATTTGATCCAGGATGTAACTATCCTCTGTCTATGTTTGCTTCAATCACATCATGAAATGGCCAAAACACTTTACCCACTGCCTTCAAAGTCAGCATAACAGTCTCACCTGATTTCTGATGAGATTGCTCACCCCAGAGATCTTCTGTGATAACCTGTATGGAGAATAAAGAAGAGGTGAGGAGAATTCATTTCATTAACAGTGGAAGAAAAATAAATAAATATCAGTGTTGCCAAAGCACTAAGTACAATTGTTCGATGAAGGAAAGAGATTCCTCCCTGCAGCCCTCCTAAGGTGCTTTTATCCACTTTGCCTTGACTGAGCATCGTCACTCATCTTGCACCTAAGAGGCCCTTTTATCCCCTCAGTTTATGTTAATGGGAAGAACAACATTCTTATAAACTGAAACTGCCCCTGAAGAGAGGCAGTTGCTAATGGTGGGAAATTTAAGGGGTTAGCATCTCTTTCTGAACCTATGGTTCCTTTAACTCTTTTTTAAATTAGTGTCAATTGCCATTACTTCAGGAACAGAAAGAATAAATTTGGTACCACTGTTGTTGCATCACACAATGGCTTCTCTATATTTTTTCCTGTTCTCATCTTCTAGGTACAGGTGCTTTAATTGTTAAATGTCCCTGGAGAGATTAAATAGCAAAATAGCTAAATACAGCTAAATCCCCAGGAAGGATGTGCTCCGCATTAAGTACTCTGGTTATAACCTCTACATTCATGATTTTGTATCTTTGTTGCTGATAAGCAAATTGCCAATACCCAGTAAGAATGTTTCATTAATAACTTGAATTACATATAGAGTAATCACATGTTTATGTAATGAACGTATGGTTATGTTCATATAGGATTAGCTACTCCAGTCAATGTAGAATATCAAAGCACTACGACAGAGATGGTATGCAAAAATAATAATTTAACTCATTAAACTGTACTCAGGGAAAAGCAGAAACAACTTCTGCCCAAACTTTGCTGCTGGTGCATCGTACATGGGAATAAATAAAATCTCTCTTGCTTCATATTCCATTTCAAGAATTCAAAGACTTCAACTCTAGATGATATTACTATGCCAGACTTTTCTAAGGTTCTTTTTTTGACACCCTTTGAAGGCTGTCACATCTACTCTTTAGAATCCTCATGTCTTCACTGACTTCTCCAATACCTTATTTTTGTTCTGAAGGCTTGCTTTAGTGCAAGGAAAATCTACATGATATTTAATGTTTTGACTAGGGAAGTTCTGATTCCCCCCTACAAGTTTACATGCATCCTGTAGTTGAGTGCTCTGCACTCATGTGCAGAAGACTAGTGCAAGACATAACCAACACCTACATAGACTCAATACTACAGAGATATTGAGAGTGTTTTTATATATTGAGAGTGTTTATATATTACTAGAAAATACCACAGTGTCCCAAATCAAAATAAATGCATGATCAGTCTGTGATTTACTTGCAAGTACCTGCTTTTTATATTCAAAGGTAAATCTATAAATTCCTTTCTCTTTCTGGGGCAAGTTACATTTTAATATCTTTTATTTCTCTTTATTTTCCTTAATATTAAAGTAAAAACTACTCCCGAAATGTCACTTGATTGACTGTAATGGCCAGCTGTTACAATCTCAATGGAAGTATAAGAACTGCTGCCTAAGGTGCACTGGAGAGTGCCAAGCCTCATAGCATCTCAGCTCATCCTAAAAAGCACCACAGTCTGGAGTGAAAACTGCAATTTAAAATTCTCCCAGAGACCCATTATTTGCAAACCATTGACACAAAGAGCTCCAGTCCTCCCACCATTGTTTACTTGGGGAGCTTTTCATCCACAGAGCCTTGGATGCTCAAGAACTTTACATACTAGAAGCCCTTATGAAATTTGGGCTAAAGAGGTATTCTTACATATGTGAAATGTTTTTTTCTTTATTGTCCAAACAGATCATTAATATATTTAAATGTATACTTAGTCCATCCTGATTTAGGAAATTTTCATTACAGAAAAGAAATCTGGTATCCAATAAATGCATGAAAAAATAGGAAATACAAGACAACTCTCCAAAAACTTTAGGTAGTTTAAAGAATAGCTTAATATAATTTTAAATGGTTGGAATTAAAAGGCACAAATTAATCTATACTTTTGACTTCCCTGCAAATTTAATCCCAAAGGATTTGGGGTTTTTGAGTTAGAAATCCTTGTGAAAAGGGATTTATGTGTAGACACTAGAACATTTACATTATTGTGCAATGCAACATGCTACACGATTGTCCTTCATTTATACTAACCGTCTATATAACTTAACCAAAAGTTTTTAAGAACAGAGAAAATCTAACCTGAATAATTAATGATAACCAGTATTAAACATGAACTGCTCATCAGCAGTGAACATAGTGGATATTTAGAATAACTGCATTTCCTTGCTTTTTTACTCATTTTTAAAATAAATTCTTGAGTATCTGCCTCTCCAGCTTCAGTGAAATTAAAACAAATGATAAAAATGATTATTTATATACTACCAGCTTTAAATTTACAGAAAGAATTCAGGATGGAGGATTTGAAGATATGTGATACTTTGCAGACTAAACCAGTACTCTTACAGTCCCACTCCAATAAATTTTTATTGTGATATCTTTCCTTAGCATCCTAAGATATGATATTTATTACATCATTTGATATTATTTTAATAATTTTCTTTTTTTCAGTTTTATGGGAGTTTGCTGCTTCTTTCTGCTTTGTTTTTGGGAAGAAGAGTTTAGTTTCTCTGAAAGAGGATTTTTGCTTTTAATTTTAAGCTATTCTTTCTTTTCAAAAAGGAGCATGTGCCTGAATAGCAAAACACACTACTCTTGTTCAGTTTCTGCTACATAAGAAATTGAAGTATAGGCTTCTTCAGTGCACCCCAGAGTTCAGCTCAATCTTCTGAATGTTTTTCTAATAGTAGAAACGCTGGAGAAAGAGGTACATAATAGCAAAGAATCAATAGACTTATTCATATTCACTGACACTCCAATCACTGCTTTCTTTACACAGAAACTGGCTCTTTTCCCCTGCAATTAGAAACTTCTCATACCAGCAGCCAAGGCTGTTCCAAGCAAAACTGAGAATGAGCAGGAAAGGTGGAAATAAACCAACCCCAGGATAGCAAACAACAAACAATAAGAGAAAGATCAAACTCACACAGAGCCAAAACATTGCAGCCAAATGCAAATACACAGTGCATATATGGGATTGCACTCACACACACTCTGTAGCAGTTGCAGCTGCAGCAAAATACCTACTAAAATCCAACTGTGAACAAGTATTAACGGGCTCATTGCATCAATCCCATGGCAAACATGACACTGAGACATGAAGTCATTGCTAATTATCCACCAGCCATTAATATATCTCCTGCTGCTGAGTTCTATCTCCTAACATTCCATCTGTGATGGTTTTTTACCTTATTTCCAATTCAGCTACTGAAAATTTCATATGCAAGATATATTTCTTGGTCAAAGCAAAATGCAGCTTTGAGAAGGCTTCAATCCACAGTATCATGTAACAGAAAGGGAAAAATGTTCATTGTAATCTTTAGCAAATATCTGCATCAAAGAACTATCAAAAGATTTCAGATGACAGCATGAAGCTTTGCAGTTGCTTTTTCTCTGTCTTTTTTTATGTCACAGAACAAGAGAGATCCTGTAATATTAGCAACAAAATTAACTTTTACTGGGCAAAACCGTTTTTTCCACCATAGAGAAATGTTTTCATACTATTATGTTTGGGTTTTTTTTCCTCTAAAGATGAATTAAAAATATTTATTTTTGAATAAACACACACACAAAAAGGATTTTTTGGGGGATAACATATATAAAATAGAATATTTTAAATGGGTAAGGTTATTGTAGTTTAAAGTATTTGTTGATACTTAATGAATTTTAATATATGTATTAATATATTGTTAATACAATATATTTAACATTTTTGCTGTGCTGGGAAAACACAGTAAATATCTCTTTCACTTTGCTCAACAGTCAGCTTCTACTAACTGGGCTTTTGTACAGGTTTACAATGCTACGTCTAATATAGTGACACCTCTGTACAGGGAAAACATGAGAGTGATGATACAGATTTTGAGATTTTCTTGGGAGTACAAGGTAAAAATATTTGTGATACCCCATTACCATGATACAGAGGGAAAGTAAAGGTGCCTGCTCTTTAAGGCCAAAATGGACCTGAGGCCAAGTTGATAATCAGCAGGGATATTAAATCACCATTCAGATGCGAATCAGATGAACTTAATCAATTTTATTTTTCAGAACTCCAAAGGTGTTACAGCTAGAGGCCTGATACATGAAGAAAAGTCTGAATAGATGTTAGCAGAAGCCATATGTAGTCCTTCTCTAGCTAACACATACCTTACGCAGCAATTTCTTACAAAAGATTGTAGCTCTGTCACATCATGTACTCCAAATTGTATGTTCATACTTCGTATTGTTCATACTTACATTGCGCAGCATATTATGATGGAATGTGGTGGTTTATGTAATAGTTAATTTAGCTTTTATCTAGAGACGTACCTTCTACATCTCTAGATTTTGTTCAGACCTTCTATTTAAATCTATTGGCAGAGGTCATTCACCTTCCCTACCCTTCCAACTCAGTTCCCGTATCTCCTGTAGTCAGTCATCAACTCTCCTTATCTTTCTCCTCTACTCCTCTTCCTCCTCACTACTCTTCCACCTGTCTTGTCTTACACATTATATCTTTCAAAGACCTTTTCTTACGGCATTTGTCATTGTACCTTTTTAACATGAAAAATTGTGGAATGCCCTATAAATATATTAAATAGCACTAACCAATTTCTTTCATTTCCTCTTGAGTTTATATGTTTGGGGTTTTTTTCTAGATTACAAAGCTCTTTGCTGCAGGCTCAGAATATTCAGGATGGCAATAATGCTGACAATGCATAAACAAGTAAACATTAAAGAGCATTTTTATACTTGGGATCATACCTTGAAAATATCGAGTTGGTCAGAAAAATACACTCCATTGACAAGAGCAATGACCGATCAACTCTGAAACAGGTGATTTTCCCAGTTGAAGAGCAAGGGAGACTGAATGTTATTCAGGTACATTATGCTATATTTGATACAAAGGATCAACACTTAAAACTATTACAAAGAAGAACATATTGAACATTATCACTAAGGCTATCTAGATAGTAAGATCATGATTTTTACAGAATTTTTGTGACTCTCCATCAGTAAAAAGAGTCTATCCTCATAACCCATTGGTAGGGAAGCTTCTATTTTACAGATGCATAAAAATATTACAGGCTTCAAGGAGACCTATGCTGGAGCCAAGAAATAAAACCAGAATTCTTGAGTCCTTGCATCTTGCCCAAATTACCAGTAGGATTGGTATAAATCAGTCTGCTCCTGGAGCAGCTACAATCAGAAGTGCACAGAAAATCAAAATCAAATAAAGAACAGTATAAAAAAATCAAATAAAGAACAATATAGACATATCTGAATTAAAGATTTCAGCATATTGAAATGTCTTTCATGTCTTACATGAAATATCTTTCATGAGATGCATATATAAAAGACCAAAACCCAGGCTGTTCACGAGGTTAAAAGCTAAATTTTACATTATACATTTTTGATAGACATCTGATATTTCGATGAACTTCTGAGTTCTGCACCCAAGTATTCTAATTGGCATTCTTCCATTATCATCTCTTGTCTAGAATTTGATTTAAAACCTTAAAAATACTATTATTTATACTAATTGATATAGCATGAAAATTTGGAGTGCTATTTAGAATGGAAGAAGGACACTAAATATTCTCCACTCTTTTTAGTATACCCCTTCCCTAAAATTAACTTCACCTTCGCTACTCATGTTTCTGTGTTACAAATGCTACTTAGACAAATATTCTTATGTTTGGCCAATAAAGGAAAACAGAAAACGAGGTCAAAGATATTTCTATTTTGTCAGAATAAGGAAGTCAACGCCACCGTTGAAACAATTTGGAAGCTACAAGCAGCAGAGTTAAGAAGGCACTTAGAGCATATTAGCAGAACTACAGCTGCAGAGAAGACTGTTCAATGAGGGGTATTCACACTTCTATATCTAAGTGTAAATTCCTTTTGAAAAAAATAGTTCTATTCTTTATATCCAGAAACTATGATACTGTGAAAACTTGCTGCTGCCATAGATCTTTTTTTTTTTACAGGGTTTGACAAACAAGGAGACAAAGATCAGATCTTTGTGAAGGATTTTTGCTAGAATCCTTCATATTTGTTTATGGTACCCCTGGTACCTTTGTATTTGTTTATAAAAACTTGCACACATAGAAACAGGAAAAGTATTTTGGATACAATGAGGTGGCAGGATTTTTTATAGCTTTGCAAAATAACTACCCAAACTTAATAAAGACATAATAGGTTTTGATAAAATATGAAAAGGAAGCAAAGAAATTATACATTGGGTGGCCTTGGGAGATGGATTTCACTGTCTGTGTCCAAACTGGGACAAACCAATTCTGCGAAGTTACTTGAGTACTGGTCACCAGATGCACAGCTACCTGGATGTGTAATGAGGTGTCCTTGTGCCCCACACCCTTGTACACTAACATTCCTTTGGAAGGAAACCTAGGCTCCCCAGTAAGAGCAATCAGAGCACCAGGACAGCACTGACTCCTCTGGAGCACACCTGCCTCAAAATGTGGAAACAACCAAAGAAATCATTCTATACTTATTTTAGCACAGCCAAACAGGTTCTATTCCTTAATACAATTGCTATGTATAATATATGTTGCATCAAAGTGACTGCAATACCACAATCCTATTGAAATAAGATTATTTCTAGTGTAAAAGCAATGCACTAAATTTAGCCATTTAATACTTGTATATAATACTTTAACCAGGGAAAAATGATCTGATGAGAAGAAAGTTTTACAGGATGTGCTTTGCATTCTGTATTTTTTAAAATGAAATGGATAATTACTTCTCTCTAATACAATAGTACACATGCAACATGTATGTGAAATAGGAATTATTAGGCTGTAGTTTAGATAGTGGACTAATTATACATAGATTTATTTAAAAACCTACTCTTTTTCATAGACAATATCAGACCAGACAAAATACAACCAGATGAAAAGAAGAAAGGCTAGACTTCACTCCCTCTCCTCTCAATAGCTTTACATCATTTGGGAGTATTTTCTTTTAAATTATCAGAGATCAAATTTTTTAATTACACTCTTCAACTTTCTCCTTCCAGAGAACAAACTTAGTGTGCACACATAAACCTGGACCTAGGACGAAGTCTTTTAGAAAATTTGCCCTCTGGTGTTTAAACACAGTTAGATACAGAAACTTCACTTTGTCACTAAATACAAGAAAACACTGAAGGGCATGACTTCAAACATTAGAAACTACATACTCACCAATTTATTTTCCTCAATAGTTCCAATTACCTCATTAATATTTGTTTTCATGCTACAGAGAATATACTTTGGAACATCTGTTTGTTGAACTGGGTATCACTGATTCACAATTGGCTACTAATAGCTGCAACAAAGAAAATTATGGGAAGATTGTTTCTGAAGCACAAATGTTTGCAGTTGCTGTTTTCCAGCAGCGAATATGCTTTTGGAAAAAAGAAATAAACATTAAGAAGGGAAGCACTGTGGTCTCCCCGCTGTCAGCATCACATATTCTGTGAATGGGAGCATCATTTCGTTACTATGTAGCTAAACAACTGCTTAAGTGATCGATAAAGACCATTATCTTATATCATAGCATGAATTCCCAATATCATACATTAAATCAATAAAACATACAAAGAAAAGGACTAAAAATTTCCACTAAAACATAGCCTGCTGCTTTGGAAAATAATATTTAGTAGGTTGGGGTTTTTTTTGTTTTACTAATTATGAGCTCAGTGGCAGTTTATTCTGCAGTAAATCTGCTGGTGTGAGATTAAACCTGTTATTGAACAGAGTTTTGAATCTACTGCAAGGCACTCATCACTGCTGGAGAGTGAACATTGCTGTTATCTCATTTAAAAGTTGGCCAGCAAAGCAGCCCATTTGTTTAAAATGCAATTAAGCTGGTGTCTTGAAGAGAAATTAGCAAGGAGTACTTCATTCTAGAGGCATAAGAGGTCTGTTCATAGACACATTAATCCTGTGATTTGGGACATCATTACGATTTGGGACTGTGTTCCGAAAGGATGTGTAGCGAACACAAGCACAAAAGAGAAAAGCTGTTCATTGAGATGGGTCAGCTCTGTTTCAGGAGCTCCCAAAATCTTCTCCACTAGTTCATGTGTGTTGTATGTGCTTGCTACAGGGGCTAAAACCCCCAGAAGTTAATGAAAAATGTTAGTGCTGAATTGGAATTATTGGACATTTAGCAGTTTACGGATCACTAGATTAGGTTGAAGAGAAAGTGGAGGTCTTGCTTTCTACACGTATAAAGAAGGGTTATTTCAGCCTTATGGCAAATATTTTGCTCTTACTTGATTTCTAAGATGCTGATCAATATTAATATAATCACATTAATTGATATTAGCATGTAAAAAAGCTAATTGATTATCTCACGTAGAAAGACAAGCAGAAATAAAAAAATAAACCCAGAAAAGTTCTGTTTAACTACTATTCTTCAGGAAGCAAACTGGGACACGTGGACTCAGCATATTCTCTTGAAATACCAACTCTTTTAGAAGCCTGCAGAGCAGAATAGCGAAGGACACATTCTTCCCTGATGTAACTTGACCAAAATCAAATGCCAAGTGCAGTCCTCACAGAAGTCAGCAGTTATAGCAAAGTAGATTTTTTCCTACTGACCTATGTAACATGAGAGGACAGTCCCACTTTGAAGAACAAATACACAAATGCAGCCACATTTTCAAATACGTGCGTGTCTAACTACACACATTCTTTGCACAGAAATGATTTAGAGGTACCCAGCTCTGGGTTCACACTACAAGGTCTGTCTATATGTCCTCAGATTATAGATATGTTAATCTAGATAAATGGTGAATGATAAAATTATTTTGGGTGCCCTTTTCTCAAATCACTGATAATGGGAATGCAAACAGCATTTTTGGACCAAATATCTTCAAGGGTCCCCTAAATTCTGTTCTTTGTTTTACTGGGATCCTCAGGGCCTTTCCAAATCCAGGACTTGCAGAGTAAGAGCAATATTTTTATAATTGCTTTCCTCCCACTTCATCCTGCAAACAGAAGAGGAGGGACTTTGTATGCTGTGAGCTCAGACAAAAAAAAAAAAAAAAGAATTTCATCTGGCTAGGGTCTGTATTTGGGTTTTGTTGTCTGTATTGCTCTGTAAGGTTAATGAGGGACCAGGACTTGAGACTGGTTGAAAGTTTACTTTTATATTTATTTATATTTAGCATTTGCAGTGAGGTAAAAACAATGGGATGCTGGTAGCAGAATCCAGTTAACTTTTACAGCTACTGTGGACAGGATTTTTTTTTTTTAGTTGACAGTTCAACATAAACTCATAGAATCACGGAATCATGGAATGTTAGGGGTTGGAAGGGACCTAGAAAGATCATCTAGTGCAACCCCCTTGCCAGAGCAGGATCACCTAGACCAAGTCACACAGGAACATGTCCAGGCGGGTTTTGAACATCTCCAGAGAAGCAGGCTCCACAACCTCCCTGGGCAGCCCATTCCAGTCCTTGTGTTTACCCTAAACCTCTTGTGCTTCAACTTAACTCCCATTGCCTCTTGTCATAACATTGGATGACACTGAGAAGAGTCTGGCTCCATCCTCCTTACACTCACCCTTAACATATTTATAGACATTAATGAGGTCCCCCCTCAGTC